>OZ025213.1:7310848-7674848 GCA_964019055.1 Anthopleura xanthogrammica
TTCTAAATTAGTTAGAGTTGAAGCTCTACAGTCAGGGTTCAGTGTTATGTAAAGTTGCGTGTCGTCCGCACACAACATGCAGTCTAATCCGTGTGATTTAATGATGTTCTCCAGAGGAGCTAAGTATAGTATAAACAGCAATGGACCCATCACGGAACCTTGGGCAATACCAGATTTGATAGTCTTGGATGCTGATTTAGAAGATCCAATAGCGACTTTCTGAGTACGTCCTGTGATGTACGAATCAAACCATTTAAGTACAATGTCAGAAAAACCAAAGTTGAAGCTGAGTCTATCAATTAGTGA
The DNA here is from genome assembly GCA_964019055.1 of Anthopleura xanthogrammica. Lineage (NCBI taxonomy): Eukaryota > Metazoa > Cnidaria > Anthozoa > Actiniaria > Actiniidae > Anthopleura > Anthopleura xanthogrammica. The sequence goes on from OZ025213.1 coordinate 7,311,155, forward strand.
TGTATGGTCTACAGTATCAGAGGCGGATGACAAGTCCAATAATACGAGGATGACTTCCAACTTTTTTTCTAACGCCCTGATGATATCATTGTGTACTCGCAGAAGAGCGGTCTCAGTACTGTGGAATGTTTGATACGCAGATTGAAATTTAGGATACAGACAATTTCTTGAGAGGTAGTCACGAACCTGGGTGGCTGCAATGCGTTCAATAAGTTCACCAATGAATGGAAGATTGGTGATTGGCCTGTAATTGGATAGATCTTCTTTAGTGAGTGATGCTTTCTTAATTACAGGGAGTAATCGTCCTTCCTTCAGCATAGTAGGAAAGATACCCAGTTGTAGCGAGGAGCGTTAACTGAAGATGTTATTACAGGCAATACCACAATGCAGGAGTTCAATAGACGTGTCGGGGGTGGATCTAACGAGCAAGACTTAGATGGTGATTTTTGTATGACTTTACTTACAGCATCACTAGAGACTTGATCAAAGTTGCTAAAACTGCAGTTGACAGAGTGACAAGTGTTTAGCGACGATTTGCGTGGTACTAAGTAGGACATATTCTGTCTTAGGTTGTCAATCTTTTCGATGAAGTAATTGCTAAATCTTTCAGCTAACTCTAGGGATGAAGATAGGTGGCGGTTTTACCCTAAACATACCATCAATCAGCCGGAATAGCTGATTATTATCAGAAGATTCAATTTTTGATTTGTAGTTCTCAGCCTTGCATTGATCCACTAATGATGTATAACGCTTGCACTGATCCTTGTAGATTTGTCTGTGAATCTCTAGTCCTGATGAACGATAAGCACGCTCACTATACGACGTTTTTCACGCTTGGCATCACGTAACTCAGAATAGTACCATGCAAGGAGCATGTAGACATAGAGTGAAGGATCTATGTGTCTCAGGCGCATGTTTGTCAAGTACATTTCGAAAATCCTGATTATAGTGTTCGATGTATTTGTTGGGATTGTGCTCATTAGTTAGACTAGATAAAAAGTTGACAATGTCAGCTTTGAACGATGACAAGTCGATGCCTTTAAGGTGACGACGGCGACAGTAAGCCTTTCCAGCTGGAGGTTTGGCGAAGGCGAGAGAGCAAGTTACTGCACTATGGTTAGATAGAAGATCGTCAATGACCGAGAGCAGGGGTTAGTGAGCTTAGTGTGATCACTTCTGTCTATAATGAGATCCAACGTATGACCGCTACGATGTGTTAGCATCACGACGTGTTGGACTAAACTGAATCCAGCATGTCTTTAAAAGAGTTTGCGATATTATCATTATCATTATCCATGTGAAAGTTGAAATCTCCACTTAGTAATACATACTTAGGTATAAGTGCTACAGATTCTAAGAGAGTCGAAAATTGAAGTCTTTGAAGAATGTTTCTGGTGTCGCGCGGTTCTTCTTGGATGGGGAGGTCTGTAGATGGTGATTAGACGAATAGTTGATGTTTCATATTATTAACACCAAATAGGTAATGATTTATTTCGCTCTTTCCTTGTAGCTGGAGTTCCGTAATCTGTAAGTCATATGCTTTTTCATAAGAGAACTATCGCTAATATTGTTACTAATATTTGTTTTTGTTTGTTTTTTCTTCAGTTTGATGCGACACCGTAGGAAGCAAATCTGAAAGAAGATTAAAGAAAATTTTGATGCAGTGTTCGTTATAGTGCACAAGCATGCACGTCTTTATTGATATACGGCTATTCCCTACACACACCAACCCTCAAGAAAAAAAAGATGTTCATTAAGTCCTGGACCCTTAACATTGAAAGGGAAATCACTCGACTGAAATTTAAATAAATGAAATAGTTGTATTCTTTATTTGCCGTTTAAGATTATTTAGCTATTAAAATCCCCTGCGAATCGGCTTCCTAAAAACTACTAAAAAATACATTCTTTGAAGAAGGTCATATCCATTATAGCTATAGTTGTCAATCTACGTACGTCTGATTCAGTTTTTGTTTATGTTCGTTTTTATTTAGTCATTTATATGTTTACATTTCCCTATCAGTAGTGAAACGCGGAATTTGCAAATAAATACAGAAGAAAGAAATTTTGCCGACATTTCAACCCCACGCAATATATTTAAACTTTTATGTCCTTTAAAAAGAACTAGATGCACAATTGTGCATTTACTCGGGCTACAGACAGAGTATGTGCGCAATAGCTGTTATTAAAGTTGATGCAGATGAGATGCGAAGGAGTCATCATGCATTGTATTGAGCTAATGATGTTGTTTGAATGAGATTTGCATACAACGGTAATAACGCGGGGAGGGGGATACTACCACCCTGACCTGGGTTGGGGTTTGCCGACGGGTCCTCAAAACCCTGACCCTAGCTATCCCAGACCTCAACTTTTCATTTTACCTACTTTACCCCAGACTAAACCATTTTAAAACAAGCGGTAGTGTTAACTACATCTCTGTCATATTACATTTTGTTTATATGCAAAAAACGGCTATGCAACAGATTAAAATTTTTTTTTACTATTTGTTTAATTGAATTCGTTTTTTTTTTGTGCCAGCAGAGAGCTTAGCGACGTATACTAAAACGACCAAAATCTAACCCTATCCTAGACAAATGTCAAGAAATGATACCCTACCTCAGAATTAAAAGCCGAAAAAACGTACGCTTTCGGGTGGCACATACCCATATAGCAAATATAGGGGAGTACCCCCCACCTCGGGGGTAATAGCAACTATTAGATGTTACAGTTTAATAGTGATCGATAATTTTTTACTTCTTTCTACAAGTCTAAACAAAGGACGACTTGGGGAAGTTAGCTTTTTAGGTACTGTGCAGACGAAAAACATTAAATACGTTGGATTGATGCGCATTGTTCATTTTGAAGACAGTGACTTTTATTTTTAATTTCAGATATCTAAAGTTTCCTTTATATGTATTGTAATACTTGTGTTTTACAAATGATGTTTTGATTTTACGAACGGCAAGTTTTGAAATGAGCATGAAACTGGCTCGGATGTTAGTCAGTCAGTCAAGTGAGGTGACACCTCGTTGTAACGTCGCGTCAACACATCACGCCAACACATCACGCTCGTATTTCAAGTTTACGGACTTCACGAATTATTTGAGCGGCAAATCCCGGGGGCAAATCGCCGGGGAAAAAAAGAAACGTCCATCATATGAGAGGTTATATATTCTTTTGATTATGCATACGAGTTGTTTATAAACTAACCTCTGCCAACCTCTTAAGCAGTCGAGAAAGAAATTTTGTGTTGATTCATTTACTATAAATACATACTGATGAGTATGAAATTTAGCATAACGAGACCTGCATTCCTCTAATAAATGTGACTCTTTATTGGGAATATCAAATACAGATAATTGTACAGCTTTTTCAAACACATCGCATTCATTTTGTAAAGAGTCTACCAAAGTCTTGGTTGAGATATTTATAAAATGTTGGACAACAAGAACTATGCACAAGGCAGCGATCAACACGCTCGCTACTGATAGTTGAACGAACGACAGAGTATTGAAGAAACTGTTTAACATCGTAAACGAAAACAATACAATAAATAAAAGACTTATCCTCACTGTCATTGATATATGTCCAACGCTTCTTGATTCTGGAAACGCATTAAATGTTATCTTGACAGATTCCAATATGGCGTCCATGTTGTTTGGGATATTTTCCCTATCTTTCTCATCTTCGTTGTCAATGTTCCTGCTTACTAAAGAGTTAGCATTTGTTCTTCCTTCTGAATCCCTCTGAGTACCTCTAAGTTCATTTGAGTTCGTTTGAGGTTCATTTGAGTTCATTTGAGTTTCTTTGGCTTTGATTTTTCTAGTATTTCTAGTATTTCTAGTTTTTCTAGTATTCTTTTGGCATTTCTCTTTGAGTTCGCGGATCGGCCCGTTCCGAAAACGCTCGACATCTTTTAGAGTGGGTCTACCGCGAACGGCGTGTGCGTTTGTATGTGTTTTGAGCGTCTCAGAAGAACAGCAATTCGCCATGACTTTTCTAGAAGTTTTCAGATATTTCTAACCACGAGGAGCAGCGATTAAAAGGACCTTCGAAGAGCAAAGCAAGTCACATGAGTTGTCGTCAAGCCGCCTCGTTTTCATGATTGCAGGGGAACACCGCTGACCGCCGAGCAGTGCAGGCTTACTTACTTCTAACATCGTCGATAGACTGATAGATAGATAGATAGAAAACCGAAACCTAGACTCGGCCTGCCTTGCAGGTAGCCCGAGTAAATATATAGTTTGGTAGTACGCTTTTCCTCTCGGACTGAGATATTTACATAGCATTGACAAGTCTTTGCGCTTCTTATCCGAAAGCTTAATGACTTCGTTATTCAACAGCTTCAAAGTATTGGTGTTCAGATTCAATAGTCCTCCTTTGTTAAATCCATAACTGTCGTTCCTCTCGCGAGTCTAATGTTCGTCGCATCCAGACAAAACCAGGGTGGTCGATAAGTCTTCACCCTACCGTCGGCCGGATCTAAGCGCTCACCGATACCAAAATTGAAATGCGACATTTCACTAAAAAGAAAGGGCTGCTTATCAACGTTTTTTTGTGCTCTCGATATATTTACTTCTAAGCCACTCGGAATAACACGAGAATTCGGGTATTGTTTCATCTCAATCCATGTGGTTTTGGAGCTTAATGCACTGTTATTTATTAGACTTGCATAGTCTGTGGGCGTTTCTATAGTGGATTCTCTTCTAAGGATGGCTTCTGCGCGGCCTGCCTCTCTGTCAACCTCTCCGTACGAATGTCCTGCAACCAAAAATTTGTAATCAACCCTGTTCCGGGCACCGGAAGATACCAGATTTTCGAAATAATGCATGACAACGGTGTAGTTCTTGTTTTGGGATCTTGTGTTGTCGGCCCAAAAGATGTTCCATGCTCGGTTTTCTTCCTCCGTTTGCTTCAGGCGAAAGTCAAGGCAAGACAGCAGGGTGTCCGGGTGCTTAGAAGCAACGGTTTGCGGCCAAATATAAACTGTTCCTTTTTTTGTCTCCCCGCTCTGTATTCCGAATGCATAAGTTGTCAATTTACTGGCGTAGTACGATTCTTGGCAGGTAAGCTTGGGGCAGGCAATGTTTTTATGAAAATCGAAATGGAAAGTCGAAATGCCGGCGCGTGGTCGTGAGCATGGTGGTAGTATAATAAATTTCATAGATAATCATCTTTTACATTTATATTGTATTATATCTTATATACTGATTTTATATTGTAAATATTGTAATGCGCAAATGAAAATTCGCCAAGGATTGAGATTTGCGCAATATAAATTAATAAAATTATTATTATTATTATTAACGCCATCCACCAATTCGCGGTCTATGTCCAAGTTTGGTGTAATACGTTTTTTCTTCTCATGGCCGCAACATCTATATACTGTCAATAAATTAATTAATCCGCTTGCGCAATTACAAGCAAAACGGTTGAAAAAAAGAGATACGAATAATAATGTCAAAAACAATAGCAGTTCCTATGTAACGGCGGTCAAACGCATTGCGTATGCTGAATCTATTAGTTGTCGTACCCGGGAATTCTCGGCTTTTTCCTTTACGTCTTTACGGATTTCAAGCCGAGAGAGGCTGGGACTAAGCTATTGTTTTTTCCGGACGGAAGTCGGTAGTATATGCTCAAGAACACTATCGTACATTATTTTTTTGAAAGAAAATGAGTTCGAATCACAAGAGATCAGAGAGAAAGAAAGAAACATAAATTAAGCATTGAGGGGATAAAAAAGAAGATTCTTGGGGAAATTGCAAAAAAATGCAAAATTGCAAAAAAACCATTTTCGATATTCTGGTTGAGTGATCACGCACAAAGCAAATTCAAGAAGAAGCTCCGGGGAAACAATGGAGTAACCCTAATATATTCTTTTGTTTCCCCGGAGCCTCGTCTTGAATTGCTTTGTGTGTGATCACTCAACCAGAATATCGAAAGTGTTTTGTCTTCAGAATCTCATTGAAGAAGATTGAAATAAGTAATTCCCTTTAGTGTGCCAGTGGTTCTCACAACCAGTAGTTGCGCAGTTCCAATGCCAAACCATTATTATCATCACTCAGTTTTCTTTTCTTGGCCTGAAATCACGCAATATTCATGCGACTTCCGTCCGGAAAAAACAATAGCTAGGTCCCAGCCCCTCTCGGCTTGAAATCAGACAATAGTAAAAGAATTGGCGACATTTAGTTCTTGGCACAAAAGTGGTAAAACGAAGAAAAACACTACAAAGCTTACTAAGCACTAAATAGGTTGCCCGCTTTTAGTGTTTTTTCATTGATATCAAAGAAATATCAAAGAAATATCAAAGAAATATCAAAAAATGCTAACTCAATCGTGAGTAACGCCTCGCCATTGTTCATGGCATTTGGATCTGGAAATCATGTCTAAAACACTAACTTGGATTTGAAATATTACATCTCTTGTTATCTTAGTTTATCTTATTTTAGTTTCTTGTTTGTGGTTCAGTACAGCAAAATAAATAAAATTGTTATAGATCCCTTGCAGCACGTCGGAATGCAGCTCAATTTGGAGGACAAATTAAACAATAGGTCCCAATTTTCAGGAGATTGAAATTCTTTTGTTTTGTCCCCCAAATTAAGCTGCTCTGACGTCACGTGAAAGGGGTCTATAAGACCCTGGATTTTGGTAGGTTCATAACGGTACTGGCTTGGGCGGATGGCGGATGGCGGATGGCGGATGGCGGATGGCGGATGGCGGATGGCGGATGGCAAAACCAATTTTTGTAATCATTCTGTAACCAGCATTTCTTTAATAAAGAGGTTTATTTTATTCTACAGTAATAGGCCATTTCACGGTTGTCGTCGATCAACCTCAGCCTCGATAGCCTGTAATTTATTCTTTAGGATTTGACTAAAGCCCGTGGAAGTTTTAAGTGTTTCAATAGATATTTTTGAAAGCGCTCGTGCATCTCGAAAATGGTCTATTGTTTGAAAATGTGTACATTCCTTAAATTACCGTGAGCTGTAGTCAAATTCTAAAGAATATATTACACACTATCGAGGCTGAGGTTGATAGAAGACAACCGTGAAATGGTCTATTCTATAACCTGAGAAAATGAAATGCCCTCTTATGAAACCAACCCACATTTACTCATGCATGCGTTTTGTTTAATACAACTATTGTTATTGAGCGGGTAGCTGTCACTAGTACTTAGGAAGCAGCGACTACAAGTATATTCCGGCCTGTCATAGGATGATAATATTATCAACCTTTTCCGCCTGAAGATGTGGATTTTCTCATTCACAGGGATATTTATTTGAGATGATCCGTCAAATTATCAACAGAATAATAAAGTGGATGTGCAAAATTCGAATTCTTCCAATGAAAACAAACTTGCGCCAAAGACAGAAAGTTGTTTCTTTTGAACTCTTTAACGCCATTTTAGCTTGTGCTCGAAACCTGTTAATTCATATCATATAAGCCAAGACCGAGAAGTGCTTGTATTTTAATTAGAAATAATAATTAAAAAAAAAAAAAAAAAATTCACAAAAACGGGACATTGCCAGGCCTCTTGGTGTCCTGCTGTGAAAAAGACAGTCTTAACAACCACAGCAAGTGTTCCATGTATTTGATCAGGAGGCATTCCATGTATTTGATTATACCTGTAGCAATTCCTTTATCGGTGCTGGTCACATACCTTAATTATTAACAGTATGTTACTAAATGCGTTGGTGAACGTAACCGAAATATAATCAAAATTCATTTTTTTAGAAGCTAAAAACAACAACAACAAAAAACCATTTGATTTTGTAAGTATGTAATTATATAATAAGCGAGTACTTAATGTTGAAACATGTGTTGACACTTCACAGGTATTGATTCTGCTCAGTGCTCTTGACTAAAGATCCACATTTGACCCAATCCTAACTTTACTAACCATATGTTATCACTTCGAAGACTAAACAATCTCTTTTATATAGATTTTTTTAAATATTATCATATCTTTTTTTTTTTCATGAAGTATTTACTCATCTTCATTGCTGTGTCTATATAGTTATGTTTCTTCTATTATCATCTTCCATGGATTCATATTGGTTATTGTTTTGCTGGACGGAACATCAAGGAGCACCATTCAAGTGGATACTCTAAATTACTCAAAATCATATTGATTTATATAATTATACTTTAAAAAAAGAAAAAATTGCTACTTCTACGCTTCTATTTTCCTTTCCTGCGCTTTTTCTTGTTTTACAGGCGACTCTCAGTTGACTCTTTGTACCGGCTTTTTATTTTGTGATATTTTTGAACCAGGCTAAAGATTTTTACCCCCAACTCATAGTCGTGTCTGAGTTCATTACGTTTCCACCTTCTTTCTGTTTTTTTCTTATGAGTTTTTTCAGGCCCCCTTTCCAAAAAAATTACATTTCTAAATTCCAACTATATTTGGTATTGAACTCAAGATCAACTGCTCCTTAATAGAATTTCCCAATTACTTGATTCCTTCATATTATTATTATTTTATTAATAAAATTATTAAGCTGATGAAAACAGAACCAAAAGGTCCAATATTAAACTATATTTTCAAAATCATTACGTATTTCGGTCAACAGACGACAAGCTCGAGCACCAGTCAGAAGAAAACAACCATGAAAATACTACAAGTCGGCCTACTGGTTGTTTTTCTTGCTCTACGCCGGATATCAGGTTTGCAGTAGTTTCTCCTGACGACACTTTTAGACTGATAATATAATTAAACTGATAATTTAACTATTAGCCATTCCGTTGAGGAAAAATTTGGTTTTCCCCCCGCGTTTTCCGGTTTTCCGCGGAATGGCTTTCCGCAGTAAAGGTTGGAAGAACTTAGCTCAAAAAAATATAATTGGGGTAAAATCACTATCTAATTAATTGCCCCTTAATGGAATATTCCGATCACGTGACGAGCAACATTAACTATTCTTATAAGTAATAGCATGACTTGAGGGTGATTAGTGATTAAATGTCCCCGAAAGCCCTCAAGTCATGCTATTAGTTTGTAATATTATGATTACCGAGTAATAAAACTGCTCTAAGGAAATATGTTAGCTTTCGTACGATGCATAAATTACAAAGTTTTACAAAGCTGTTGATATGCGGCATACTTAAGGGAATTTGCCTTTGTTAAAGGCGACAATGGCGAATTGAACCAGCATTCATTAATTCTTGGTGCTTTATTCTAATTCACTTTGGTTGGCCTAGAGCTGTATTAATGAAGTGTTTTCAAACCGTCTTGATTACATCACAAATAGTAAGAAAAATTCTCGGCTAGTAAACGTATGCGCAAAGATTATTCATTGGGTCCCACAAGTGCTGGGGTGTTCAATAGTGTGTAGTCCAGAGTCATTGCGCAAAATTTTCGATTGGGTCAATGCGACCCAGCCATGTTCCCGGTGATATATGAGGGACCATACCTCATGAATAGTGATGAGGGGTATTTAGACTAAATATCCCTCATCACTATTCATCCAGGGGGATGTTAGACCTTAAACAGCCCTCTGGAAACAATGGATCCCGAGGTAATCATGATATTATTATAATAAAGCATTATTTTACGACAGACACTTTATTAATGACCAATGATAACATTAAGAAGTCTTGACCGTGTGACTTTCTTGTTGTATTACAGGAAGACCATCATGGAGAGATGTTGGACGATGCGGTTCTGGTTTAGGTAGGTTGTTCAAAGTTTTTATAAGTTGACGTTGAAATCACATTATAAAGTCCTTTTTTCAGGTTTCTATTATTTAATTTCCTCTAATGTCAATTTTATTGTTTTAGATTGTGGACCAGAATGTCAGAAACTTTGTCTGACACAGCATAATTATTACCGTGCTCTTCATAATCTGTCTCCTGTACGATGTGACGCTGACCTGGCCGAGTCTGCGCAGGCCTGGACTGACTTGCAGGCTCAGAAGAGTCACATTAAGCGGTCTCCATGGCGAAATCTGGGTCAAGTGGCCGAGAGCATTTCCTGGAAACAGTGGGGATGGGAAGGAATGGCGGAAACGAGAGGTGCTGTTCCCGGTGCCGTCAGAAGTTGGTAAGAATATTAGGTGTACTTTATCGAAGTCCATTTTTTTCTTTTGGTATCTTTCGTAAAATTATGTCTAGACAAGAAGCGCTTTATGTTGTGACAAAGTCACACCGATCAATGACGTAATATACATTTTCGCGCCAGTTTTATGCAAATTAAGTTTGATTTACCGCAGGCTGGACAAGTCGACTACTCGCCGAAAAAAATAAAAAGTAGTCGACTTGTGGCAAGTCTAATGCCGGGTATGTCTAGCAATTGCGTCAAGGAATATCCTTAGTATCTTGACAAGTCTATCGCTTCATGTTATCCAAGGTACTCTGAGAAAAAAGGAAACGTCATGAACCGTACTGTAACGTCCGAGCACTATCAGACGATAGTCCGTCCAGATATCACTCGACTAGGGTGTGGCATACACGTGATTCCTGGTGATGGTACATACGTGACGTCACACTACGGCACAATGCCTGGAGGAAATGTACTGAATGATGAAATCCAAATCCCAGCTGCAAGAGATCCTGGTAAGAATTATTATTTGGCTATCGGTCTGTGCTACCATATTGTTACAACTTGTTCATGGAAAATGCTGACAAGATTTTTGGTAAGTGTGAAAGAACATACTGAAGAGATTTTGTTACATTATACACGTATATTTTTTTCCGAAGAGCCCGCATGTCAGGTCAAGTCTGGTCAGCGTGAGAAATGTGGAAATATCTCCAGTCCCTATATGACTCCAGACGTTTGTCTCAAAGCTGGCTGTTGCTATGACGATATTTTTAGGGATGAGCCCGATGTAAATTGGTACAGCAGCGAGGGAAGCACGTGGTGTTACAAACGCAAAAACAATGAAAAAGAAGATCAAGGTAATAATTATTAATTTTTTATTCCAACACTTGTTGGCTTATTTTAAAACAATTGTTCCATGACTTTACAACATCTTTAACGATTCCCCTCTTCGAAAGTTCAAAGGCAAAAATCATGGTAATATAACACAAGAGAAGATTATGTTATGTTGAGTACTCTGTTGGATCTGTAAATGAACCGAGTTTAAAAATCGGCCTGGTTTGAACAACAAGCTTTTTTTAAGAATCTTCTCTACTAATCTTCTCTTGACTCAGGTGAACAAACTGCCAAGATTAACGATCTGGAGACACAAAACATAGATGATAATGGTAACGTGGCTGCATATGTTCGTTGATCTGTTTCAATACTATACAATCCACCTTGATATCTAATATATATTTTATTTAAATATTGATTATTTCCTGGATTCCACAGAAACCAACGTAAATGCTTCGATGGTGACTGAAACAAATGATCTCGAAAATCAGAACTCACTGGATGATAATGGTAACATAATCGTATTTGTTTTTAAATAGATTAACAATAGAAAAACGCATGCTTTTCACCACTGCGATCCTCCCAGGTTCGAGTCGATCTTGGTTCGTGAATTTTTCTCCGCAAAAATCAACTTTCCTAAATTCCAATTCGATCTTAAGAGATCTTTTCGATAGTTAATATCTTACATCTCCTTCGCACTAATAATGCGAATAAATTGTTTCTACCAATATTACTATAGTAAAACAATGCTCCCCATCCGGCGTAAAAAAATGTCATTATTTTGTATGCAACGGATTTTTTTTTGTTTATGTAACAAAATTTGTGAGAACTCGCCTTGCATACATCTTTTAAAATTTCACTACAGACAAAATTCAAAGATCAGCCAAAGATATATTATTATAACACCAGAATGGCCTTGCATGCGGCGTTTTTCCCATTCAAAATGTTGAAGAAAGCATTAGCAATATGATGAATATAGCTAATGAGGATAAAAGCTAATTTTTTGACATTTGTTATAGGTGAACCAAAAGGGTTTTTCAAAGATTGTCTGGACCAACACAACAAACTCAGGGCTAAACACGGTGTTCCTCCCCTCAAATGGTCCAAGAAACTCGCTGCCAACGCCTTGAAAACGGCCAAAATGAATGCTAATCTTGGTAGAATGAAACACGATCCAGATAACAAAAATGAAGGCGAGAACATTGCATACTTTGGTCCACCACAGCCAAAGTGTGAGGGTCCCAAAGTTGGCAACTGTTTCCAGTGTCGAGAGGTGGTAGACGACTGGTACAGCGAAATCAAGGATTATGACTTTGCTGCAGGGAAAAGCAAGAACGGAGGAGTTGTACTTCACTTCACTCAAGTTGTTTGGCGTAAAACGACAGAGATGGGCATGGCTACAGCAGTTGGAAACAACAAAGTGTTTAGTGTTGCGAGGTACTCAGAGAAGGGCAACATGTTACCAGAAGATAACTTCGTCAAGAATGTACCACCTTTGGGTTCTGCACCCTCGCCAACATCCCAGCCAGAAAGTACAGGGTCAAACACTGGTTCAGCTGCCACACCGACACCACAACCATCTACTGGTGCAGTAACCTCCGCTGTTACTACTAGTGCTGGTTTCACGAGCCCTGGACCGACGTCAGAATCATCTACCACCGACATGGAAGCTGAAGGTAAAGGAACGTTGATGTTGCGCCTTTTGAATATTAGCTTAGAATTAAGATGTGCGCTGTTTTCCAAAAGTTTCTAGATAAGTGGGTAAAAACTCGCAAAGAATGGGTTTGGAAAGAAGCTACTTATGCTATGAAAATTAGGACTAAGGCCGGCTTTTCTTGCAAGTTTAGTGCAATCAAGAGAAAAGTTTATTATCTGTATTTTATGAAATGTATATGTGATCGTACCATACCATCTGTATTTTAATTGGGACGCTATCGATGCGGAAAAAGGTAAATCATATGGAACACAAATGATATATTTCAGCATCAATTGGAAAACACGTTTCCTCCAATGTTCATCCATTTGTGTCACCTCCCCAAGAAAAACATTAAAGGAAGGAATTTTTTCTTATTTTCATCATATAGGATGTTGTATACGCTCTGAAAATGTTGATAGTTGGCATTTGCCAAAGAGAGCATTGATCGCTTAGTCAGATTTTCAATGTAAACGCCATGGACGATGTTCATATATATGGTAACCATGTGAACAGTCATGACGTTTGTTTTGAGGACGTAGTAGTAATGATTAACTATTTGTTCTGTTTCTTGATTGATTGATTGATTGATTTAGCTGGGAACGACTGTTACGGTAGCTCTTGCTATTCCTTTAACGGAGAAGGGAAAAAATGGACCGAAAACCGAGAAACGTGTAAGAAGAGAGGAGGAGATTTGGTTTCTATGGAAACAGAGGGTGAATGGTCATTTCTCAAAGACAAGATTCAAGGACTTACCAATCAATTGCGCGATGAGTGGCACATTGGTCTGACAAAGGAAGGCTCGTCGTGGAAATGGGTGAATGGGGATCCTCTGACAATCACTCACTGGCAAAGGGGAGAGCCATCTGGTGATGGTCCTTACGTTGTGATGGCCAAAAACTACCCTCCAGGGACCCAAGGGGGACTTAATGATCTACCTGATTGGATACCCAGTGGATACATCTGTGAGACAAAAAATACAGGTATATATGTAAAACACAACGGATTTTGTATAGACCAGACGGTCGACGTAGCCCTGGAAGACTTGGTTAACTAGTATTTAAAGGAATGCATTCTTTTTAATTTCGCTGCAGGAGCAAACACATCGCCAACAGTACCTAGTGGAGTTACGACACCACAGCCACCTTCTGGTGCAGTAACATCCGCTACTAGTGGTGCTACTAGTGGTGCTACGACTGGTGCTTCCACTAGTGGCCAGACTTCGTCAGGTACGATGATATATTAATATTTTGGAAATTAATTCATCGTATCAGGTAAGAAAGCCAAGAGCTTGCAACTAGAGATGCGGAGTGAGGAAACTTTTCTCTGATTAAATTGGTATGGCGTTAGACCAGTTTACTCATTCAGCCAAGCTTTGTATGTGTGCTGTGTGGGAGTTTGATCCCCTACGCCTTAAAGATATTTCAGACTTTTGTCAAGGTTCTATTGATAACCCCCTTAATGGTATGATTGATTTTTCTTGCAGCTGAGCCAACGGGATTTTTCAAGGACTGTCTGGACCAACATAACAAACTCAGGGCTAAACACGGTATTCCTCCCCTCAAATGGTCCAAGAAACTCGCTTCCAATGCCTTGAAAACGGCCAAGATGAATGCTAACCTTGGTAGAATGAAACACGATCCAGATAACAAAAATGAAGGCGAGAACATTGCATACTTTGGTCCACCACAGCCAAAGTGTGAGGGTCCCAAAACAGGCAACTGTTTCCAATGTCGAGAGGTGGTTGACGACTGGTACAGCGAAATCAAGGATTATGACTTTGCTGCAGGGAAAAGCAAGAACGGAGGAGTTGTACTTCACTTCACTCAAGTTGTTTGGCGTAAAACAACAGAGATGGGCATGGCTACAGCAGTTGGAAACAACAAAGTGTTTAGTGTTGCGAGGTACTCAGAGAAGGGCAACATGTTACCAGAAGATAACTTCGTCAAGAATGTACCACCATTAATTTGAAAGGTGCTTGGCGTTGAAGAAATGGAATAACATTGTATTATTAAGAATCGAGTTCCTTGTGATCATTGCACCATATGAAATGTTTGTTTATCTGTCGTAATTAGTGTACGTACTTCCTGGTAACTCAAAGTATCATACTTTTCGCATCAATTGTTTATCTTCTTCATAGAAAACGTATAATAAAAGTATTGAATTTACACAAAAAAAATTGTCATTTTGGAGAGTTTGTGTGATTCTCTCTTTTTGTATGATAAACACGGAGTAACCCCTTTGCTTCTGCACGAAAACCATGCCTTATTAAACAAAAGGGTCAATAGAATTGGTCTAGAGATCAATAGAGATATTAGCAGGCGCCTCCTCTTGAATTTGGGGACATTAAGACATACCCCAAAATTATCTTCACTCAAATAACGAAAAATTAATCCCAATCTTAATATATGGAACTGAACATAAGAAAACTATGAAAATGAAATGAAACGGCTGATTCTAGTCAAACCTTTTATGGACAGCTGATCCGTTTGATGTATTTGATTCAGTACCTGCAGCAATCCCTTTATCAGTGCTGGTCATATACGTTAATTATTAACAGTATGTCACTAAGTATGTTGGTGGACCTAACCGAAATATGATCAAAATTCATTCTTTAGAAGCTTAAAACAATAACCAGAAAAGTTCATTTGATTATTTGTAAGTAAGTATTTTATAAGTACTAGTGAATTAAGTACTGAATGTTGAAACATTTTGAAACTTTGACAAGTGTTGACTCTGCTCTTGACTAAAGCTTCTTCACAATTGACGTCTGAATAGGTTACAATTTTATCACTACGAAGACTAAACATTTTTGTTTTTGTTTTGACGTGTTATCTTTTATATGATATTACAATTTATTTACGCTTAATATTATCTCTATTATTTTTTCTTATCTTTCAACAAGAAATTAGTTCCGTGAAGGATTTGATTAGCTATTTATTAAGAGCACCATTCAAGTGGATACTGTTATCTTACTACTTTACTATGAACTATATTGATTTTTACAATTATTTTATTTTCTATATTTTTTCAAGCTTATATCTTGTTTTTATTTTACCGAGGCTTTGAAGGGTTTTTCTCCAGGGTTTCTTTACGATTTTCTGACCTGTATCTTCTGGCCTAGTATTTCGGCCAACAGACGACAAACTCGAGCACCAGTCACAAGAAAACAACCATGAAAATACTACAGGTCGAAATACTGGTTGTTTTTCTTTCTCTTCACCGGATATCAGGTTTGGTATAGTTTACATAACATTATTTTAATGAGCTTCTAATCTTAGGGCCTAATCATTTGACACTTTTATTTCATACAAAATTCCTTGATTACAGGAAGAATTTCATGGAGAGATGTTGGACAATGCGGTTCTGGTTTAGGTGGGTTGTTCATTCAAGGCTTTTATTCGTTAAAACTGAAATCACTTTATGAAATTCTTCGCTCTGTCGTTATTGTATATCACGTGTATTTCTCCTAACATCATTTATTGTTCTCAGCTTGTGGACCAGAATGTCAGAAACTTTGTCTGACACAGCACAATTATTACCGTGCTCTTCATAATCTGTCTCCTGTACGATGTGACCCTGAACTGGCCGAGTCTGCGCAGGCCTGGACTGACTTGCAGGCTCAGAAGAGTCACATTAAGCGGTCTCCATGGCGAAATCTGGGTCAAGTGGTCGAGAGCATTTCCTGGAAAAAGTGGGGATGGAAAGGAATGGCGGATACGAGAGGTGCTGTTCCGGGTGCCGTCAGAAGTTGGTAAGAATATTAGGTGTATGTCTAGCAATTGCGCCAAGGAATATCCTTAGTATATTGACAAGTCTATCGCTTCATGTTATGCAAGGTACTCTGAGAAAAAAGGAAGCATCGTGAACCGTACTGCAACGCCCGAGCACTATCATACGATAGTCCGTCCAGATATCACTCGACTAGGGTGTGGTATACACGTGATTCCTGGTGATGGTACATACGTGACGTCACACTACGGCACAATGCCTGGAGGAAATTTGCTGAATGATGAAATCCAAATCCCAGCTGCAAGAGATCCTGGTAAGAATTCTTATTTGGCTATCGGTCTGTGCTACCATATTGCTACAACGTGTTCATGGAAGTTGCTGACAAGATTTTTGAACTTTTGACGCCATTTTTGATGCCATTTTGTTTTGATAACGACTTAAGCATCTTGGTTTAAACTTGTAACTCGAACATAAATGATGAGCACACCAATATACAAACCGTCGTCTGCATATCCTGAGTGTGTTAATGCTCGTGTAAATCATGCCTTAAATACAAATATAAAATAGCTATTTGTGGTAATTTTACAAAGGAATTTTACATTATACATGTATATTTATTTTGTTGTAGAGCCCGCATGTCAGGTCAAGTCTGGTCAGCGTGAGAAATGTGGAAATATTTCCAGTCCCTATGTGACTCCAGATGTTTGTCTCAAAGCTAGCTGTTGCTATGATGATATTTTTAGGGATGAGCCCGATGTAAATTGGTACAGCAGCGAGGGAAGCACGTGGTGCTACAAAGGTAAAAATCATGGTAATATCACAGAACAGAAGATTATGTTATGTTGAGTACTCTGTTGGATCTGTAAATGAACCGAGTTTAAAAATCGGCCTGGTTTGAACAACAAGGTTTTAAATCTTCCTTTCCAATCTTCTCTTGACTCAGGCAAACAAGCTCCGAAGACTGACGATATGGAGACACAAAACGAAGATAATAATGGTAAGGTGCCTATATATGTTTGTTGATCTGTTTCAATAGAATCTAATTTTATCTAAATATATATTTATCTAAATATTTCCACAGAAACTAACGTAAATACTTCGATGGTGACTGAAACTGAAAATGATTTTGAAAATCAGAACTCACTGGAAAATAATGGTAAAATAATCGTATTTGTTTTTTAATAAGTTAACGAAAATAAATAAGAAAAACGCGAAGAATTTTTCTTAACGAATGTCCTTTGTGGATAGCATTGGAAGCGTAGCGGTGAGAACGCTTGTTTCCGCCTCTGGGCTTGGTGTCGTATGTGAGTACGAAACCTTGGTTGAAGGATTTTCTCCGAGTTTTCCGGTTTTCCTCCCTCCGCAAAACTTAAGGTTACTCTCTCTCTACGCAACACTTTGAACAAAACCCTACAAAACTATATATCGTTTGAAAGGTCATATGATACAGATTACGAAAAATATAGTTTTTGAACGCAATTTTTCAATCTAAAACGATGCCGGAGCCTTAAACGCGAATCGGGTACGTTCCGTTGATGTGAATTAATGGACATGGTGTTAGCGCGTATTGATTTAAAAAAATCACTGTGTGAATTAGTGAAAGATAAACTACAAAAGGGTGTGAGCGTTTTTTGATTTTTTGCTTATTTAAAAAGTTATTGAATCTCAAAGTTGGAGTTTCCAAAAATGTCCATGTCGGTTGACGCTTTAACGCATAAAAGTAGAAATAATTAAAATATCAAAAATCGCTCACACCCTTTTTTTTTATCAATACTTCCCCATGCTTCTTACCAAATTTTATTGAAATTGAACAAAACCACATACCCTATTAATTCATTTAAAGAGAGGGAATTGAAGTAAAAACGATCATAGAGATTTTAAGCTTTAAAGATTTGGGAGAGTTTCACTCCTCGTTAAGACGTCTGTCAACATAGTGATACCGCCAGCCAACCAAAAACAAGGAACAACGGGACCAACGGAGTGTTGACAAACACTTCGAACTACGCGGGAAATCATCTAAAAATCGAACACTTCGTTTCTCCGGTAAACTTTTAATAAAGACACAAAAAGAATGTAGAATCCCCAAAGGTATCGAAAGTATAGTGTATTCAAGACGAAAAAGAAATCAGAAAGCGCCAGAGTTTCGAAGCGTGGTAGGACACGAATTTCATCACGCGGGAAAATCCAAAGAGTAACCGACTCAAGTATAATAGGATTAACGAGGGTCACGACGCCTTCGGTTTAGATTTATTTTCCCTTCAAATCATGTTTTTTTTTAAATAACTAGCGAACTTTTAAACATTTCGAGAAAAAAATTGTTCAAAAAGAAAGATTAATGTAGAAACTTTTAATTAGTGAAATAAAATTTTTTTACAAACATTTTACCCGCGAAGGTCTCCAGTAACCTTAACATTCCTGAATTCCACTGAATTAGATCTTAGGAGATATTCTCTTTTAACCTAATATCTCCTATCGCACTATAAAACGAATAAATTGATCCTACCAATACTACTACTACTACTACAATACTCCCATTCGGTGTAAAAACATTGGTCATAATTTTGTATACACGTTTCACAGGCGGGAAAGAATTTTGTTTATATAACAAGGGGAACTAAAATGACTAAAATGACTGAGAAACAAAAGAGCGGCTGAACGTAGATAAATTCAGTACTTATAGCCTTGCATAAACTTTTTTAAAACTTCACTAAAGCCAAAATTAAAAGGTAATTTGGTTAACTAGTATTTGATAATTTTGAATTCAAGACAACATTGTACATTTTAAACCTTAAAGGTTTATTCCCAGATATGAGTTTTAATAATTTTGCTACAGGTGCAAACACACCGCCAACAGTACCTAGTGGAGTTACCAGTCCGACACCACAGCCACCTCATAGTTCTGGTACAGTAGCTTCCGCTACTAGAGGGGCAACTGCTGATGCTACTAAAGGTGCTACTACTGGTGCTGCTACTGGTGCTTCCACTATAATGGCGAGACTACACCAGGTACAATGATATATTTATATTTGGGGGGGGGGGGGGGGAATCATTCATTACATGCAACATTCGTCATATCAGGTCAGTAACAAAGCCAAGAGCTTGCAACTAGAGATGGAGCGAGGAAGATTTTCGCGAAATGGGTAATGTGCAGTATGGCGTTTGAAGAGAGAGCTGAACGCCAACCAGTTTACTCAGTTAGCCGAGCTTTTCATGTGTGCTGTGTGGGAGGTTTGATTCTCCACGCCCTAAAGATATTTCAGACCTTTGTCATGGCTTTGCCGGTATCCCACTTAATAATATACAGGAAAAAAATTATCGAGTCTGATTGGCTAGAAGCAGTGCAGTGTTTTTGGTAATACAGTGAGGAAAAAAGTAAATACAGTGCAGAATTCTTTTTCGAAACCATATGATTTCCTTTACAAAAGTATAATTGCTTTTTCCTGCAGCTGAGCCAAAAAACGACTGAGAAGGATACAGCAGTTGGAAACAACAAAGTTTTTAGTGTTGCGAGGAACTCAGACAAGGGCAACAAGTTACAAGCAGAAAACTTCTTCAAGAATGTACCACCATTAATTTGAAAGATGCTTAGCGATTAGAAATGGAATAACATTGTATTATTAAGAATCGGGTTCCTTGTGATTATTGCACCATATGGAATGTTTGTTTATCTGTTGTAATCTGTGTACGTATATAGTTCCTGGTAACTCAAAGTATCGATACTTTTCGCATCAATTGTTTGTCATGTTTTTAGAAAACGTAAATTAAAAAGTATTGAATTTACAGAAAAGAAATTGTTGTCTTCGAAAGTTTTTGTCACTCTCCCTTTTTGTATGACAAAAATGGTGTGACCCCCTTTCTTCTCCACGAAAATCATGTGACCCTCTCTCTCTAAATCCTCCTACCCTCCCATAAATAATAAACTGGTCCCTAAAACCCGTTGTCAAACAAAAGGCTCAATAGAATTGGTCTAGAGATGAATAGAGATAAGCAGCCGCCCTTCTTGAGGTTGGCCCGCCGTGAATAACATTACGACATAACCGTAAAAAAAAAACTCTTCACTAAAATCCTTTTTAACCGCAATTTTAATATATGGAAAATAAACAAAATGAAATGAAACGGAATATTGAAACGGTTTCTGAACAATTGAGCCGTTCCATATGTTTGCTTAGCTTGGTTCTTATACCTGTAGCAATTCTTTTATCGGTGCTGGTCACATACCTTAATTATTAACAGTATGTCACTAAGTATGTTGGTGAACGTAACCGAAATATAATCAAAATTCATTTTAGAAGCTAAAAACAACAACAACAAAGGTCATCTGGCTTTGTAAGTAAGTATTTTTTAAGTAAGTACTGAATATTGAAACATGTTGATACTATGACAGGCTTTGACTCTGCTCTTGACTAAAGCTTCTTCACAATTGACGTCCTAACCTTGACACTTAACATTGAATAGGTTGCGTTGTTATCATTACAAAGACTAAACATTTTTGTTTTTGTTTTGACATGTTTAAAAAAAAATAATATTACATTTTATTTACGCGTAATGTTATGGCTGTTATTTCTATCTTTCGATGCTGGAAATCAGTTCCATGAGAGATTTAAATTAGATATATCTTAAGATCAAGCACCATCCAAGTAGACACTCTTTATTTTATCTTACTACTCTAAGGTGACTGACTACTTTAGCAAGGAGTAATTAGAATTTTTATTAGAAGGTTATTTTACACAGAATTTAACGCTGATTCCAATAATGAAAAGAAAAGTGGGATGTCCTGAGCTCGTTTTCGAGAAAAATTTCGGGAACCAAGCTTAGCACAAAGAAAAATCATAACTTGAAAACTGAAAAAGCTATGGGAGTAATTTTCTCAGGATATCTACTTTAAACGTTATTTTCGAAGCCACTAACTAAAAATTTTTAAAATAAGCTCAAATTCAGCATTTAGTCGGGTAAGCTTAATGAACCGAACATCGTTATCAAACGACAAAAACAAACTCACATACGACGCTTTCTTTTTCAAACTTTGACAAAAGATTGCTTTTTACCAGTTGTTTTAGAAAATTCGAAGAAAAATATGTGGTCTCGTGCAAGGGTTTTGCACTCTTGAAATTCAAAACTTTTATGGTTCCTGAAATTAAATTTTGAAGGTTGTTATGGCGGTTTTAAGCGGTTTTTGTGCGCGCGCACATCGTGGGCTCAAATTGAACATTCAAAAGTAGTCAGTCACCTTAATATAAACAATACTGATTTCTCTGAATATGCTGTTTTTATCGAGTTTTTTTTATTTCCTATATATTTTTCCAAGCTTTTATCTTGTCTTTAGTTTACCGAGGCATTGCAGGGTTTTTTCTCCAGGTTTTTTTTTTACTTTATGATTTTCCTTCCTTCCCAAAAATCAACGTTGCGTTTGACTGTTTAATGAAGAGTTACTCTTGAAAAAACTTATTATTTTGCACTTTTTCTTTTATCATTTGATGTCATAAATAGAACACCAAATCTTATCATATCTCCTGGCCCGTATCTCCTGGCCTAGTATTTCCATCAAAAGGCGACAAGCTCGAGCACCAGTCACAAGAAAACAACCATGAAAATACTACAGGTCGCAATACTGGTTGTTTTTCTTTCTCTTCACCGGATATCAGGTTTGGTATAGTTTACATAACATTATTTAGATGAACTTCTATTCTTGCGGCATTGAATTATATTTTTATTAGTATTTTCTATTATAGTTATCATTAATTCTGCTTGTTAAATAATGATCTATTTATTATTATACCGCTAAACCGTCAGCGAGAGGATTAGCTATGCTAAATTAAGCACTAAATAAACTGAAACTAAAAACTGTCTTGACCATCATTTGACACTCTTGTTTCATACAAAATTCCTTGATTACAGGAAGACCATCATGGAAAGATGTTGGACAATGCGGTTCTGGTTTAGGTGGGATTCAAAGTTTTTATTCGTTAAAAATGAAATCACTTTATAAAATTGTTCGCTCTGTCGTTATTGTATCATGTGTATTTCTCCTAACATCATTTATTGTTCTCAGCTTGTGGACCAGAATGTCAGAAACTTTGTCTGACACAGCATAATTATTACCGTGCTCTTCATAATCTGTCTCCTGTACGATGTGACCCTGAACTGGCCGAGTCTGCGCAGGCCTGGACTGACATGCAGGCTCTGAAGAGTCACATTAAGCGGTCTCCATGGCGAAATCTGGGTCAAGTGGCCGAGAGCATTTCCTGGAAACAGTGGGGATGGGAAGGAATGGCGGATACAAGAGCTGCTGTTCCGGGTGCCGTCAGAAGTTGGTAAGAATATTAGGTGTATGTCTAGCAATTGTGTTAAGGAATATCCTTAAGGTCCTGTTACACTGTGCGATATTCTTAGCAACTTGTCTCGCAATGCTTGAAAATAAAGCGTTGCAGGTTGCCGAGGTGAGGTGTTACACTGCAACATGATGTAATCAACTTCCAACGACTTGAAAAATATGCGAGATAAGTTGCGAGATAAGTTGCTGGAGGGGTGATACACTGTGCAATGGAGTGACCAGTTGCTGCAATGCGTTGTGAAAAGTAGAGCTGAGTTCTACTTCGTGCGACGCTACGCGCAACAACAAAAATTGCGAGACAACCCCTGTTACACTGTGCAATCCTCCAGCAACTTGCACAGTTTAACAGGGCCTTTAGTATCTTGAAAAGTCTATCGCTTTATGTTATGAAAGGTACTCGGAGAAAAAAGGAAGCATCGTAAATCGTACTGCAGCTCCCGAACATTATCATACAATAGTCCGTCCAGATATCACTCGACTAGGGTGTGGTATACACGTGATTCCTGGGGATGGTACGTACGTAACGTCACAATATGGCACAATGCCTGGAGGAAATGTACTGAATGATGAAATCCAAATCCCAGCTGCAAGAGATCCTGGTAAGAATTCTCACCTATCTACCTGGCTCAATTCTTTGACACCCAGGGAGATTTTACTGGCTGTTTTATTTAGATAGGGACCATTTTCCATTGACTTCTAATTGATTTCAAACTAGTTTACACTTGTAACACAAGAATAGGTATGAACATAAGTACCCAGACTCGCTGTAGTTCTTCTTTACAGGGATCAATAATGGACTAGTGGTGTCAGTGTCGGTGTATACTTGTGGGAATCAGGCCTTGAAAAAGAATATCGAATTGGCTACTTGTAGTGACTGTACCAAGAACCTACACAGGTGTTAGCAGTTACATTGTACATTATACGTATATTTTATTCCTTGTAGAGCCCGTGTGTCAGATCAAGTCTGGTCAGCGTGAGAAATGTGGAAATATCTCCAGTCCCTATGTGACTCCAGACGTTTGTCTCAAAGCTGGCTGTTGCTATGACGACGTTTTTAAGGATGAGCCCGATGTAAACTGGTACAGCAGCGAGGGAAGCACGTGGTGCTACAAAGGCAAAAATCATGGTAATGCAATATCGTGTTGTTAAAACTGCAATCTTAACAAATGAGTTTGCAGACAAAGCCTCTAAACCTTTTAGACCTTTACAATTCCTTACTAAACCTCCTGGCGTTTGCTTTAAATTTCCCCAACTTTTTCTCACTCGCACACTGAGTAGCACGAATTAAGTATTTCGCAGACTGGTATAGTGGTATACTCCCTCCTTGCCAAAATAAGAGGGAAGGTACTGGAATATACATTTAGCAATTATTGGATGAGGCTGAGTATGATATGGAAAATTATGCATAACAAGGAGAGTGTTATCTGCCGAAGCTATAGGCTGAGGCGGATAACACTCTTCGAGGTATGCATAATTTTTCATATCATACGATAGCCGAATCCAATATTTGTCTTATTATTTATTCAAAATATTCAGTCATTCTCAATTCAGTCATTTAAGAAAGCATTTCAGATAAGTTTGCAAACCTTGCCTGATGGGAAGCCATTTTTGTTTGGCGGCTATGATGACGTCAATCGTCCAATAATGTTTTAGTATTTGGACGAATGACGTTTCTTTTCAAATTTGATCAGTCAATGCTTGTTATGAAAAATTAACTGGGGGCTGTGGGCCAATCAGAAACGGTGAATTATTTTGAATAAATAATAATTTCTCTTATTTTTTAAGAGGAAATGTATGGCGATTTGAAGATTAGATATTTCAAGACTCGGAACAATTTAAACACTGATTTTCATTTGATATGTCCAATTAGCATAGGTTAACAGATTACTGTAGTTATTTTCTCTGTTAAAGCGATCAGAAGATATGAACGGACTCTTCATTTCTCCATACATTTACTGTATTCAGCGGCCATGTTATCCTGATTACCCATGATGCATCATTTTCTCTAAATGGCTTATTGTTACCCATTCTACAGTACTCCATACGCATGACCAGGTCGCTAATTTCTAGAATACTTTTCGAATATTTTTTGTTCAAATTTCTATTGCTTCAATGGACTTATTTGGCCAATGAGGATCAAACTTTTCTTCTTTTCTAATCTTCCATAGATACAGGCCAGCAAACGTTGAAGAGTAACGATCTGGTGAAACAAAAGTTAGATAATACTGGTGAGGTGCTTACATTTTTTGTGTTGTATCACAAAAAATGTAAGCACCTCACCAGTATTATCTAACTTTTGTAGCTAAATCTAATTTTTACGTAAATTTGTCATTTTCAAATGTCTTCAGAAACCAGCGTAAATACTTCGGCAGTGGCGAAGACAAGTAATCTTGAAGATCAGAACTTACTGGACGATAATGGTAATACACGTGCATAGACTAGTATATTTTCTCTGGATATATATTTTGTCAGTTATGGTAATCTTCTCTTGTGGGAACTGAGCTCCCTTGAAGCTCACCAGCAGCAGACAGTACTAGAAAACGGTTAGTTTAGTTTGCCAAGGATTTTTATGCAGTTTCTTACTTGCTTCTTGATTCGATTTGTTTAGCTGGTGCCGGTGGCGATTGCTATGGGAACTCTTGCTATTCCTTTAACGGAGAAGGAAAAATGTGGAAGGATAACAGGGAAGAGTGTAAGAGGGGAGGAGGAGATTTGGTTTCTATGGAAACAGAGGGTGAATGGTCATTTATTAAGGACAAGATTCAAGGACTTAACAATCATTTGCGGAATGAATGGCACATTGGTCTGACAAAGGAAGGCTCGACGTGGAAATGGGTGAATGGTGCTCCTCTGACAATCACTCACTGGCAAAGGAGACAACCATCTGGTGATGGACCTTATGTTGTGATGGCCAAAAACTACCCTCCAGGGACCCAAGGGGAATTTAATGATCTCCCTGGTTGGATACCCAGTGGATACATCTGCGAGAGAGAAAAAGGTATTGTTAATCTTATTGGTAAATCTCAGCGAATTTTGTACTGGTAATATTGTGAGAAAATGCTGAGTCAGAAAGAGTAGCATTTGATGCGTTATATATAGCCCTACCGTCAATAAATTGTTTTGGTAATAGCATGGTTTGTAGATATTTGGCATAAATAACACCAGTGATGTTCCAAAATTGTTTGTAGTTTCACGAGCCCATCCTTATATCATGTTCTAAAAAATTACTGAAAAATATAAGCTTACCAGCGCTCGGCAATCAGTTGAAATAAGTTAAATTACGAAACAATTTTAATTTTGTCATTGATTTTCTAGTTAACCTTTATTTACAGGAGCAAATACATCGCCAACAGTAACTAGTGAGCCGACGTCGAGTTCAGTTACCATTAAATCTGAAGGTAACGGAGAAGAGGGAGTTTGTCCCTTCAGCCTTACAGCTGTCAGTAATAGAGGGATGAACGTTTCTCAAACTTTAAGGTGCCTTTATCAACCCTGACGGTTTAGTTTGAAAATCACTTCTATACGTAGGGTATAATACGATGGGACAGTTTTGCAGGATATGGACTTCTTATTTCAGAGATATAAAGGTTTGAAATTTAAATGAAAAATGCAAATGAGATGACGTCGACCCAGGTATCTGTCCTATTTTCTTGTGTGTGTTTTACCAGTGACTCTCAAGCAAACTCACCAAAAATCTACTACAACATGTATTTTGGTAATAAATATAATTTATTAATTGAAAACTGGCATTACCTTACAGGATAGTATAATTTCTTATTTTATATTTATCCCACACCATAGAAAATACAGCCAATCAAAAAGCAGGAAAGCCGTTGTATATTCGTCGATATCTCACTCTTCCTTCCCATCATGCACTGCGCGTTGAATCTACGCATTTGTATTTTCTATGGTGTGGGATAAAATGGTTATACAATGGTTTCTCGTGGCATACCGTGGATATCCCACTCGTCACTTGTATTTTCTTTGCATACATACTCGCCTAAAGGCTCGTGTGTATACTAGAAACTACAAGTGACTCGTGGGATATTCCATGGTATGCCACTCGAAACCATTGAATGTATAACTAGTATGAATCCTGGGTGGACGTCATCTGATTTGTATTTTCAAATTTTAGATCTACCGTTATATATTTGAAATAAGAAGTCCATATCCTGTAAAACTGTGCCATCGTATCATACCCTACATGTAGAAGTGATTTTCAAACTAAACCGTCAGGGTTGATAGGCATTTGACAGTTGTTTGTATACGTTCTAAGTATTTAGCAAAAAACATGTAAATATTTTTTGGAAAGCAAACGGACTAAAGTTTACCATTATATTAACTGTGTACCTCCTCGTGACTCACCAAAGTAAGCAATTTTTTCATCTTATTGGTATTTGGATAATGCAAATTGCAGTTTCTGTTAAAGATAAAGAATAACTTATAGCTTAAGCTTTGTAAAACTATTTGTTTGCATTTGCCATGGTAAATGTTCGTAAATGTATTCCGAGATTTTGAAACCATTTGACCTTTTTCTTGATTAATTTATTAAGGAGGTAAAAACTGCTATGGTAGCTCTTGCTATTCCTTTAACGAAGAAGGACGAAAGTGGACGGAAAACAGGGAAGTGTGTAAGAGGAGAGGAGGAGATTTGGTTTCTATGGAAACAGAGGGTGAATGGTCCTTTCTCAAGGACAAGATTCAAGGACTTAACAATCATTTGCGGAATGAGTGGCACATTGGTCTGACAAAGGAAGGCTCGACGTGGAAATGGGTGAATGGGGATCCTCTGACAATCACTCACTGGCAATGGAGACAGCCATCTGGTGATGGAACTTACGTTGTGATGGCCAAAAACTACCCTCCAGGGACCCAAGGGGAATTTAATGATCTTCCTGATTGGATACCAAGTGGATACATCTGCGAGAGAGGTATTGTTATTGGTTAATCTCAGCGAATTTTTGAAAGAAATTCTTTTAAATATTTTAAGGACGGTGCCTTCTATTGTTCGCGCCGCGCACACGTACTGCGCATCTACGTGGAGGAATTTTAGAACTTATTACCTATTATTTTTAAGGTTCACGAAAGATAGTGTTTATCTTCAATAAGATATTAAGAAGCATATGATGTTAATAAACCCAGGCCCGTTCAAGAGATAATTTCCTAAAGTTCATGTATTATTCACAAAGAATCAGAAGCTTTTACTGCAATTTAGGACACATGTGATTCATAGTTCTTGCTCAGCACAGCTTATAACCGTTTCTCTAGATGTAACGCAAAAAAAACATGAATGAAAACAAAGAAAAATATCACATTTATATACCATTTATTAATAACTAGGTGAGTAATTATAGTTTCTAAAAAATATTTCTTTGATTTTTCATCATGAAAGTCTCACTTTAAGAGTTTCAGTCAAACTATAAAACGAATCATCTTACGTACCAAATGTTTCAGCAATTCCTTTGTCCTATGAAGCAAAAAGTCAATAGTAACTTTAATTCAAACCCAATAACTTTCCTGGAACTTTAAATAATGTCGAGTTTTTCTCTGTCTCTCTCTCATCACGGCGGTGAAGCTACATTCTTTGCTTGACATGCAAACGCACCGAAAGCAGAGTTTGTCACGCCATTTCTAATGCTGTGTCACGCTCGTCACGCACTTCTCTATCAAACGCCTGGATATCCCATCTTTTCAGTGATGCGAAATGATGTTCGATCGAGAAAAGTCGGTTTTCATATGATTTGCTTGGCTCCGACTATTATCCAAAAATATGTTCACTTCCTTCCCTATTTACTTACTTACACAGATGATAACATAGTCAACTACGCCTTCAGCAGTAGTTTCCGTCGCAATAGCTACAAAAAGCTTATCATCCACTCCTTTTCAACATGATATCTAATCTAAAAATATTTAATAAGTAAAGAGAAATAACTATAAATCATTACATTGATGTACTACAGTGGAACCCGGTTAATACGGCCACCAAAGGGACAGTCGAAAGTGGCCGTATTAACCGGGTGTCCGGACTTTCAAAATATACAGTATATACGTCACAACCGCGTGTTTTATTGATACAGCACAAATAACGTATACAGTGTCGGACACTGAAGCACTGATTGCAGTAAATCAATGACATAAAAAAAGTCAAAAAAGTGAAACGCCATACTTTAATTTTGCCTTTTATTTGCAGGGGCAAACACATCACCAACAGTAGCTAGTGGACCGACGTCAAGTTCACTTACCATTAAATCTGAAGGTAAAGTAGAACGGAGTTTGTACTTTCGGCTTTACAGCGGTCATTAACATAGGATAGACTTGCTCCAAGTCGACCTCTCTGAGATACCGGAGTCACGAACAAAGAAATTGAAAAAAAAAGAACAAAACAGTAAAGGAAAAAAGCGAACGTGGAAGTCGCTAGAGGTCGACTTGTTCTTCTTGCAGGATCTTCATTGGCGTTTCGCGCCAATAATGGCGTGTACTAGCGCGCGCTAAATTCCCGTACTTTGATAAAGAGCGCGAGCATAATTCAATGACCAATTTTTGGGTCACCGAAATCGGCGGGAAACAAGTTGGAAAAGTTCTTCGTTTACAGTTTCCAATTTGGACCATTCGTTTCCGAGATATAGCTCTTCGAACAACCCAAAAGCTCTATTTTAAATTTTCTGCGCCAGAAATTTCCGCAAATTGCAAAGGGTATGGATCCTACCTGAAATGACGTCACTTAATAGACGGGAGTCTCTTAATCTGTTGTGTAATATCATCGAAGCGAAAAAAATGCGCGATGGATGTGTTGTTTGTGGGTGTTCAAATCATTCAATAAAATGTAGAAAGGTTTGAATGATCTTTGCGGTTTTTTCCAACCAACAGCAATGTTTGAAGAGCTATATCCCGGAAACGAATGGACCAAATAGACTATTTTCGAGATGCGCGAGCGCTTTCAAAAACATGCCAGGCACAGGCATGAAAAGGAGGTATTTTTGGTCAAGATTGCGCGCACTATTGACGCTGCCCGAAAATGCCTCGAGATCATGTCTGCGCCTGTGATATTTTTGAAAGCGCTCGCGCATCTTGAAAATAGTTTATTGAAAACGGTAAAAGACCTTATCAGCTATTTTTGAGTCTTCTATACAGAAAACGAAAAACTGTGTAGGGTTATAGGCACTTTAAAATTCTTCGTAAGTTCTAAGTATTTTTCAAACAACACAGTAAATATTTTTTGGAAAGCAAATAAAACTGAAAGGACTAAAGTTTACCATTATATTAACTGTGCACCTCCACTTGACTCACCAAAGCAAGCAATCGTTTTCATCATATTGCATTTGGATAATGCAAATTGCAGTTTCTGTTAAAGATAAAGAATAATCTATAGCTTAAGCTTTGTAAAACTATTTGTTTGCATTTGCCATGGTAAATGTTCGTAAATGTATTCCGAGATTTTGAAACCATTTGACCTTTTTCTTGATTAATTTATTAAGGAGGTAAAAACTGCTATGGTAGCTCTTGCTATTCCTTTAACGAAGATGGACGAAAGTGGACGGAAAACAGGGAAGAGTGTAAGAAGAGAGGAGGAGATCTGGTTTCTATGGATACAGATGGTGAATGGGCATTTATCAATGACAGAATTCAAGGACTTAGCAATGAGTTTCAGGATGAGTGGCACATTGGTTTGACAAAGGTCGGTTCGACATGGAAATGGGTGAATGGTGCTCCTCTGACAATCACTCACTGGCAAAGGGGACAGCCATCTGGTGATGGACCTTACGTTGCAATAGCCAGAAACTACCCTCCAGAGACCTATGGGAAATTTAATGATCTACCTGATTATATATTTCGGGGATACATCTGTGAGATAGCACAAGGTAAATATTTATAAAGCCCATTTTTTACATCAGGGTAAAGTCCTGGAAGACTTGGTTATTCAAACGAATGCATTCTTTTTAATCACGTAGGAGGGGAAACATCGCCGACCATAGCTGTTGGCACAACGCCGACACCACAGCTACCAACAGGTAAATTAACCTCCGCTGCTACTTCTGGCCGTCCAGGCGCTGTTACTGGTGCTGGTGTTACTCCTGGCCCTCCTGCTACTGTTACTGGTGCTATTCCTAGTCTTCGTGGTACCGCTACTCCTGGCCCTCCTGGCCCTCCTGGCCCTCCTGGCAATCCTGGTACAGCTACTGGTGCTACTCCTGGCCCTCCTGGCCCTCCTAGCCCTCCTGCCCCTCCTGGCCCTCCTGGCCCTCCTGGTACAGCCATGGATGCTACTCCTGGCCCTCATGGTACAGCTACTGGTGCTACTCCTGGCCCTCCTGGTACTCCTGGTACAGCTACTGATGCTACTCCTGGCCCTCCTGGTACAGCTACTGATGCTACTCCTGGCCCTCCTGGTACAGCTACTGATGCTAGTCCTGGCCCTCCTGGTACAGCTACTGGTGCTACTCCTGGCCCTCCTGGCCCTCCTGGTACAGCTACTGATGCTACTCCTGGCCCTCCTGGTACAGCTACTGATGCTACTCCTGGCCCTCCTGGTACAGCTACTGATGCTACTCCTGGCCCTCCTGGTACAGCTACTGATGCTACTCCTGGCCCTCCTCGTAAAGCTACTGATGCTACTCCTGGCCCTCCTGGTACAGCTACTGATGTTACTCCTGGCCCTCCTGGTACAACTACTGATGCTAGTCCTGGCCCTCGTGGTACAGCTACTGATGCTACTCCTGGCCCTCCTGGTACAGCTACTGATGCTAGTCCTGGCCCTCCTGGTACAGCTACTGATGTTACTCCTGGCCCTCCTGGTACAGCTACTGATGCTAGTCCTGGTCCTCCTGGTACAGCTACTGATGCTAGTCCTGGCCCTCCTGGTACAGCTACTGATGTTACTCCTGGCCCTCCTGGTACAGCTACTGATGCTAGTCCTGGTCCTCCTGGTACAGCTACTGATGCTACTCCTGGCCTTCCTCGTAAAGCTACTGATGCTACTCCTGGCCCTCCTCGTAAAGCTACTGATGCTACTCCTGGTCTTTCTGGTACAGCTACTAATGCCACTCCTGGCCCTCCTGGTACAGCTACTGATGCTAGTCCTGGCCCTCCTGGTACAGCTACTGATGCTACTCCTGGCCCTCCTCGTAAAGCTACTGATGCTACTCCTGGCCCTCCTGGTACAGCTAGTAATGCCACTCCTGGCTCTCCTGGTACAGCCACTGGTGCTATTCCTAGCCCTACTGGTGCTGTCACTGGACAGTAAAATATTTAGTGAACATTCGGCGAGATACTCTGGATCAGGAAGGGCAACATGTTACACCCAGAAGAAAACTTTGTTAAGAATGTACAACAATATGAAAACTGTGCTTGATTGGACTCAGTCCTGTGTACGTTACTCCTTTCCTTGCCTTTTTTGCCAAAAAAGTATCTTTTTGTACAGAAAGATCATGAAAATGACGAAAACTCATACCATGGTCTGCCAAAAAACGACCTTTACAGCGTTTTTCATAACTGATTCTGCTACTTAACTAACCCCAGTCGGCGTCTGACGTTTTGGCTTCCATCAATCAAACTACGACCTACTGGGTTCATTCCGATCGCCAACAATAAATAGATTTCCTTGTGAAAATGGCTGTTGTTGAGTCGCAGAAAATTTCTCATCAGCCATATTCGCATGCAAATTTCTTTATCGCTCGCGATCGGAATGAACTCGGTCCGCCCTTAGTTTGATTCAGTTGATGGAAGCCAACAAACAAGACGCCTGGAGTCGGTTAGGTCAGTCGCAGAATTATGAAAAGCGCTGTAAGGGAATAAAAAAATCGTTTTTCTCATCAGGAAAAGTTGATCTGAAACAAGTACAAAATAAAATTCATATGACTAAATAGCGCGCGCGCGTGAAGGTTTTTCTACAGAATATACAGCTATTTCAAAAAAGGTTGAAGAGGCGAACGGCAAATGTCGATCGGAGATCGGCGATGGCACAACCGAAAGAAACTGTGGGGTATAAGAATTTCTTCGTATTCATTTATTGAATGGTAAAACAACGCCATCTAACAACGCCAAGGTCTTTGCTGAATGGTGTCGGCATTGTGAAATAGCTTTATATCAATCTGGTGGTGAAGTGGCGGCTCGGCTACAGATGATATTGGAATGTTTGCTAGCACCACGTGTCATCCAAAAGTTTATCTTTGGTAAAAAGTTAATTAATTAAAACCCACATCTTCCAGCAGCATACGGACTGCTATCTCTCCTACTGTATTGAGATTGGATCAAGACGTTAATACTTATTAATGATAACGAGAATCAGAGGATTGAAGATGAGATTAGTCGAAAAATACCTTTTGAATAAATACAGAAAAAATGCTAAAAATGCTAAATATGATATTGATTTTTGTCGTTTCCACGTGTAGTCATCAGGATTATAACTCGTTTTAATTAAAAAAATATTTGTGTTGCATTCCGTGATTTTGTTTTGTTTTTTCATATTTGTTCCACCTTTCAATCCCGTTTTCCTTCTTCCTTTTTTCCCCGCGTTTATTTTTCAGCTGCTTTACGGTTACTAACCTTAAAGGCCCCTTTAAAAAATTTTAAAATAAGGTCTTGCGGTTGCCCTTAATCTTGTATTTAGACGTCTAAAGATGAAAACAAATAAACAATGCAAGAGATAAATTACCCACTAAAATGTGTGAAGATGGAAAAATTGATGACGACATTGTAACCCTCGATCAAGCTTAATATCTTCCGGCTTTCGTGACAAAAAAGTACTGATTGACTTTCATTTCAACACAATAGGAACCAGTGTGTTCACTGAATGGGAAATGATACTTGCTAAAAGAAAAAATAAAATTAATGAAACCGGAAGATTTTCAAAGCGCGCGAGAATTAACTCACACCTTAAATTCACTCTCAAATTTTTTGGTACTTTTTTCAATCAGCCAAAAAAATAAAGGGATAAATGTTTTTAGTGGTTGGAGTAAGGACTATTGTATGTAGATATTAAGTTATTCTTACTGCATCTCAGACGTAAGTTATAATAAATTCATCAAACGAACTCTGATGTTTAAGAGTCCCTGAAGAGAGCAAGTCTCGCTATTGGCGGGAAGACAATACGCTGCATCGTATTAGCATTTACTAGACTCTTTATATATACACTCCCGCATTTTATACGATAGATCGAGAGTGAAGTCACAATACACAGTTCTTCAGACAACAAGCTTTCGCCGGCAGCGCTATGACTTTCGTCGGCGCTTCGTGGAGTTATACAGAAAATGGTTTCGGTAAGTAGAAAATCTTGATCTCACTTTTGAAAATCAAGATTCGGCGCTTCGACACGCGATTACTTTGCAAGGGATTTTTGGTTTAGTAGTGAAATAAGCGAGGGGAAATTCGTGGAATTGTATGAAGATATCCGCCGTCTAGGTGTTGGTTCAATGTCTATACCGAAAATTGCATCCGTTTATTATGTCAGTGTATAATTTAGTCAAACCAACTGTATTCCTGGTAAGAATCTTAGCAAACACCGTGTAGTAAGATGACAAATAAAAATATTAGAATTCGACACAAGAAAATGAA
This sequence comes from Anthopleura xanthogrammica, assembly GCA_964019055.1. NCBI lineage: Eukaryota > Metazoa > Cnidaria > Anthozoa > Actiniaria > Actiniidae > Anthopleura > Anthopleura xanthogrammica. The sequence continues at coordinate 7,345,328 of OZ025213.1, forward strand.
AAAAACCGAATTCAATCTATGGTGAATTTTTAACATTTTTAAGCTAAAATTCTGATATGAATTAGTCAAATCAGCTGACAAATCTGTGCAAAAATATTATTTCAACGAGAAAAACGTATTCCCGAAAACTTTAAAAATCTTGAAATGTTGGCACTTTCGCAAATTAGAGCATGCGAGCAAACATGGTAAACTTCTCAAATAATAAATTAAAATAAACTGTTTTTAGAATATTGCTTCCCCTTTCTTGTTACATTCGAAAGAGGTTGATAGAAAGAGTAGAAAAGGTCTTTTTGTCCCTAAGTCAGAGGTCCATATGCACAGAACGTTCTTGACGTTTCTATTATTGTTCGCAAGATTAATGAAGTTACTTAATAGAGTTAATACGATGTAAGGAATTACGAGGCCTGTCAGTTTCTTTTATTTAAATTTTTTATTTCTAAACGAACACCGCTATTCTTTATAGAGCAGATCAAACTGATAACTAGCAAAATGAATCTTTACAAGTCATGATGAAAGGGTTCTTTATATATGCCGTAGCGCCTATAGTAGTTTATTCTCCCAAAAAGTGTTCAAACTTTTCTAACTTATTTTTTAGAGACATCTAGAGAGACGTTTTTGCCGCAATTGTTACTATAATTGCGCTCCTCTTCATCTCGTTTCCCGCAATATTATTTACACATAAGAAATCTTCGACCTTTTCAAACATACAATTTACCACTAACCTGCCTTCTTACCACACACTTCTCTTCAGTTTGGAACTTTTTTCTGACAAAACTGAGAGTCGAGATGATACGAAGATTATTTTGAAGGTTATTTTAAATAAACTTGACATTTTAGATTCTACGAAGCGGTACAAATTTAGAAATCTGATCGAGGGATTTTTGCCTCTGCATCTTCAGAACCATTTTATATAGGTGTGAATAAGCTATTTGCTCTATTGAAAATTAAAAATGGCCGCCATTTGAAATAAAGGCTCATGCAGTCATGTATCAAAAACATCAAAACTTTCCGCAGTGAAACTGCTAAGTGAAAGTCAAACTAAACACCTTGAGGCATATTGTCAAATATATGGGAATAATACAGGATAATCATACCTAAAAATATCCCTGATGTATTCCTTAGGGCCTGAACGTTGGCAGAAGCGATACATTAGCACATCAAGTCTTCTCCAGTCTCCTATCAACATCGAGAAGGCAATTGTTGTAAAGGATTCGAGTTTGGGTGCGCTAAATTTCTCATATAGCCCGTCATGCAACAGTACTCTAACCAATGATGGACGTACATTACAGTTGACCATACCTAAGCACAGCAGCAAAAACAGTAAGTCTTCAGTATGGAGCATTGCATCAACTACGCCATTGCTTTTCCAGTTTATCTTGCATGTGATCTTTGTATTCAACCATGTTTCCATGGTATCAACACTTATTTTTTCATCTTTTTCACATCCACTTTTCTTCACGTTGCCAGACTTTTTTTCATGTTTCTTACAACAAACTTCTTTGAATGTTATCGTTCCTATGTTCTACTCCTTTGCTATTCATTAATGTCGCCTTCATTTTCCCCAGTTCATACTTATTCATGTTCCTTCAGTTATATGCTGTGGTTTCCTGTCTTTTTCTTTCTCGCCTGAACAATTCTTATTGTTATTGATTATATTTTTTTATCTTCAATTACTTTTGTCGTTATTTTATTTTCTGTTCGCTTCTCTTTTATCCTACTATTTCTTAAATCTTCTTCATTTACACCCTTATTTTTGTGTGTGAATAACAGTTACTCACATTTCCCCTCCATATTATACTACTGACCTTTCAACAATAAAGGTTTCTAGAAATTGTTCATTTTAATTCATTTTTTTCCCCTTCAAGTCATAACAAGGTAATTTGTCGATGAATATTCTATTGATTTTTTCACTGCTATTTCCGACAAGTTTGCTCACAAAGATTCTATCACATAAAGACTTCTCTTAAAACATTCAAAATCCTCTCAAGCTAATGACTGTTTGTTTTCCTTCGTCACGGAATACTTTGCCTTCGGGAATGATTAACTGAAAAGCTTTTGACACTGTAGATGACAAATGCTCCCGATTATTTTCGAGACGTTATCACGAAAGAAAAAACACGAACAACGCACGAAATATTACCATTTAAATCCCTCTTTCAGTCAAACGAAATAAAGTGCAACATGGTGATGGTAAATGATAAAAACGAAAAATTTGAATTACCGGCTGAAATAACACTGAAGAAAATAGCAAAAATGGTCCGTGATTTATGTTAGCCAGTAATATTACCCACACCGCTAACACAAATGATGAAAAAAATATTCATCATTAGATCCGCTCGTCAGTTTGATTATACATTGCTTGCTCTCTCTCTCTCTCTCTCTCTCTCTCTCTCTCTCTCTCTCTCTCTCTCTCTCTCTCTCTCTCTCTCACTCTCTCTCTCTCTCCCTCTCTCTCTCTCTCTCTGTAAATCTCTTTTCTTAGTCAGTTGTTTAGGATATAACAGATTTTAAAGAAAAGAAAAGAAAAGAAAAGAAAAGAAAAGAAAAGAAAAGAAAAGAAAAGAAAAGAAAAGTGTAGGAAAAGGAAAAAAAAGGAAAGGAAAGGAAAGGAAAGGAAAGGAAAGGAAAGGAAAGGAAAGGAAAGGAAAGGAAAGGAAAGGAAAGGAAAGGAAAGGAAAGGAAAGGAAAGGAAAGAAATGAGAGTTTATTTCGAAGGTCATTTGAAATATTAAAAAATCTCCAATTGCTAAAATACAGCAGACAATAAAGGGTGTATGGACGGTACATACGTACAGGAAAAGGAAAGAAATACAAACATACGATTCTTAATATCTGTAGTAGCTATAAGTAATATTGAAGTTAATGGGCTACTTGATTTTGGCTCAAATGCGCGCTTTTTCCAACCTCAGGATAAGGGAAAGTAATTGTTATGATTGACTGAGTTATGTCGGAAATTTCGAGATAAAGGCACATGAAGCCAGTGAAATTGTGTTTGTTTTAACGCTTTCCGGCTGCACACTGACTGTAATCTTCTAGAAAACTACGTGTAAAGTAAACATCAAACAAATTTGAGGATAATTTTATAACCATCTAAAGTAATTTTCCTTGAGGATTTTTACCTTATAATAATTTTATTTCAAAGCCAGCTTTTTTATGCATTGTTAAAAAGTCAGTCAGTAGGTTTTTAACAGTTTATATTAAAAGAACAATAAAAAATGAGATCAATAATTAAAGATTGCGAAAATGAATGTGAAATGAATTCTTACTTCAGGTAGTCAGTAATGAATATAAATACTGAAGCCTCTAGTTAACCAATCAAATACTGCTTTGCTTAAATAAATGTCGCTGTACTCAAAACAAAATATATTGAAAAGAATTGTTTTGATATTCTCTCTGCAACAACGTCAAAATATGCGTAGTGTGGACCCATTTATTCATAAAACATTTGAAAAGGCTAGAAATTTGATTTATAGATGTCAACCGAAATGATGAAAAAAGCAAACATTTTCTAAATACTTGAGTGACTTGAACAAGAGGTGATGATAATTAAAGCAATTGTTAAAAAACTTCATAAAAAGTATTTGACTCAAATTTGACTACTTTAAGTGTGATGTTAAAATCTTTTTTAAAGGCTTCTTAGAAGAAACCACATCTATTTAATCAACCACTTCATTTTCATAATTATAACCTCTTACCTTCTTGTTAAAAAATATATTTCAGTATTAGACAATTTTATAGAATTCTAGTTCGACTGATAAAATTTTGCAATTTTTGAAACGATTGAAAAATTCTTATTAAAATAACTTCAATAAGCATTCACATGATAAATGTTTTCCCCCCACTAATTTTCAATATTGGAAGCTTTCTAATTTAGTACACCTACCCACTCCCTTGCCCACTGTTGATAGGTCGGTTAATAACATGATATCATGCATGTTATCAGGCCAGTAATCAATATTTTATGAATCTTATGATAACCGATCACCACAGCAGAAAATGAGCGGCCTATCTTGGTATTCACAAAGAGCGCATAAATGAGAGGGAAATTTCTTAATACCGCGCGCGCCATGTGAATTCCCGGTTGGGCGATTTTTAGCATCCGCGTACAAACAATTGTCGTAATACCCTAATTCCTGTGCTTCATCCAAACCTGGAAGTAGCGAAAGCATGAAAAGATTTTTGGGGAAAAACATAAATTTCGCGTCTTTTTGAGTGTTCAACATCTTCAGTTGTGTTTTATCAGATAACAGAACATAGCCAATCCTGATCTTTTTGCTTTATCTAATAGATTTTGTCGAAAAAAGTGAGAAAAATCGACGAAAAGTATGTTGTTTTTGAGCGCGAGCGCACACGTCCACGCCATCAAAACTGATTAAAAACCAAACGAATTAGGATGCTAAAAATAAGTTAAAGGTACAGGAGGCCTTAGCAGCTTTATAAACCTAGCTCAGTTTTATTTCTTTTACCACTCTTGTTTTGAATTATATAAATGCCTCCTTCACTTCTATTTATTTAATTGATATATATATATATTCCCACTCATTCGAGTGCTGATAGTCCCACTCATTCAAGTGCAGCTGCCTGTAAAAAGTTTTTGAGAACTCAAAAACACGAACCGCCCCTGCCTCCCTCCCCCCAATGTGAACGCCGGCGATGAAATGTCGGTCAAAAATTCGATAAGCAGGGAATGCCTGGAGTACAAACATATACCGATGGAATCCAAAGAAAGTTAAGGGAATCTGAAATACACTCAAGATTCGTTGTGGTTCTGCTGATAAATACCATTTCTGACGGGTTTACACCACCATTCAAAAGACAAAATATAAACTTTCGTATGAACCTGCGATACGCATTGTGCGCACTCGCGGGCAGGTGTGTGATGTATGGTGAGGGGGAGTTAGAAGAAGAAATAAAGGGATGGATATATTGATTGCCTGTCTATGATATTTCACTGAATCATTCTAAATCCTAAGAAAAACTCTCTCTCTTGACTGTTTTAGTTCTGTCAGGTGGACCGCTGACCAGCAAGTATCAGTTAGCCATGATAAGATTTCACTGGTCCGCAGATGATAACACAGGCTCAGAACATCAAGTGGAGGGCAATGGGTTTCCATTAGAAGTAAGTAAAAAATAATTGAAATATTGATAGTACAATATATGGAATATAATAATAATTGACCTAATATGTTATTAATTCTGGGAAGGCGACAAAGATCTTCTGCTTCTTTCATTCGTTAAAGCCATTACACGGACGTGCTGCAAATCGGCACGATAAGATGAACGATGTGACGTATTTTGGTTGCAGTAACCAAATGAAGGCGAAACTAATGGTCATCTAATCAGTACTGCCAGGTGACGACACAGTCACGATTATATTTCGCATTCATTTGCTTTGTATGCGCAATGAGATTCGTCGTGAAGTGGAATATAAAATGAACAGAGAGTACGATAGTAGACCTTATTCGTCTTGTGGTAACGTTTTCCCATTACAGACCACCTTTCATTTCCTAGCCGGAGAATAAGATTTTTCATTTGACTTATATCCATGTTCATGTGTCTTCTCATGCGCAACCGTTAAACAAGGAATGATATTTTGGGAATGACACATGGCATGGTCTGAAATCGGAAAACATTACACCACGATGAATAAAGTCTATTGTCTTGCACTGAAACTCGATTTTTCTTACTAAAGGTACAGTTTCTTCACTGGAATAAAGAGCGTTATGAAAATATTGGCCAAGCATTAACCGGAGAGGAAGGTATTTGTATACTAGCCGTGTTCTATCAGGTAAGGCACATCAACCTTCACGTCCTTTAGACATACGTACTGTTTCGGTCTAGGGAATGTTGTTTCGTTACCATGTATATAGTGTCATTACGAGTTGAAATGAAATTAAGATTACATCCATCCACAGGCCAAGACATCTGGGTTTTTGGCTGCCTTCGATCAAGAAGATAGTACCTCAAACCGTTGAAGGGCGACCAGAGAAGTTTGATGTCTCGTTTGACAACTAGCATTTCAGTTGGACGGCCGTCAATTCAAAGATTTCGACTAGAAAAATCACATTTTTGAGGGAGATTTTGGAGTAAATCAAAGATTTTAATCCTCTAATCCTCTAAAATCTTTAATTCAGTCTAAAAATTTTCTCAAAAATGTATTTTTTCTAGTTGAGTTCTTTGATTGACGACTGTCGAGATACGAACCTTCGCGGGTCGCACTTCATCGAAAACGGTCATAATAGAAGCCAAAAGCCCAGACGACTTGAATTATAGCTAGTCTTTTATATGGGTCTTGTAATTACGAAAATGGGTATAAAGATTATTTTACTATTTGTTTTACTTTTGGGGTAGGTTGGTAACGAAGATCATGAAGGTATGAAAGAAATAACAAAACTCTTATCAAGAATCGATCATAAGGTAATTCTGAGCGACATATTCTCCTTTTTTTAAACCGAAACTCTCAAATGGACAAAATTCCAATTTGATAATGACGTGGGATCGACAGTGAAAATGGATCCGTCTTCCCTTATCAGCAAAATCTACTGAAGAAATGCGTGCGCGCGTGCGTGCTGTGTGCAGTTATAAAGCACGCGGGGATTGGCAGAACACGAGAGAAGTGTTAGGAGAAGCACGACGTGTAGCAGTATTATAAAATAATTGGCATTTCTAACTTGGGAAATTAGTTGTCAGATAAGAATTGATCCCATACTCCCGAAAGCTCCATCCGTGCGTCAAACAGTAAAGTACATTTGATATCCGTTACTTAGGGATGTTTCTCATCAGAAGTCAAGACTGCAATCAATCCAGGAGATTTTATACCAGGTATGGGGAAACTCAGTTTTATCGAATACTTCATGCAGTACTTCTAAGCATATGAGCTGTGCGCGTTAGCGTTAGATATAATCGTGAATTAAGGTTTTAAAAATGGTTTTATTTCTCTTAGATAATCCTAATTACTGGACATACCATGGCTCCCTTACTACCCCACCCCTAACAGAAAATGTGACATGGATCGTTTGCCAGCCAAGCGTGATCTTATCATCAGAACAAGTGAGTAATCCATCCGACTGTGGTCCTAAAGAAGTATTAAACCTAGTTTTGAATGTCGGTGAAAGGAGGTTAGATGGGAAACAGAATAATGGGTGAAAGAGAAAGAATGCTGGCCGGACGGTAAGACCGCGGGAATCGTTTTCAGTGAATATTTAATAAATAAACCCCTTCTGACGGCTGGGATATCGGCTGATAATATCCGAGGATGAGAAATTTATAAATGGTCCGAAAAAGGAACATTTGACCGAGAAGCAAAGCTTCTTGGTATTGTTTCAATACGAATCTTTCTAATTTCAAACAGCTGTAGCTTTTTATCATTTAATGTTATTTTTTGAAGATCGATTACTAATTGCGATATACTCTTTACAATGAAAGCAATGGTGTTTTCAATAACTGATGAACTAAGGTATATCCATGGCCACGCCTTTTTTCATAGGGTGTACAGACCTCTTTAGCTTGGGTATAATATTTTCCTATTACAGACCACGTGTTATTCTCTTGAGAATATAGCTCTTTGTTTGAGTTGTGGCCATATTTATGTGTCTTCTCATGCACCACTGCTAAGGAAAGAAATGATACTCTAGGGAAGGACATGTGAACTGAAATGGGACATTAAAACATTACGCTTATGAAGAGGTCTATTATACTACTGTCAGACGGCAATGCCAAGACACGCCGTTTTTTTGAAAAATATTACCACCAATTTCATTGCTGTGTGAGTTTGCTGATTCTCTTCCGTCAATCAAAACCTTCGGAATTTATTAAGTCGAGTGTTTGAATGTAAACTCGAAGAAATATGTCTTTATATAGAAAACTGAGTAAAGAATACTGATACTTTATGGTTTTTATTTAGTTTTGATGATCTGATTACTAGTAAACCATCTTATCCAAAATCATTTGTTGTCGGATCTAGATTTGCAGTTCTGTGAGCATGAGAATGGGTTCACAGAAATTTATAATTTCAGATGATTTTGGATTCTAAATAAAAACCATAAAGTATCAGTATTGTTTCCTCAATTTTCTATATAAAGACATATTTCTTGGAGTTTCCATCCAAACACTCGACTTAAATAAATTCCGAACGGTTTGATTGACGGAAGAGAATCAACAAACTTGCACAACAAAGTCGGGCGCACTCGGGCGCATTGCAATGCAATTGGTGGTAATTTAGTTAGATTAATCAAATTTCTGAGATTTTTTAAATTCAATTAAACAGATGGAGATATTTCGAAGTGTTAGAACATCTAGTGGTGAGGTGATGTCATGTAATTCCAGACCACTTTGTCCTTCAAATAATCGAGTCGTACAAGAATCGGAGATTACAACTAACGAAGACAGCTCCGAGGTCATAAACAACGACGAAGAGCAGAGTCGATCTGACGAATATGAAGAGTAACCCAGAGATAAACTAATGCAATATATGACGAAAGATCTATAAGTAGTTAGGATTCTGTATGTAATTCATTGGCTGAGTAGCGAATATTTTGTGTTTTTAACGAGAAATCAGTTATTTGCCGAACGAAATCATAGTAATATTTATGTTTTCGTTAGTTTTTCCTTAAGGCTCTTGATTTTCTACCCTGAAATGTTGGAGCCGCCATGTTTACACTGACAATTTAGTGGTTGCTAATGCGCATGCTCAAACAGTCATTTGTACACAGTTATTTCCATTTGGGGCAACCACTATCATATTTTGGGATATTTACTAGGATATATTTAAGTCGAATGACACTTTACTTTGTCGGCATTAGGAATGTAAAATACATTAATTAAAACTGCACTATAATAATGTGAAATTATTAAGGTGATTAATCAAATTGTTGTACAATCTGTTGATCAATAAATAATCATTAAATATCAAGATAATAAACAATAAATCAATAAATATACTAATGGTGTGCATTCCTTCTTATTATGATATAAAGACAAAAGATATGGTTGACATGTTGCATGATTGAATTGCAACAGAGGCGGATCCAGGGTTAAAGACGTCACCGAAATTGTGAAACAAAATGGCGTCTCAAATTGACAGAAATAAAATTTGACAGCTTCAAGTAAATCGAGTGAAAGTTTATCCAGATAAATTGTTTTCAGTTACCTTTCTTATTTGTGCAAAAACGGGGGTGACTCGCCAACCCTGGATCCGCCCCTGACAATGTCTATCACAAACAAAGATAAGAAAATTTGTTCAATGACAAATGAGCATGTTATTGACATGACGTGTCATGTGCAAAAGGAATGATTTTGGAGTGTCGCAGTGGCTGAGCTCAGAAACATTTTTTTCTTCATAATATCTATGATATTTCTTCTTCTTAATACTTTACGGTAGGAGAGCACCTCCAAAATTGCCAAATTGATTAAGCTTCCGTTCCTGATCAAAAACAGCGGTCTCCAAGAGTTGATTTTAATTCAGGTATGCATGAACTATTTAGAAATCTCCCAGCATAACGGAGGACCATTATCTAATGAAGCAGGGTCCCCATAAACTAATTCTTGAGTCGTCCATTGGACCTCGTTTTCACATGTATAGTATTAATGTAGCAGTCCCCCTAAGGACGGTCCACTCGGTTTAATTCGGGACAAGAATCGGGTTTCCATGATCTTTTGTGGGTAATAAGACTTTGGTACCGGTAATTCGAAAATCGAATTTTTTTGAAAAAATCTGGCTACTTTTGGGAAAAAAACAAAACTTTTTTTAACTAGTGAAGTTTAATGCTGATTCCGAATATGAAAAGAAAAACTACAACTCATAAAATAATAGTTGTTTGCAGACTATATCATACACAAATGCCGAATCTAGTGAAAATGCTAGTGAAGCATTCTACGATACCACATGGATATTTTTGAATAAAAGAAAAATCTCATAAAGTCGAACAAAAACTCTTACGAAAATCTATTATTTCGTACGTTAGAAAAGTTAACTTTAAAAAAAATTGATATAACGTGAAATTTTGGAATTTTTCAATTAAGCTTATAAAACGTATATAGGTTCCAGTGCAAAATTTGAGGGTTTTGCGCTGTTGAAGTTCAAAGTGTGTATGGTTCCTTAACAAAAAAATTATATTCAGCAGTTTTTGTGCGCTCGCACATCGTGGGCTCGAATCGAGCGAGACCCCAAAGGTGCACATTTAGGTCCACATTTTGGTTACGCCAAGTCAAATATTACATACACTATGGCCGTTTTGACCAAACTCGCAAGGCATGCCTTGATTCAAAATGACGAACTATGATTGAGACCTTGCCACGATATGCCTTGATTCAGGATAACGAACTATGATTGAGACCTTGCTACGATATGCCTTGATTCAAAATGACGAACTATGACTGAGACCTTGCCACGATATGCCTTGATTCAATATGACGAACTATGATTGAGACCTTGCTACGATATGCCTTGATTCAAAATGACGAACTATGATTGAGACCTTGCTACGATATACCTTGATTCAAAATGACGAACTATGATTGAGACCTTGCTACGATATGCCTTGATTCAAAATGACGAACTATGACTGAGACCGTGCCACGATATGCCTAGCTTGATTCAAAATGACGAACTATGATTGAGACCGTGCTACGATATGCCTTGATTCAAAATGACGAACTATGACTGAGACCTTGCTACGATATGCCTTGATTCAAAATGACGAACTATGATTGAGACCTTGCTACGATATGCCTTGATTCAAAATGACGAACTATGATTGAGACCGTGCCACGATATGCCTTGATTCAAAATGACGAACTATGACTGAGACCTTGCTACGATATGCCTTGATTCAAAATGACGAACTATGATTGAGACCTTGCTACGATATGCCTTGATTCAAAATGACGAACTATGATTGAGACCTTGCCACGATATGCCTTGATTCAAAATGACGAACTATGATTGAGACCGTGAAAAAAGGTAGCAAAATCTTATTCATTAGGGAAAGCGAGTCTTTGAAAGTTGATGAAGTTCGCCCTCTTAATTTTCGACTGAGACAGCCAAAATGATGAACATTTTTAAATCGCTGTAAAAACAAATTAGATTTAATATATTTTCAAAAAGAAGTCGATTTTCGAATTACTGGTACCAAAGTCTTTTCACCCACTACTGAAGATCATGGAAATCCGTTTCCTGACCCGAAACCGAGTAGAGCGCTTTCAGCAGGACTGCATGCCACATAATCCTGCTCTGTTTTTTACAACTCGTAACTAATAACAACAAAACAACACAGCACAAACCAGAAGGAATAACTAAAGGCCTATATTTTATTTGAAATTTTCAATACATTTGTAAGTAAAGGAATCCGAACTCTTTGGCTAACCTTGACTTTCTTTTGAAGTAATAGCTGATCCAATGCGGCTTTAAATTTCCTTTTGATTTTGCGAGACTTGTTCTATAGCGGCTTATAGACTTATTCAATAAATCCATAGATGGTAGATTTAAGTATCCTTCCAATTCACTTTTAATAGTAGCTTGGCTAAGAGTTGTCCCATATCGAATAATAGAAAGATAATTCTCCTAAATATCCAATAATTATACTGCTAGTAGAGATAAGACCGTTGTATGATGAGGCAACATCAAGACAAGCTTTTTACAGCAGCTTATTAGAGCGGTTTTCGTACGAGTGGGAAACATACCGTACTGGCTTGCAGCATGTACACGGTACGTCATGCCATAACATTGAAATGGTTTCCTATTGTCATGTGCGCTTCATCCAATCACAACGCGTAGTTACGGTTACTGTAAGATACATTTACCACTAATACGAAATTCGCTTTCTATACTCGAGCATGTGCCTGCCATGCGATTGCGAAAATATCACGGCACGGATTCAAAATGACGAACTATGATTGAGACCGTGCCACGATATGCCTTGATTCAGGATGACGAACTATGACTGAGACCTTGCTACGATATGCCTTGATTCAGGATGACGCTATGACTGAGACCTTGCTACGATATGCCTTGATTCAAAATGACGAACTATGATTGAGACCTTGCCACGATATGCCTTGATTCAGGATGACGAACTATGACTGAGACCTTGCTACGATATACCTTGATTCAAAATGACGAACTATGATTGTAACCTTGCCACGATATGCCTTGATTCAAAATGACGAACTATGATTGAGACCTTGCGACGATATGCCTTGATTCAAAATGACGAACTATGATTGAGACCTTGCCACGCCTTGCCACGTTCACTTAACCTGGTTGGATAGGATGGTAACTAGCATACTGTGATTGCCGGGTTCAATATATGTCGTCATTTTTGTACTTGACCTTGATATATGCCGTTATTTTTATAGCCACACGAACCGTTAGTGTTCGTGAGAATCATTACTACTACTAATTGAGTAGTAGAAAAACTATAAGCAAATACTTTTCAATATATTTTCAATTAAAGAATTCTGAAAAAGAAAAGAAAAAGAAGAAACAACGGAACTCTGCATAACGACACTGTAGTACAAATACTACGGCTTCTAATCTTTCCTAATGAAGTAGCGCTTGTACAGCTCCATGGCGACTTGATTCCTGACATAGTCGTGTTGCATATTCTTGTTTATATATCCATTGGGCACCCACAAAGATTGATGGTTGAGCTGACTGTCCTTATATAAAAAGCACCGATATCTTGAAGCTGCAATGAGTCTGGACTTCTTGTGGACAGGGCGCTAAAAAATTAACCGCGCTATGATTGCCCCCGCTAGGCTGGGTCTATCTTTGATGTCAATTAGACCTTGATGCGTTGTATGTTAGAATCCAGTAACTGATGTTCAAGCAAATAAAAGACACTGGAAACAACACTCGGGCATATTTGTCAACAGCAGGTTCCAATGCTTCGATTTCTTTCTGGGAGAAAGATCTTTGTTTGGTCAATCTTGGGGTAGGCCGATTGTTACGTCGGTTTCTAAGTGAAAACTGTATAGGGTGTAGTTTACATTCGCCGTTATTAAAACCAGTTTCGTTTTCAGAGACGTAGGTGATATTCTGTTTGTCTTGTTCTTGCTGAAATGAAAAGTAAAATATCAATATGGATATGAATATGGAGTGGAAAGCAAATAAACTACTGACCACAAATATCGCGAGCCACGAAGTGAAGAAATTCCTAAATAAGTTCGGAAGGAGCAATCCCTCAGTAAGTTCGGAATAAGCAATACCTCAGTAGGTTCGGAAAGAGCAATCCCTCAGTAAGTTCGGAATGAGCAATACCTCAGTAGGTTCGGGAAGAGCAATCCCTCAGTACGTTCGGAATGAACAATACCTCAGTAGGTTGGAATGAGCAATCCCTCAGTAAGTTCAGAATGGGCGATACCTCAGTAGGTTCGGGAAGAGCAATCCCTTTAGTAGGTTCGGGAAAGCAAAACCTCAGTGAATTTGGAAAGAGCAAACTATCATTTTACGATATGCTCCAAAAGCTTGTTTCAAAAAGCAATATTTGTGGACAGCAGTTTAACAACGAAATTTAAAATGGCGTACGTACGTACAATAAATTAAAATAACCAGCGTACAAAAAGGATTCTACCGTGCTCCCTTGATTTACAGTATTATGTTGCCAGTACCTACAATACATCAATATAATAGTCTTGTTTGTTTCTTTGAGCAGAAATATTCACTGTATGGCGAGCCGAAGGTGAGCCGTGCCCTTATATTGATTGCGATGCAAGGACCGAGAAGAACTGCGTGACTCGTAGTCCTTACATTTGCAGCAATGGATAGCTCCTGTGCAGTAATTATCACTAATACAGACTTTGCACCATCACGTGATGGCAGCCATGACAGGGGGCAGGAACAATTGGTTGTATTCACGATAGACGCCATGATGGTTTTGTTATTGTGATGCAAATTAGTCACGTGGCTGCTGAGGGGGCAAATAACTTCAAATCAGCAGATTTCAACTACTTTATTAATATAATTTTAATGTTTTCCAGTGAATATGTATTAACATATTTCTGATAAATGATATACTCGAATTTGGACTGCTTTTTTCTAATTAGGGACAAATGTAACAGTTCCAAAACTACATGCAGATTTTTTTGGGTAGTTTGAAGCAATATTTGGCATACCAATAAAATCTCTAGGATGAGCCAATGTTTGCCCCCTGGAAGACCGCATGGCTAATTTGCATTACAATATGAAAACCATCATGGCGTCTATCGTGAATATAACCTATTGAATCTGATCTAAGAATTCCGTTTCCCAGGAGAAAAAGAATCTATTGTTGTGCCTCCTGTCATGGCTGGCATCACGTGATGCTGCAAAGTCTCTATACCGGCTCTCGATCTACCTCGATTCTTGGACATAAGCAAGATTTTTAAATTACGCAAAGAAATTCAAATAGTTATGCGGTCTAGAATGGTACATTTGGAAACCTACTAGTTCATGTTCAACCGGAATGGGGATTTGTACTCCTTTTCGTAACTTCCTCTTGACTTCATAGGAGACGCATCCAAACTCCACCAAGGACATGAAGACATATGTAAAGCACATGATAAGAAACCATTCGATAGACTTGACGTAACTGACCTGTTAATTATAATTGTGGTTTGTAAATTAAGTTAATTTGCGGTCGTTTTATCTGGATTCAATCCCAGACTGGAAGACTATTCATCCATCCATTACCAGTTTTGGCCTTGAACTTCAAAAGGCAAACATGTACAGGTAAGAAAAATTTAGTTGTTGGGAATGAGGAGCAAAAAGCGATGAAAGTGACTGATTGTTTAGGGAGAAAAAAGCTCTGAAATATGTGCATGAGAACAAACAGGGTTGAATAAGCCATTTCACGGTTTCGTCGGCCATCTTGAATTGGGGTAAACTCGGCAAACTTTATAAAAATCTGGATAACTTTGACTTCCCGGAACTCTGCTCAGTTTTATTGCATTTTCGAAAGTTTACTTTTTTTGAAAAGAATATTTTCGTTGTTGTTTATGGCCCTTACAAGTCAAGCTAAGAAAACCGTGAACACCTAAGATATGTCTGGAATGTTTATTGTTTTCTAACCAATCACAGACAATCGCAGGCTAATAAATATTCCAGACTTATTTTAGGTGTTCAGGTTTTCTTAGTTTGACTGTAATAAGATTGATATTCGAAAGCTACAAATTGAGAAAATAATATTTTTGCTATAATGTGAATTATAGAAATTATAGAAAAGAAGATTGACTCGTAAATTCATTGATTACCGAAGTTTAAATTTTGAAAATCCAACAAAAAGATCCTGATTGTTATGTATCTTGCCGATTTTGCTCAATTCAAGATGGCGGACGAAACCGTGAAAAGGCTTATTCATAGATCGTTGTTTACCAGAAAGAATCTTCTCCCTCATCATGTCCACGCGACATGTCACTTTGTGTGTGATAACTATCCACTAATAATGATAATTCAACATAAACGATGGTTCACAAGAATTGATATATATGACAAACCTTTGGTAAGGAGGCCCGTGCGCTGTTAGTAAGTGTTGTCATGGTGAGGACTGTAGTTATTCCCAGGCCTATCCTCGCAGGAGTTGAAGTGTAATGGATCCAGAAAGCAATCCAACTTAGCATGACGATGAGGTAAGCAGGAATGTAGGTTTGGATTAAAAAGAATCCAATACTCCGTTCAAACTTGAATATAACTCTAAGTCTAGAATATGAGCCTGCAAAGATAAAATCAAATCTTGTGTAAGCGATGTCGAAACAATCAATGTCTGTTATTGATAAGGCCGGTAATAGCGCTTGGCAGAAACGAGTTGCGGTTTGGCACGCAGTGGCGACTAAGAAATATATCTTTGGTTATATAGAAGTCGCACTACCATATAAACCGCAACCCGGTTGGCTCAGTTGGTTGAGCATCGGACTTTCGTGCAGAAGGTCGTGGTTCGAGCATTACCAGAAATCAGGGACATTTTGTGACCGTAATTTTTTTGGTCAGCCGATGCTCATCCAAGATGGCGGACCTTTCGATGAGGTTGATTATGCGGCTTTTAATAGGTTTTCAAAAAAGCCACTTCAAATAGCTTTGATACTTGATCATTTAAATAGGCAAAACAACTTCTAGGATCTATTTCAGAGTTAAACTTCAATTTCCAGTCATATGACTGTTTCATGTAATAAGAAAGACTATCAGACATTTTTTTCTTCAAATAATTCTTAAATATTGGCGCGAAAATTACTCTACAACACAGGAATACCAAAATTCTATGCTCAAATAAGGCCTGGTTTATAAGCACAAAATGGCGACTGAGGTAAATATAAGAGCTCTTTTCTTTTCAAACGAAAAGGCGCTTTCTTGTCCAAATCATTTGAAGATTTTAGGTATATTCTGAAGATGAAAATACTGTAATGTTGATGGGTTTTTGACCGAACAAAAAGAAGAAAGAAAGGCTTTTTAATCAGCTAAGTGGAACCATTAATATTTAAATAATCGATCCCGAACACCAGGTTTTGACTATGTCATTTGTGTAGAGCATTTTTTTTTTATTGTAGAGCATTTTTCGTACGATTACAAGGAATGTATGGAATTTATTCCCAAGAAACCTTTGATAATATATAAGCTATTTTGACCGAAGGAAAAAACAGTATTTTGGACTTTTATTCTCTTCGAGTTGTCAATGAAGAACAATTCCATGTTTGTAAAACACCAGACAAATAAAACGATAAGTACAGTAAATTTTATCAAGCTTTTAAATAAACCTTCCATACAAATCCCTCTATCGGCTCGCCATTTTTAAAGGGCCAGAAAATTTATGAATAATTAGATTATCCGCCATTTTGTCCCTGATTTCTGGTAATGGTCCCAGCCGGACCAACACTCAGGGTCGTAAAATAACTGAGGAGAAAGTGCTACTTTTGTAATCCATTTACCGCAAGTGGTTAGACTTTCAAGGGGCTAGGATGACCACTTTAAATGGCGATCCCGTCTCTCCACACTACCTCACTAACCAATATCGGGACGCCGTAAAAGAACCACTGAGGACGTAACGAGGAATAAACCCTGGCAGTGACCACCCTTAGTGCCTACACCTCATACTAACTACCTCTAATGATTGTAAAGCGCCTGTGATCATATACATATAGAAAGGGCGTCTTATAAATCATAAATCAATAAAATATAAACAGAACATTTTAGTAATTGTAGGAATAAAATACTGGGAACTGAACTAAGTGGTTTAAATGCTCTTGTAAGTAACGTTTTCAAATGTTTTTACCTGTAGTAAAGTTAGCCAGTTCTGAAGATGTTGAGTATTCTGTTAGGATAAACTGAGGAATTTCCAGTTCGTCTGATACTAAAACCTCTTTATTTCCGCTATCTTTCCTCCATTTGAAACTTAGTTCTGTAATAGGGTAGCTAACTGATAAAACACAGGTCAAAATGGCCCATTTAGTAAATGAGCCCGCACAATAATAACAAGATAGCAATGCTGAGTTTGATATGAGTTTTTAGAACAAGCTAGGCCAGGCTTCATTGAGTGTGCTAAGTTTTTGTTTCTTATAAAAGTGCGTTCAGGTAATTCCAACATCTACAAAGTGTTTATTGAAACAAATGACAACTGCATCGACATGTTTAGCACAGGCTGCACAGGCTTACATCTCCTTGGTATTGACGTTTAATCAGTTTCCTAAATCTTATAAATACTGCCCTGGGTTGAAGAGGGATTTTTTCACTGAATTAGAGGGTAATCGGAAGGCATACTAGACTGGCTTCATTTTGCTTTCAAAGAGATATAAAAAATATGATTTTTACAATTTGCAAAGCCTTTTCTGATTAGCCAATTCTTTACTCCATTACTGTAAGCTGTGTAGTTCTTCTCATGACGATCCGATGTGCATTTTAAGCGAGTATTTGTGACGTGAATTTGTTTGCCGTTGTCAAAATGTTGTAAACACAGACATACCAAGAACTCATGACCCAAATATCTCTTTACAGGGCTCGGTTGAGCTTCGGACACCTTTCCTGTTGCAAAAAGAAACATGCCAATTCAGTGGTCGTTTTTTGCGATATAAACTCTTCGTAGATACGCGAAATACCTGAAAGTACTTGTAGAAAACAACTCTTGACAGTCAGTGATCTTGTTCTAGAAAAACATACAAGATTCATGACAAACATGGAATGCACTGAGGCCACATGGATGGCATGAGCGTTTGTCAAACGTTTCGATCGATAACAATTCGTAAGCAGTTTGAAAATTACAGTCATATTTTATGTCATTTGCTATATATTTCGATAATCGAATACGGATATCCTTAAAAATCTTGTTACTGAAGTCAGGTTTATATACAAAACGATGAATACGGATATGATAACGATAAAAATCGAGAATCGAAGGTGAAGCAGAATACTTACAACTTTCAAATTCTAGTTTACATGTCTGCTTGTCCATAGGGTAGTTGTGAAGTCGCATCGGGCAGGAAGCTGTCATAGATAACCTGTAAAAAAGAGATAGATAGACTGTCTATATTTTATGATCAAGTGTCCGATCAAGATATGCAACGAACTAATGATCTAATTCTAAGCTTTATTATTTAGGGTCTGTATTGGATGGGATTGTTCCCTTTTTTGGTACAGAAATGATGAGTCTACCCGTGCCTTTTGTCGAATACTTCCTCATAATACACCTTTTTGATAGCCTCCTTTCATTGGAACCTGTTTTTGTGTCCCTTCATTAGCTTAAGAAGATCAATAACTTTTCTTCCATTTTTGAAAAAGGAAAAGCCGATTGGCTGATCTTCTACCTGATGCTGTGAAAAACTTTCCCGTCAGGCCACACCCGCACGACTTCGTTCTGTTTGGTCAGGTCGTGCTTGATTCCTTCTTTCTCATTAACAAAGTAAATATCTGGGATCCACATATCCTCTACCATCTTGGCGTTCAGGGCAAGACGTTTTTTGTAGCCTGTCTCTTCGTATGACAGACGTTCGTCTCTCCAATACATTCGGTAAAAAAAGCTTACTCGAAATTCCTGAAAATAAAATTGACAATAAACATTGTACCAGTCCTATGAAGTGCCTATGTATAAAGGGCCTAGTAGAGTTATCTAGGGAATTTAACTAACTATAGGTATATGCGTAGTCTTTAAAACATCAGTACTTTTATCCTGGCAAGAGTGAGAGAAAAGTATATTGTAAGATAGCGTACGTTAATCTCTGTTTACCCGACGAGTATAACGTGAATGGGAACATGGATGACAATCAAGGACAATCAAGGATGATACTCTTGACGTCCATTCAGTTGCTCTAGTGTTTGCTCTGTGCACTAGACCATGAAGGACAGAGAGGCACCTTCGCACTTTCTTTTGGATATCAGTATTCCTCGAAAGCTTTTTTAGTTGTTGCGCACCTCTTATAAATATTTTTCCGCTTGCGGTTGAAAGCTGATGTACAGAGAGCCGATCGAGAGAATTTTAAGCGATGAATTATCACACTTAGGGTAATCTTTACATGGGACTCTTGTCCTGTTGACTATGCCCTCAATTAGATATTATCCATCTAGTTGTAATGTTAATAAATAAAATAAATAATAAATAAATAACACTAATAAGCTGAATCGAAAACCTTTTTCGGCGGTTTCCTAAAGATCCCAGACAATTCATTCCGTGCTCAAAAAAGTTAAATAAATCATATTTTATATTTGGAAGAATTAGAGAAGCATTTGAAAATCACGATTTGGAGGCAAGAGTTCCTGCTTATTTCCTACGTTTTTGAAATGATAAACTTGTGTAGTTTTCGCTTCTCTGACCGGCCGCCATATTGCTTCAAACCTTAACATGACTGGAAGCGGAAGGGTATTCCTAAGGGGAATGCAAAATCTAAAATCAACTTTAGAGGAATACCGATATCCCAAAGATAATACTGGAAAGGTTCCTCTCTGTTCTTCATGGTATTTGGTCTGAGTTTAATCAAGTCCATATTTCTTACCATTTTAGCTTCACTGATGTCACCTATGTCTAGTATAAACATGTCAGTATACACAACAACTGGATCTCCTGGAACGGAAAACACGGAAAAATGAAAAAGTTTACTAGTTGAACTTGGATTACTTGTATCACTTTACAAAATTTTTTGATCAGCGGTCATGTATTCCCAGAATATTCCCAACCTGCAGTCGACATTGCAGGCGTTTTACCCTAACCAGCTGTTCTGAAACAGTGACGTAGAAATGACGTCACTGCAAAACTGAGGTGTCATGAAGCCTGCGAAAATCGACTCACAAAAATTTATATCTGAGACTGATAAATCTAGATTTTCAAGAGACGTTATTGATATTTTGCATACATTTAGTACGATATTCACCATTTAGTGGGGAAATAAAATATAGAATTAAGCGTTTCCGGAGCCTTCTAGCTACTAAAGATGACACCTCAGTTTTGCAAATTTTCTGGTTTCTGATTGGATAATATTTTTCTCAGATCAGCTGTAAAACTAGCATAATATTGTCTGGAAACCTTATAAGAATAATCTTCAAAATAAATATTGGCAGTTTGACAGTTGCATACGACTGGTACTTACTTCCAAGTTTAGGCCTAAGTCTACTATCAGAGTTCAGTTTGATATTATTTAAAATCGTTTGTAGAAGGGCTTCAGTAGAATTGTCTGGCTGTGATCCATTGCTAGGAAGAGGTTTGTTTTGGTACTTCTTGTCTTGATGGTTTGTTGTACGTGGAGCTACCGTACCCAAGTAAAATTCTCGGTCAGCGGTAGATTTTGTTGACGGAATCCCAACTCGTCTGGTTGGCGTGACTTTGGCAACACTAACACTGACAAAGCATTACAAAAGTCAATAGTCAAGCCTAATAGTAGGCAACATATCGTGATATCGTGAATGTGTGATTATCATATGACACGTCACAATCATTTACATGCTGCCAATATGAATGATAACTAAATTTGATATTTTTCTCTTAATTCTTTATAATATTGTATTACTAGAACATCAATCAATCACTCATTCTTAGCCACCATTTTCCTACCTAAGTTTATTTTCTCTAGAAATTCAGTTTCTTTTCAACGATTTTTTAATTAAATTATTAAAGTTTTTCATATATAATACACCATAAAGAACTCTTACATTAAAAGAACTATGCTGGAAAAAAAAACCTCTTCATAGACCGAATGCCATTATGGCCATCACTTCATTATCATAAGTTTTTAAATTCATATTTTAGTTGACCTCTACATTAAAATTGTAGATTAGAATGACATCAACAAAGTTAGGAAGTTTGAGACAAAAATATTAAATTCTTAAGAAGTTATGAGAATTTTAAAAATGTAAAATCGCTTCACTTGAATTCTATTTATAGCAATTCCAAAAATACATATTTCTGCTTGCTCTTTCTGATGGTGGTGCTTATTTTTTAAGATTAGGTTCTTATTTCTGAAAGTCAATTGCGACCATATTGGCATTCGGTCTATACCTTCATACATACATACCCTCGAAAATATATTTGTCATATTTATCTTAATTTTAACTTTCGCAAAGCATTATGGATACTAGTCCTAGAGCCAGTTCTTGTTTTGCCAACGCCGATTGCCGTTTAATCTAATTGCTGTATTGAATAAGTGAAGCTATAAATGTTTAATAATCATTTTAGTGATTTTTTTGAAATTCAGATTATCAAGAAAGATGTATCAAGAGTGTCAAGTGTGAAGAAGACCGTAAACCTTTTAAATACCAGTGTTTTTTTGCGAAGCTTTCTTTCTTAGAATCGTCTACTAAAAATAACTATAATAATATCCCGAATATTACTGTCATGCAAAGAAAATAGATATAACTATTGTCTTAGTTGTTGATAGGATTAATAAGTATAAGTAATATGTAACTATTTAGATGACAAGATATAATGTTTTTTGAGACATACTAGTGTATAGTTTTGAATAAAAACTATCCCTGCTGGTTCCCACGCATACAACAGCTGATTTCTAGAGGCATGTTTCAAAACACTACCATATTGATTCCCGTAGCTTTCGAAGTAAACTCTGAATTATTTACAGTGTAATTCACAAAACCACATCATCTTGATATATTGCTTGATTTCTTCTATCTTTTTGTATGTTTTACTATCTTTTGCGATTTAGCCTACAAAGCTTAAATCAAAACAGCCTAAACTTAATAGAAAGAGTTTCGAAACGATGAAAATGCAAATTGCAAATCTGTGCTCAACAGTAACCTTTTTTCATCCAGCATTTTTACTTACTAGCTCAAACAATCAGACAATATATTAAAATGAGTAGAGCTGTTTGTTGCTTCTCTCCTGTGCTTCGAGGGTTTTTCTCCGGGTTTTTGGTTTTCTTCCCTCCTTAAAAATCAACTTCCAAATTCCAATTCGATTCTGGGCTTCCTTATTTGGAGCTTAGCTATCCCACGCTGTGATACAACAGCCATAAAGCCTAATAGGACATAGAATCTGTAATGGTGGCTCAGAATCTAGTGAAATTATCTACGGTAAGACATCATAAAAGTTAACACTTAAAATACATGAGAAAAATATGACCAAATTAGACGAAACAACTTGATTTAATGGACATAATTAAAGACGTTTTCTGATCTGATAATGCTGCACCCATTGCTAGAAATAAGGTCTTTCAGAATGATTGTATTGCAAAGGAGGATGGATAAGAAACCAAGAAAGATGAAGGGAAAAAATTCAAATGAAAACAGAAGGTCAAGCCAGAAACGACCCTCCAGCCGTGGTGTATATAAAATCAGTTCTAAACGTGAAATTTCACAATAGGTATGGAAGTGTGGTTTGATTGTCGAGCTAATACAGCTTCTGGGAGTCTTGCTGTGTCTGATTAAATCTATATTAGACAAATCCTTATACGGGAAATAAATCCATCCCATATTCATTGAAGCTCTTCCTATTTGCATCCGAGGTTTCATTAACCCATCACGAAAAATACAATCCCTTTTATTCTTCACTTTTCATTTGTTCACTTAGGAGACATTTTGGAAAAGACTGACTTAGTAGTCATATTTTAAGAACCGGCTGTTTGATTCTAGAGTTTTTAAAAGCATTAAGAATCTATCCGCATCGAAAAACTTTGTGTGTGACCACAGTTTTTAGGACTTAAAATGTAAAAACCCACGTAAAGAATTTTTGATCAAGATTACTTTATCTACTAATTTTAAATAAATGCGTCTAGTGGTGAAAACTCTTGCAAGTGTTTAATTTTAATTTTAGTGGAACTGCGGACAATTTTTATTTTCATATCAGTGTGAGGATGTTTTGACTTTTCTCGATGTGAACGTTTAAAATTATATCTTACGAGCTTAAAACTACCATGCATGCAGCGTGTATTTCAATCATGTCATTGGAACAGTTTACATAAGCACAGGTATTCC
Source organism: Anthopleura xanthogrammica (assembly GCA_964019055.1). NCBI lineage: Eukaryota > Metazoa > Cnidaria > Anthozoa > Actiniaria > Actiniidae > Anthopleura > Anthopleura xanthogrammica. Next base: position 7,368,696 of record OZ025213.1, read on the forward strand.
GACTATTCTTACAAGTCAAAACATGGAAATCTCAGTGACCCACATGTCTGGTCAAATTGGAATACCAAGCAATTGTATTAGGGCGAAATATTTTGAAGGCCCCTGAAAGCTCACAAATGCATTGAGTAACAATAGCCTAAGACGCATTACTATAATTTTTAATGCATTCCTATTTTTGTCGTCGCGTAACCTGAATGTACGATTTCAGTCAAACAAATAAAACGAGAAAAAAGCTAGTTAACAGCTAAAAAAAACTAAATAACTAAAAAAAATCTAAATAACTAGTTCCTGCAAGCTAGAGTACATTTTCACTCTTTTCTTCAGCTACTTTAGAATATTAAAAGAGTGAATGATGCCCACATATAGAGCTTATATAGTGACTGGTAGGGCAGAATTATCATCAGTTTTCGTTCCCTTTTTTAAGTTTAATAATGCATTTTGTTATCATTCTGTATTCATTTTGGATCAATTGTTTAGAAGTGCCTTCTTGAACTCAAGGCAGCTATGTGGGACCCTAATAATGTCGACTTTCTCCGGCTTTTGCGAGCACCTCCAAGAAAACAGGGTCTTCGGAAACATAATGATTTACTTTATAAAACGACATTTTATAATAATACCTTGTAGAGTGGATAGACTCTGAATTGGTTTCGTTACCACCATCAAGCGCTGCCGATGTCCATGTAGGTGCTAATCCTAGGATCAACAGAGTTATGGCCAACATTTTGGAAGCTTAGCGCTGCATTCCAATGTGGAGCTCTACGAGTAGAAAAGAAAAATACATTTTTTTTCATTACAGCTTCTTTTCACTTACACCACTATTTCTCTGATCATGGGGTGTCTAGTGCGCTTCTTTAACTGGATCCTTTCCCAAGTTGTTTTCAATTTCGGTCATCACAGGTTAGTTAAGTTAAATGTCCATTAAGGTCGAAGAGTCTTTAGTAAGCACTGCAGGTGACTGGAAGGTTCAATCACGAAAATAATAACTAGATCAAGTAAGAACCAATCATTTGTTCATTGAATTGTGATTGAAAAATCCATTTTTTTCCTGCACGACAGATCAAAATCTACCGTCCAGACAACAGAAGGGAAATATATCAATATAAAGCTTTAGGCCAAACGATTTAACACATCAGTCGAGTTCCCTCCCTCCAATCAAGGACGCCTTGCGGCGCATGAAAACCAAAAAGTCTTGACATCAAAAAATATTTCCATTAGTTTCAAACCGCAAAAACGTACTTTAAATAGCGATGCTAACCGGTGGCATACTGATTTCCGTCGCAACTGTATACTAACAATAAGAAAGAAGCCGCACGATAGCATGCACTTTGAGTTTCCCAACAGAGCTTGAGAAAACCCCCTTCGATTCATTTTTTTAGTGGGTTATTGTCATCCTTGTCGGCAAGAAGATCCGTTCAAGGAATTCTCTTCAACAATTCGAATATTGAATTATTTATTACATTTGGGGTAAATATGGATTCATAGCAGACGGACTGAACCTGTATAAGATATTATTTTGTTATTATTATACACCTGTATCAATCTTTGAGCGGCCACACTTATATTTACATTCTGTAACAACGGAATCCTTATCGCACGGCCTGAGGAATGCCTCTATGAATTAACCTTCAATCAGGTCATAATACTTCTTTCTTTATTAAGAGCACTACAATTTTGTTTAAATCAACGTACACAAAGACTGGAATGAAAACAAATGGGTGAACGAAATACGAGTTTTTTGTTTCCGGAAATAATTGTGCATTATTTACTCACCCTTCTGATATTCTCTCCCTAAAACTGAATCTACCACGGTATCATTTCGAGTCCTGTTTTGTACTAATACGATTTTCTTGTTCTGGTATTTCGAAAATCCTTTATTACAAGAACAGGATTATCTTGTTACGTTTGTCTTCCAGAATCTTCTGAAACATGATCTCGCATTTGGTGGAAGAATATTAAACTATCTTAACTTTTGACTCTCAAACAACGAGTTTCTGCCTCCTCAGCTCTATCTTAATTTCTTTACGCATTTGAGAACTATTTTCAACCTACTTGTTATAAACTTCCTTAAATATAATTGTATGTCACCTGCAGATGTAGAATGAGAGTACAAAACGCGCTTACTTACTCTTCGTCCAATGGAAACTCGTAAATTCTCTTGTTGAGGCAAATTTGGTATAAACTATTAGGATACAACTCATTAATCTCAAGATATTTGAGAAAACTCTTAAGAATATTACAAGAATATTACCTCAACGCAACAAAAAATTCATTTTGTTGAAATACTTGTAGCTAAAAGGTATTTATTCAAATGAATTTCCCTTAGATTATTATATCCAATATCTTGGAAATGTAATGCCTAAATCACTGATCTGATTTAGCTTGATTTCAAACATTTGAGGGCTTTACGATTGAAATCCTATTCAAATCAAAATATAGCTAATATAATCTAAAATAAACCATCTGCTACAATAAGCAATGCTTAAAGAACATACCGCAAATATCCCGGCTTAAAAATTTCTGTTGGCTTTCAAAATGGTGACAGTGGAGCAATGAGTAAACTAAAGACAAGACTTACCATCAATATACTTTATAAATTCAGGCAGTTTGTTGCTGTACGAAGATCTCAGGAATTTTTGAGAGTGCGTACTAGACAAGGTGTAAATCGATTAGATTATTTCTGGATCTTTAACTTGATCTCTGATAGCAACTGTAAAATTCGATTCAACCAATAGTCATGCAATTCACTTCTTTCTTGAGAAATTGATATAGGGTTGTTTGCCAGCCGCACAAATTGCCTATTGAGATTGAAAAAATTGATCAAAAACAGAGATAAAAGATCGTTCATTTTTGCAAAATTTCATTCTATTTACTTGAACTCTTTAAGTATCTTGCTGTGAATGTAATCGAACTTTTAAAAATCAGCTAATTTTCCCCCGAGAGTTAAATCCGAAGTCACCTAAGTCAAGTGTAATTACTGGAGGCCTCTACGACGTATTTTTTTTCGGCATAAACTTTTGATCCCTTTTATTTTAGTTATTCAATTCCGATTCTTGATGGAATAACAAGTAGCCGTGAACCTTATCCCTTGTAAATTTCTCACATTTTCTTAGCTCAAATTTTTGTTTTCTGATCCTTAAATTCACTCTCTGATCACTCAAAAGAATCGATCTAAATATCCCTGACTGCACCGACATACCTTGTCAAGACTTGGCCATTATAATTATTTATACTCAGTCGTCGGTAGTGCAAGGGCCTCTGTTTCATTAACTATGTTTTAAGCATCTTTTGAGTGAATAAATAAACTTCGACTTATAGGTAAAATGACAACATCACAGGGTCAATACAGTGAACTCCCTCTAAGCCTAGCCTGCGTGCAGCCGGATGAACGCAGGCTATAAGCCCGGAAACCTTCAGGACCAGCTCTTAGTGTCCGCCTTAGAAAGGTGTTCGTCTTAGAGGGAGCTATGAAATTTGAAATTATGTATAATTTTTTCAGCAATTCAGTCACATCTATCTAGCTTGATAATGACGAATGATATGATGTCCAAACGTAGTGATCTTTTTGCATTCCTTATTCAAATGAATAATAGGGATTTATTTATTTACTAAAAAAAATCAGAGGACAGATTCGCAGATTTAGTGATAATAGTATCAGTCTTGATCTTCACAATGTAAAAGTGTTAAGTGTTAAGAGGAAAAATACTTATACCAATCATTCTTCAGTATCGCAAAATTAAAAAGGTGCTGATATTTTCCCTAATATGTAAAAATACCTAATCCACCTTTAATGTTAACCTTTCACTCTTGATGAATTTTATGTATTGAATTGTTCAGTAATAAACTGAAAGAAAAAAGAAAGTAGCACTGAAAATAGTTCAGATCGAGTAGAGTGGACATGTAATAGTATGAAGGAAGTAGAGTTGTATTTAGGGGAAGGAACTGTGCTGAAGTGCTAAAAAGCTATTCTAATCATATTGCCAATTAGAAAGGGGGAGGGGGTTATATGACCCCTATTAAGGTGCAGGACACACGATTTCTTTTTTTTATGCGACGTTGCATCACCGTGTGACCACCTGTGGCCGGGACGTTGCTCGTGCACAGTGAAATTCGAAGAACCCGTTTCTGCTTTTTGCGACGTCGCATGCAACGTCACATGAAAAATCGCATCGTGAGTACGCACTTTTGCGAGACTGATCCATTTTCCTTTCTTTCCAAACAGCAAACTCTGGTAAGAATTAATATATATTATTGTTTTGTACTGGTACATTCTCTCTTATTGCAAGGGATCAGATGACCAGGTGACAAGTCATATGACCATCGTACTAAAATAAAGACTTCAGTTGAGTAGTATCATATATTTGAGTCTCTAACGAAATACTTGTAATTATAGAGTATATTTCCAGATGTATCCACTGAACTGACTAATAAATCTTATATCCTATATTCATTTATGAAATATCTTCATATTTCAATTTCATTATTGAGTTAGTGTCCTTATTTATTGCTTTCATTGTCCTTGAAACATCCTTTTAGCAAAGAAATAATTTGAAATAATTTGCTTCATTTATTTGAACCTCTAATACAATTATATAGAAGAGAGCTTTGATCTTTAAATGCATTGCGCGGTTTATTGGTTCTCAAAAATGATACCTCTGTTTACATGTCCATGCTTTTTGTTATAAATATCAATCAGTTGTGAATTGAAGAAGGCAAACAGGTGCAACGTTTATTAAAATGGATAAACTAGCTACTATACCAGATATTGCCTTAATGTAATTGGAAATCAGACATCAGACGTTCTCTATATTCAGTGCCAAGAGAATACAAGGGCCAAGATCAAGAATCACTGGCGTGAGAGAACATCTGAAACCTAGATATCGCCAAATCAGTAAAAGTGAAATATTAAATATTAAGCAATTGTCACAATATAGCAATACATTTTTCTAGAAATGACATGATGTACAAACACACCTCGCCAATAGATTGCTATATAGATTGTGACGTAATTCTATTGTCATGGAAAAGACCACGATCTGAGTGGCACCATTTAAAAAAAGGAAAGTGAAAAATTTATCTCAAATTTTAGCTGTGAGGATAGTAAAGACAGTTTTACTAAATCAGAATGGATAGACCGCTGGCAAATTGTATCGGTGTCTCCTCGGAATGAGATCGATTTAATATTATACCAGTACGAAGCCTGCTAGACTTTCCTATTACATCAAATCTCCTGGAAAACAACTATTTTGCTAACTTGATGCTAATATTTTCAGAAAAATAATCATCTCACCGTGAAAATTTCAATTTCTATTGAGTGTGTAATTTGATGAGCATGACAAATGCATGCTTTCCATGATTGCGACACACGGTAATTTTGATAATATGTTTGTGCTATATGTTTTATAACATGCTGTGAATACGATTATCACGATTTGTTTATTTCCAACATCATAACAGCTTGTTATGACACCTACCCAAAGCTTAAGCATACTTACTAATTCTTTATATTCTTTGAAGAAAAAAATGCATAGTTTTTTTTTCGAGGCAATTTAATTTCTATCGGATTTACCAAGAGGCAGGTAAAATTTGATCACACCGATAGGCAATGTGCATCAAAGCTCACAAAGCACTCAGGGAAAGTAAGTCCTGTAAAATGGAACAGGGAAATCAAAAGAACTATCAGAGAAAAATTACTCTGTTAGTTTTGTGTTTCAGATGAATTTTGAGGAGCCAATTGCAAAAAGGCGTAAGGACTCACTTTCCCATCATGCTTTGTGCTAGAATTTCGAGCTCATGCACATTGACTATTTCTATAGTTCGCATCTTACTGACTAAGGAAGGAAATTTTGAAAGGTATTAAATTCTCAATAGAAAATACAAATGTGAAAAAAAAAATCCCCTCGTCTTTATAATTCCTTCAGCTCGAATAGATTTAAATTCAAAGTACTCTTTAAACGAAAGCGTTTTATATAGTAAAAACTGAACTGAGATCCTTTACCTTCACATCAGCTGTTTTGCTGGTAGAGTGACAATTTTACATATGTAAAAAGATCCTTCAAAAGGCAGTGCTGTTGGCAGTCTGTCACTGACAAAGTTTTTCGAAGTATAACTTCTTGATCATCGAGTAAACTGTGAAATGTCTCTGGGATGGTGCCTTATAAACTGATAAGCTTCAAAGCAGAAAATAAAATTATGTTCAGTCTAATATAGCCATCCAATACCTGAAAATCCAATATCAAGCCAGTAATTCTAGGTAATAAGTTTAAATGTCACCTGTGGAGTATAGATGTTTATTTCCCATCTGCTAGAAATCTGTGTTTATTCCAAATACCACTGTTTCGGCCGAAAAGTTTACTACGCGAAAACCGAAATTCGTAAATTGCAGCAGGTCAAGTGTTGCCAGGACGGTGCGACATTCATCGTGTCCTAACAAGACTTTGAAGCATGTTTCAGCGAGAGGTGTATAGAGTTATCGATGCTAAGTTTTAAATCAAATTAAAGGCAAACTCCAGGTGCCATTCAGGACAAGTTTCGAAAACCTTAATCATACGATTTCGGTCAGTGCCATGCACTCGGATTTGCTGCCTTAGGACGCGGACAAAAAAAACATTATACTGCGCATGTGGATTAACGTGCCGATTAATAATGATGATTATGATAATAATAATAATTCATATCAAGCCGGATAGATTGTACAATAATAACAATAATGATAATAATAATAATAATTCTATTTAACCATAATAATAATAATAATAATAATAATAATAATAATAATAATAACAATAGTAATAATAATAATAAGTAGCTATTTAATAAGATAAATAATAATAATAATGAATGATTATGATAATAATATAAGAATATCAATAATAAAGCTATATATGAGTAAAAAAATTCAAATATTAATAAAATATACTTAAATATATTTATAAATTTATTATATTTCATATATTAAATATATTATACAGCGATATGCAGAAATTCTGATCCTTTTAGGTATATATACAAGTATATCAAAAGTATATCAGAAATTATGGGATGTCATCTCTGATATTTTTTCAGAAAGCCCTAGTGATAGGCAACCCGAAAAAAATATCAGTTATTGATATTTATCAGTCATATTGCAAATCTCATCTCCCATTTCAGTTAATCCGCTTTCAAGATTTCCCCCTGAACTTTTTTACCTTAATATTAGCTTGAATCTAAATTTCTGGCTTCAGAGACCGCGGAGCATAGTTTTTTTGTGTGTGTTTTTTTTGGGGGAGGTGGGGTGAGACTAACCTTGGGGTTCCCGGGGATGCCCCACCTCCTGAAAATGAGGCTCTCGGAAATGCGATATCCTTTGTTTTGAGGCCGGCAAATTGCAACATATTTATTGCGTTAAACTCATGTCTCAAAGCATGGATTCAGTAACTAATAACAGAAATTCATATTTTGCCTAAACTGAAAAGTGTGTGTGTGTAAGCCCCCTCCCCTAGTCCCACTTTACCCCCACCCCACCCTAACCTCCGCGATCCCTTGGCTTTCGCGTGAGTTTCACATTAAGCTGCAGATGGCAGCCATCAGTGTGAAACGTCAAGTTTGGTTAAAGTGTACGTGTTGTGAAACTGTAAAAAGACTTATCTTAATTTCACTCAACCTAATAGCAGCCGGCTTTCAGTTATAACAGAAACATAATGTCGAACATTGAGTCCGTTTCCCTCTTTCCTTTCATCTTGTGGCATAATGCTTATAATTCTGCTAGTATCAAGAGTATCAAGACGTATCTTAATGTTTAGCCTTTTTTCTTTGACATTCTATGGATTTTATCTTATGAGCGCTAAACCTAGCTATATGTATTTATCATGATTTAGATATGTTAAAAACCATTATAGACATGCCTGTATGAAATCGAGCCACTGAAAAAATCGTACAGGAAGATAACCTTACCGACGATATGTCTACTGTAACAGATGAATTTTAGGAAGCAAAACTGTGTTGTAAATGTACGATTATTCAGATAGTTTAGTTAGGAGCCGGAGCAGGTGTTATAAAAAAATGTTGCAATTGCAGTTACCTGTACACGAATCTGCGAACTCGCGGCCAGCGGTAAACCCAAATCCAAAACAAGATTCCGGGAGCAAGGCAGGTTGTTTGTAAGCTCTAAAAACTTAATAATAGAAAGAAAAGTACTTCAAGGGAGGACAATATGTGATGAAGGAACTCTACTGGTGTATGTGAAGCGTTATCATGAATGGATGTTCGAATGAAGATGGCGAAATGCACAATAATTAAGTCTCGGTCTAGTTGCTGGCATGTCAATGGAGATGTTCGTCAAAGGGACATTTTTATTTATTCTAAGGAACAGGGTTTATTCGAAATATTTGTTGCTCTTCCCTAATGGATATCGGAAATGAGAAGCAAAATAAAGCCGCAAATCAATCTGCTGGTCTTGGCACTAAACGACAAGGACAATGGAGGGCCGTTTGTGGACCTGATCAAAGATTCTACTTTGTAAAGTGAGTCATATCCTATATACATGCATTTTCGAAGGAAACTATTCATGAGTTATGAATCATAATCACCGATAGCAACTCAAAATTTTATAAGGCCGTTTATCCAATTAAAATAAGGCTCCTTTTGATGTTGAAAGTTCTCGGTAAAGATTTTTGAAGCCTCATTTTAGACGATTTTTAAATCGATAAATACGTATGTGTATTCAGATGCCCGAATTCAAATAGACTCACTAGGCCTTTCCGGATATTGTTCGATTTGATTTATTCAGAATAGTCAGCAGTGCAAGCGATGGTCATCTCAATTGCTTCCCGATTCGTATTTATGAGGGCAATAAAAGTTCAAAGACCTATTTCGGAATTTTATAACCCAATTTCAGAGTTCTTACAAATTTATTTAGCTAGTTTAAAGTTGAGTAACGAAAGTTAGTGTAGTGTGGCGAATAAGCTTAGTACATATTTTTTTTGTTTTCTAATTATGCAAAAATGCAGCAAGGCTGTTTGATTTTTATCAGTTACGTTTAAAAAAATGGAATCCATTCCTTTAACTGTGTCACGTTTTGATCGTTGCATTTATTTCAATTCCTAAACGTAATTTCTTTAATTAGCCACCACAGATTCACATTGGAATTTTTGATTCATTTTCCAGCGTAAAATATCATGTTGTATTTTCTTTTTTACTTTTCTTAATTTTAATTGTGTTTTTGTTTTATTTTCCCCCTTTTTTCTCCGAATTTTCAAATGGATAAATAATAGTTTTTGGTATACATTTTGTATTAATAGCATTTTGGGGAAATTTTCCTCATACATATGTAATTCCCTAAAGCTACATGCATTGGATGAGCATTAAATTACTATGGAAGCTAAAAGTCCTTGTTTGTTTCCTAACATTTTATTTATTTACAAATTCTCCATCTTTTCTCAATAGAAAAATTAATTCAGAATTTAAAATGGTAGAAGGAAGACATTTATGAAACATAATATTATACTGCTTGCATTGTCATGAGTGAAATATGAGTATGGAACAGGTAGTTTTAGCAGGTTTTGGTTATTATAATTTAGCTTTTATTTCACTTTAATATATGCACATATCATAAGTGGTTCTAGACAATTATAAACAATTTAAAACACGTCAAGGGTTTAACTAGTGCTTTTCATTTTTTACTATTGACATATGAGACATTATAACTTTATAGTTATATTCTTTTTAAAAGATATCCAGCTTGAAAGGTTAAATAGCTCATATTGATAATAGTAACTTACTTTGTGGACAAATTAGACTTTTTGCATTTATTATAATGTGTGTGCTTTTCATTTAAAAGTCAGTGTTCATTAAAATAAATAAAGGTTTCTGCTTCTTAAATGCTTTTTAGATCAATATAAATATTAGTTATAAATATTAGTTAGTCCTGCTAACATTGAGTTCACATCATTAGGTCCACATCAGGCTACATTTATCTTCCTCTGCATTATCAAATGAAGAATGATGGATGATGAAAATAATGATGATACTTTTTAAAGTAGTTAAAACTACTGTGAAGAATGGACTTGGGGCAGGGCTCAAAATAGCGGCCAGTCATACGCCGGTCAAGATGTCGGTCGTATGATATTTTATTTTATATGTTTCAAATATAACCGGTCAACATGTCCATTCAAAACCTTATTTGACCGGTCAAGTACCAAATTTGGCTGGACATTGACCGTTGACCAGCCGTTATTTTGAGCCCTGATCTTGGACTAAGATGTTTGAAACATCAGCATATATATCTTTTTTATTACTTTTAAGTTGCATTATTCTGATCATTTGTGCTATATGGACTATCCTAGACTAAGACGTTTGAAACATCAGCCTATATCTTCTTGTACTGTTTAATAAATTTTTTGTTGAATTAGAGCCACCATGGACTTTTATACATTGATAGAAGTATCATCACTGTCATGCGCAGTCAAGGTTTATATGTCACTGTCACATGCAGTCAGTCGCAAAAAGGCTCCCACATTTTGAAGATAGCATATGCCAGTTTCAAGACAGGATTGCTAGTTGACTAAAATTCATGGGTGACGTTGGTGATTGTATGTGAGACTGACCTTGATGAGGCTCTAAGTCTTCATCTAAACTTGGAGGCACCTGTATCTCTGATAAAGTCGTCCTCATTAGTATTCTTTATATAAAGACACGTGTGTTATCTAAAGATCACTTGAATACTAATAAAAATTAAGGGGTTTATCAGGTATAAATTAAGGTCCATGAACGTGATGTGTATGGGCGCTCAAATTGGACCTAAGGGTTATGAATTATCATGAGTGTTAGAATATTATTTTCAGGTTTCTAAAACATTATTCTGATCATTTGTGTTGTTGAGCATCCAGAAAGGAATTGTATGTAGGCATACAACTGAACACAAAAAACTTAGGTTAAAATGTTAGGTCTTTAAAATGGTTTTGTTGACTTCAAGCAACTCTGGACATCTCAAAACTAATCTCAGCTCTGTGTTGTTGACAAGAACAATAATAAGAAACATAAATCATTATTTTTGGAACTTGGAATGCCCCTTCTGAGTCCTATCACTTATCTCTTATCATATATATATCACCTTAAGCTCCAACACCTTTTTTGAAATAGTTATAGTATTTATATATTATGTACCTGTAAATGGTGTTATTTCATGTTTTATCCATCGATATCAGTTATATAGTTGTTGTTTTGAATAGTGTTATTATTAATAAAACATTTTGAGTTTAAATAGGAAAGTTGTAACTTTAATTCCAAGGTCAATTGGTCCATTCTTAATTTTCTAATCAAAAGTTAGGTTATTAAGCTATTTTATCCTTGAAAAAAGCCTAGTCATCTTCTTAGCTCTTGTTTTAAGTACTATTTATTTATACGAGCAGAAGTGTTTTATCAGGTTTAAAACACAAGACGAAGCCAAGTGGTTTTAGACCCGATAAAACACGATGTGCAAGTTTATCAAACAGCTTAAAAAATCACTAGTTGTATGTTCACATGTTCTACTGAATTTTTTATGATTGAACTAAGTTTGGCAGAGAAATTTATGCAAATGAAGATGATATTTTATCAGATTTAAAACTTCCTCCATGGTTGATGATTCTATTGTATTTTCCTCATTAAATATTCATGTGAGTTTTTTGAATTGGTATTACAGTATGTACACTCTGGTGCATTAAAGTAAGCATATTAATTATGCCATTAAAGTGAGCATATTCTACAACTTGATTGTATGTTAATTAATTATTATACATTTAATATAAATATTTCTAGGTATTTAATATTTTAAATTGTAGCATATTATCAATTTACTGATTCGTGAGAAAAAATAAAAACTGACAATGACAATTATTGCTAGGCATAATATATTTAATCCGATCGAATGTATGTATTTCAATATTATCTATTTAAATATGTGTGTAGCCATAATTTTAAGGTTTGACGATTTTAATCTAGGTGATGAATTTAGGGGTTGTTTTTGTAGATTAAGGGATGAAAGGGATAAGAAATACAATAAATATAAATAAAAATTATTATTATACTGAAGATGACATGAGTCATACATTCATGTTTGTTAAATGAACATTCAAAAGTTTTGTAATGGACCAGCCATTGTTTACAGGGAGGGGGGCTGGTGGAAACAGAGGGGGGCGGCATTTTTTATGCACCACGGAGGATGGGTCTAAGAGAGACAAAGGGAACTTTAGGGGCCAGGGTCACTAAGATTTGTGCAAGTTAATAATGGTACAGTAAATAATGACTGGGCCCTAATCATCCTAAAAATTACTACAGTATTATTGTATAATATATAATATTTTTAATTCTAAGTATTCCTATTTTAATGTACCATATTGTTCCTTTTTCATCTTTAGCTTAGACACTAATGTATCACAATGGCTGCCACCAGGGGATCTTTGGTCCAGTAAGTTTGGTCTTCCATATGGCTGGGAAGCTGGTATAACTAACAATAACATCAAATATTACATCAAGTAAGTGGGGAAGGTTCAAACTTAAACTAGATATTAAATAGATGTTACCTTGCTGTCCAAAAGCTTGCCTAAAGTTTGTTAATTTTCATGTGAATTTATTGGCTCTAGCCTCTCACCATTTGCATTCCTCTTTAAGCAGGTTGGCACAGGGGTTACGCATGATGCATGATTTTTTGGGCCGGTTGTGATTCAAGAAATTAAAAAAAAAAAAAGTCTGTGATTTATGATGCGTGATTTACTATTTTGAAGGCCGTGATTCCTGAAAATTGGTATTACACCCTAAAACCTTGTATCAAGGTTATTCATTAATTGTATTTCGTTATTCGTGGATTTATGAAAAATTGCCTGTGATTCATGATCGATACCCCTCCCTGTGCCATCCTGTTTAAGGTTGCCCCTCAACTATCTAGAAAGGACATGGTACTTGTGGGAACATTTTTCAGATACAGCTCTCCTCTCATATGATGTTTCTCATATGATACTAGTCAATGTGCACAAGCTTGAACTTCTAGCACGAAGCATGTTGGGAAACTGAATACCTATGCTTTTTTGGCTCCTCTAAGAATTTATCTGACAATTTTTCCTTCAACATTTTCTATGGAAATGTAAGTATTTCAACAGACGAAAATAACAGTGATTTTTTTCCTGATATTGCCTTTGATTTCCATGTTCCATTTTTGTAGGACTCAGTTTCCCAGAGTGCTTTATGAGCTTTGATGCACATTGCCTATTCTTTTGCTGAGACAAAGTTCCTTCCGACTTGTCCCTGTTGCATTTTCCCTAATGTGTTATGACAATAAATAATATAAAACCTTCTAGTTTAAAAACATTCTGAAAACTATGGTTATATACTAGGAATTCCGTTAGGTTAACATGCCATTCTTCCAGCATAGATGATAAAGGGACTGGAGCCATTTTACCATCCATGCTTCCAGTTAAGCCATCCAGTTTAAAAAACCGCAATAAAAAGATGGCTGAAACTGTGGCTAGGAATTCTGTTGTATATTAGTTACTATAGTTTTTAGTTGTCTGCCATTTTTCGTTCAACTCACTATTTAGCTTAAAACCTATTTGTGGATTGGATTTTCTTTTTTACTAGACGAAGTTTAATTACTTATACAATTTGAAGTAGTCAGTTTTCTATGGACTTACACATCTTTTAGAAGCTTCGAATTCAACCGCAGTTGATATCCTTCTGTTACCTTTCATATCATTGACATCATAGTCGTTTGATTTTTGGCAAAAGTTTGATAATATTCTGAGTAAAATAGAAAAGTGACGGCGGCCACGACAGCTACTTTATTTGCTCGTGTTCAAAATATCCAGAACGCAGGCGCGTCTGGTTTTGGTAAATGGCGGGAAAATCACAGTAGATAGGAACATGTGATTGTTTGGACAGGCTCAAAAAAGAAAAGTTTTTCTTAGATTTGATATGCATGATTTTTTGCTCATATTTCTCAATTCTAAAGGATAAAATTTTATACTTCTCTAATTTGTGATGAATGCGGAAAAGAAGTAGTCTCTTGGCTTCTCTGACAGGAGTTTCAATGAAAGTCTGATATCACTACTGCTGGTGCGAATTCGGTAGAATCAACTCAGTTATGGTTTATGCAAGGAGCTTAATAGTAGCGATGAGTTGCTTCACTGATAAATCAGGGCAGTGCTTTGGCTAAAGAGGTTGGCTTCAAGAAGAAAACCTCGATCCTATCGACTGAACAGATTACCATACTTGCAGGTCGTTGGCAACTTCCAAAGTACGACTTGAACTTCAGAACTCGGCTTCTTCCGCGGATTCTACGGTCAAAATGACTTATTATGTGAATTGCACTGCAGTAAAAGAAAAAATGAAAAAGAAAAAAAAGGTCGTTGGCACGTCAAGCTTTGCTAAATGGCGGATATATCAAGTAATCTTAAGTAATTTTACTGCACAAACCAATATTAACAATGTGGTAATAGATGGGAATAAAAAAGAACAACATTTCCTTAATTCTTTGTTCATTATATTTTGTCTACAAGTTTATATGTAGAGTGTAATTTTAGTGAAACAGAGTTCAACAAGATACTTAACTTTAATGAATAGTCATTTATAGATTATTACTTGCTGTCATTTACAGTCATGTCAAAAAGATTTCCACTCTGGAGGATCCACGCTCTGAGGAAGAACAAGGGAGCACACATTTGCAAATGGTATTTATACTGAAGTGATTTTATCGTACGCCTTTTAGTGCAGTTGTTTGATGTTGTTGTTTTAAGCTGATAATCAAAGGCGAGGTTAATGGTTAGTTACATGGTCAAACTTTTAGGTGAAACATTAGTGCCATGCGACGGTACAAATTGAATATATTTTTTGCTTTTTTTCATGAAAGTTTGGCACATAGGAAGTTTCCAAGAATAGTAACACGCAAAAAAGGAATTTTAGCTCAAACTTAATTGTCTTCCAACGTCGCTGCACGAAAGTTTTAGCCGTAAATTAAGTATAAGAGCTGATTCAGTAAAATCGTAAAGCGTAAAATCGTATTGGCTCGCAGTTAGAGAACCTGGCCTGGGTTTTGCTCTTAAAACAATAATCAAAGTCGAAAATCTTAAAATTGACTTATCGCGCTATTTTTAACATTCCATGAATCGCGAACAAAGATCGGAAAAATTGCCGGATGGTTAGTACGACTGCACTGTTATACTTTTCCACAACCTAGCACTCTTTTGCTAACATTTTATAGGTGTATATAAGTGTATGTTTACTGCTTTGAAACAGTACAATTCAAATTGGTATTTTGAGACAAGTGAGTT
This sequence comes from Anthopleura xanthogrammica, assembly GCA_964019055.1. Lineage (NCBI taxonomy): Eukaryota > Metazoa > Cnidaria > Anthozoa > Actiniaria > Actiniidae > Anthopleura > Anthopleura xanthogrammica. Next base: position 7,383,971 of record OZ025213.1, read on the forward strand.
TACTGAGCTGATACTACGTTCATTTTATCTTTTATCCATAAATACTTAAGGTATATAATTGCAGTAGTAATTGCTGTATAATATAAAATCCTTTTGTTCTTGTGTGCTTAGGCAGCCACGCGAGCTCGAAAAGTTCAAATCAAGAGAGATCCGTCTTTGGGTAAGTGCAGCACGGAGTCAGTTCCTCGAATATTCCAGAATATTTTGATCAGAAAAAACCGAAAGAAAAGGAAAGAATAGCGTGTGTTTGTGTGGGAGGGGGTGGGGGTTATTATAGAAGTTCTAGTGCTGGATAAAATATTACAGGCATAGTGGGAAGTAGTAAAAGACGGATCGACAATGCATGTCTGCAACGTCTTCAAATATATATATATTCCCATCATTCCGGGTTTATAAAAAAAAGACTTCGTAGGTCTGTCTGTTAACGACACGATCTATCCGAAATAAGTCATTAGTCATCACTACAAGGACAGCGAAAGAGCATCTGTAAAAATGGAAATTTCTTTTTGTCTGTTTCACTTAAGTCATTTCCTCAGACCTTATGGTCATTTCCGCAAACAACGTAAATATCCTAGTCTTGTTTTAATATGTAATTTTACTTTGGATGTTTCCTAATTCCTTTTCTTTCTGAATTAATTGATACTCGATTTTGGCTTTCAATTTATCATTTATGTTTTTTCTTGTAGGGTTTGGGTTCGTTGCTGGCAGCGAAAAACCTGTTGTTATTCGTTCTGTCATCTCGGGTAAGGATCAGATGTTGTTTTGTCTTTTAATTTTTGAATTTTGCACTTCCAGACATTGAATAAATATACGGTATATTGGGTACCTTTTTTGAACATTACTTGAAATCAATTATGCATGGCACTCCCTACGTCACAACAACTGACAATACGATTGAGTATGCAGAAGCCCACTTTTAATATATTCTGGTTGAGTGATCGCATACTAAAGGATCAGAGTCGAGGCTTTGGGGAAGCATTGAAGAAATCATCTTCTTTTATTTCTCCAAAGCCTCGTTTCTGTTATCACGTTCCTTGAATTATCACCAAACCAGAAGTCGAAATTGGGCTGTTCGTTGCCGTCATGTTAGGTAGTTTTTCAGAAAAAAATGTAATTACAACACCCCTTTAAAAGTTAAACCACTGGAAAAGGATTGTTGATCACCAGGCTATGGTTTTGTATCCATGGCAAATTCTAATGAGGCGGTTCAGTGGTGCACTGAAGTGGCTAAGCCTATCACAGTAGATTTTAGCAAGAGCAGGGTTAGAAAGTTAGAGCTGTTACGGCCGTATATGTCAACAGCTCTGTGGATGACACAGGGACCGCGCCACGTATTTTGGATTGGGGGGGCTAACGACCGCCGATGGCGGGAGTTACTAGGAGGGTCTTGGGGCATGCTCCCCCAGAAAATTTTGAAATTATAACCCTCGGAATAGCGATTTCCAGCGTTTTTAGGGGCATCGAGAGCATATAAAAAGGCATCAAATTTTTGGAAATATTGAATAACTTGGCAATGAGAAAAGGCAATTCTGATTGTGACAAAAATAATTGCATTTGATAAAGTAACCAGAGTCTCATGTTTATTCGCAAATGGATAGTCTTTAAAAAACTAACTGATATATAAGATGTATAAAAACATGTACATACTGATGCGAAAATACAATATGAATCACAATGAATAGAACAAAGAATCATATTTCATCATCAAGACTATAAGACGTATAGCTGTCAATAATTGAAATTTTAGTAGACCGTTAAAGCGGACAGCCTGTAAAAGGTGGACACCTACACCAATTAATTTCCGTGGGTATCCGCTTAACAGAGGTTCGACAGTACAACATGTATAGCGCTTTTAATTCTTTCTGTCTTCATTTTAATCTGAATGGCTTTCGTTAATATTTTAGGAGAAAAGTTAACATTTTTATTCCGTGTCTTACAGAGAGAGAGAGAGAGAGAGAGAGAGAGAGAGAGAGAGAGAGAGAGAGAGAGAGAGAGAGAGAGAGAGAGAGAGAGAGAGAGAGAGAGAGAGAGAGAGAGAGAGAGAGAGAGAGAGAGAGAGAGAGAGAGAGAGAGAGAGAGAGAGAGAGAGAGAGAGAGAGGAGAGAGAGAGAGAGAGAGAGAGAGAGAGAGAGAGAGAGAGAGAGAGAGAGAGAGAGAGAGAGAGAAGAGAGAGAGAGAGAGAGAGAGAGAGAGAGAGAGAGAGAGAGAGAGAGAGAGAGAGAGAGAGAGAGATAATAATAATAATAATAATAATAATAATAATAATAATAATAATAATAATAATAATAATAAAAAAACAAAATGGCGCGCGGTCCCTGTGACATCTGAAAGACTCATTCACGTCAAACGTCTTTCTGTCTTCCAGTGGGCAAATATAAATGCCTTTCTCGTCTCTTTAAACAAATAAACGGAACTATCTAGATTAAATCTATGCCAATATGCTCAGTTTTTGAAATAAAGTTACTGGATATCTAGAAATAGCTTTTTAAAGCTAAAAAATGCTGTTAAAATCGTTTAAAAAAACAACCCAGATGATTATTGCAGAATTTCTAACTAAAGAAAAAATTTTCAACGAAAAATATTATCTATATTATGAAATCAGCGTTCGATTCCTAAAAATAATAGCTTATTACTTTATCTTTTTACTTTTGTCCAAATTGGGATTCAAGAGACCACTTCCTTCGAATACTCCCAAAACAAAACCCCCTCCCCAATAGTTGATAGTTCACGTCCACCCTATCACGGAAAGAGAATAGTTCTAGCTATATACACTTCTAGCTATTTAATCTTATGAATATCCCTAATAAGAACAAGACAGAGCGAAAAGGAGGAGACGCATAATACACCATTAATTCTTAATAGTATTTATAAAAATGCTTAAGGATATTTGCGCAACCTCAATGATTAATTTAATCAATGCTCGTTATTCTTAAAACAAGATGTATTAATAAAGTGTTGTGGGCGTAATGCGCATTCCTAGTTAAAGACTCTCATCGCGTAAGAGGAATTTATTATTGTATACAATGGGCAATATTCCTAACCATTAATAAAGGTTACGTCTGAGGCATTGTATTAGTCAGGGTAATCATAAATCATTTATATATCATTAATACAACTGATTTGGTATTTTATTTGCAGGCGGGCCGTCATATGGAAAGCTGTTTTCTAACGATCAGATTCTAAAAGTGAATGGAAAAGACGTTAGTGAAGTACCCCAGGAACGCGTCATTAGTCTTATCAAGTAAGGCTCCATATCTGCTCTTAAAGATCTCTGAATTTGTTTTTCGCAAGATACGTGTCAAAATTATCTTGACGCGCGTGACATCGCAGACGACATACTGTTAATGGTTTTCTTCAGTGATCAGTTTTTGCGATATGACCTGATTATCTCCTACCAGAACTCCATGGCGAATAACTTTTCGCATTGAATTTTGATGCCCTAATTAAATTGTGAAATGGTAATAGTTTATCCCGAACTGACTTGTTAGCTTAGGGAAACACGAATAGCGTAGCGGTGAGAGCACTCGCCTCTCACCAATGCGACCCGGGTTCGAGTCCTGCCGGGCTTGGTGTCGTATACGTATGTGAGTAGTTTCTAGTTGGTTCGCTCCTGTGCTTCAAGGGGTTTTCTCTGGGTTCTCCGGTTTTCCTCCCTCCTTAAAAATCAGCTTCTAAATTCCAATTCGATCATGGAACGAGGGCCACACGTTTGTTAGCCACTGGCTATTTTAGAAGTGCTACCCTCGTAAAAACAAGGACCGCCACGGGCGGTTTTTTTTTACTGATTGCAAAAATTTGCCGATAATGGTGTTTGGTTATATGAAATATGTACGAAAAGTTGCCATTTGACAAAATCAAGCAGAATATCAAATTTGTCGAACGTTGAAAAACTATCTGCGGAGATGCAAGTCAAGGCAGAGCTAGGGAAAGTCACGCATCAAATTGGAATTAAGTTTGTTGGTTTCCGTAGAGGAAATAAAAACGGAAGAAACTTTTGCCTTACAGAATCTTAATCGGCTATATGCACTATAAATTAATTGATATTTGGCACTGGTGACCCATAGTTCCGCGCAGCCAACCGATTTTGGTGTGAATGTGCTGGGAACGAGGAAGGGGGTCAGGAATTCAGTTCCCTCGTCTTGAATTTGGTCGCGTTAACTTATTTTTGTGGAATATTGTTTGCTGTGTTTGTATTCTCAGGGCGTGTAGTAGCGAGTTGGAGATCCATGTTGTATCTAGCGAAGACTTGCAAGATGCCAAGAATGAGGTACGGGCCGATAATTTATAGATACCAAAACCTTGGTTGATAGATAATGAGAGGCTTTGTCACGGCGTAAGTACAGATCATAAATGGAGATAACAACGCTGTGATTCGCCTAATGTGCACCAAAATATAAAATAACCCGTTTGCGATGTCTTCTCCGCCAACAATTCTCTCTCAACTTGCCTATATACCGTTTCATTTTTGATTATAACATTTTTTATTGGCCCCTTTGTTTTTTGCTTTTTACTTCTGTTGTATTTAACTATTTTCAGTTAAATAAAATAGAAGTGACAAATTACTGAGCCAATAATCGATAAGTATTAGGTTATGATAGAAATGATAACACTGTAGAGATGTCCTACTTTTCTGTACAGACCTTAAACGATATTTGCCTCATAATCATGATTAAAAGACCCCAAATGTAGTAAGATCCTCATTCATAACTTCGTCACCGTTAGGGCCAGCGGAGATCGTCCTTAATGAGCAGAGCAACTCGAGAAAGGCGGCGATCCTCGCCTGTTAATGTGCGCTTCGCTGACGATATGGTGCAGTATATTGGTCCTGCCGAACAAGCCAGAAGAGTGAGTACAAAAATGGTAGAAATACCATATCCCTGATTCACAGCATAGACCTATAGGTGTTGCATTCTTTGTTCGCAGTGCCTTATGTGGTATACTCCAGTTTGGAATTCCCAGTTGTTCAGTGTTAGCTTCATTTTTTTGTACAATATTCTTGATATGTGTCCCAGTGAAGGTCCGTGAATTGTTGAATTTGTGTATTTTTATATATTTTGGCGCCTGGCATGAGGCTAACACGCTAAGACTTAAGTCTGTGATCAAGGAACACAGCGGTAATTAGGGAACTCGAAAACATATGCGGCGGAAGGACATAAAAACTGGGGGTGGGGGGGGGGGGGGGGGAGGGGGGGGGGGGCTGTAATCGCTAAAATTGCCAAGAAAAGAAAAAAAAAAAAACTCAACAAAAAGAAAAGAAAAAAAAACGCGGAAGCAAAGAAAAAAAAAAAACACTGTCAAAATCGCCGAAGCAAAATGCAATTTGGGGGTTGGGTTTGAATTACCCTGAAAAAGTGGGGGGGGGGGGCTCGCTCTAGCACCACCGGCACATCCGTGCCCGCCGCCTATGCAAAAAGGTTAATTGTCGTACCCCACTAAAACTACAACACTAGAATGCACCATGTTTGCCCTCGTTACTAAGAGGATGATCTGATAATGAAAAAAGGCCTGTGCTGTGTCTTTATTCATAATCATGTTCAACAGCATGATTCTTACTTCATCTTTCATGCTTTATTTCAGGCTTCTTTGCCTACCTTACCAAACGTACTTAAAGTTTTCCTAGAAAATGGACAAACAAGATCATTCCACTACAACCCCAAAACTACTGTACAGGTACTGCCGTCTATAGATACTGCGTCTCTTTTGTATTTTTGGTTGGTAACCGTTAAAAAGTGCGTTAGTTGATCATTGATCCTTAATAATATCCTTAAATATTTTTTTCTAGGAAATCTTCAATGCCTTGGGTCCTAAGCTTGACATTAAAGCAATGGAGTATTTTTGTCTTGTTCTCAGTGGGCCTCAAAAGAACCAACTTTCCTTCTTACAAAATCACGAAAAAGTTTCCGAGGTAAAATTAACCAGTCAACTGAATGATTTCTCTTTGAATTGGATCATTTATTGATCTACCTCCTTGCTTTTCCTTTACTGATCTTCTTTTTGTAATTACCATGACCTTGATTCAGCACTAATATAGCTTCCAGTATCCGGCTCATGGTTTAGAATACTCTGGGTCTCCCCCTCTAATATTGTGGAGAATTTATATCGTAATCATTAATTTTTGTTGCAATACAACTTGGATTACAGATATATTTGAACAGAAACTGTAGTCGTTCTTCTTGGGTTTGTAAACTACGGATTTGGTAAGCTTTACTTAAGTTATCATGTTTTCTTGCAGTATTTATTAATGTCGCTGTATGAATTTATTCATTTAGTTCTAGTATTAATCCTAATTTTCTAAAAATAACCCTCCCGGCGCGAGGCTTTTTTCTTATATTCAGGACCTCAGTTCATTTTTTTGTCATTGCAGTTTTATTCCAAAAGATCCTAATGAATTACTGGAGATAGACCCAGTTGCCTTTGACTATCTTTATGACCAGGTGAGTTTTGCATAGACTTGTTCCGACTCACGCTATCACTGTTGCAGCACTTTTGCCAGTGGAATTGAATTGTTGTCCCAAATTATCTGTTTTTAAAGACTACTGTGATGATTACGAGGCAAATTTCCCTTATTTTTACATCATACACCAATTCCGAGACTAGTCAGTCGTCCGTGATGTGGGGAAAGCTGGCTTTTCCCTTAGGCATCATTAAAAACGAATGAATGTAAACACTAGACAAGTATCAAAGATGAGACTTGAACATAAAAACACATCACAGATCACGGACGACTGACTAGCCTCGTTTTCGTCCACTCGATCCAGGCAGTCTGTTTGTGTCCGCCATGTTCGGATCGGTGTATAGTAAATAATTGAAATGAGTTATAATCAATTTTTCGCCATCAGAGTTTTAAATTGACCTTTTTAGCTTCGTGTGCAAATTGCCCATTTCAGACCACATGACATTCGCTTGAGAAATGTTCTTTTATTAAAATATTTAGACATAAAAGAATCAACTCCCAAAAGTGGCATCACATGGTCTGAAATGGGCATAACAAACAACGAAGCTAATAATGTCTATTTTGAGATATCCTAGCTAATAGACCTTTTTCAAAGGCATTTCGAACGCATTTCATTTCACTAGTATTATCCTCAATTGTGCGTAAATATTTACGGTGTTCAGCTTACCCATGAGATTAATATCGCCCTGGACCCCCACAGTTGCCACATATACAACATTGCCTGGCTGCGTAACCAGCGTGGTTGGTCCTTGTAGTGTAGTGGTTAACACGTCGGACTAGTATACCGAAACCGTGGGTTCGAGTCCTGCCAAGGGCATATGATATTTTTCTCTTAATTCTTTATTCTATTATTCACACCGAACGCATTTCATTTCACTACTTTTTCAAATATGGCGTCTATGACGTCAAACAAGGAGCCCGAGCATGTCCCGGATGTCATGAGTGCTTATGATTGTATTTTGAAATCCGCGGCATTCCAGTCCCGGATGCTGCTAGTGGAAATCATTGGGTTTCGACATCCGGGACATTCTCATTCTCCCCGTTTGACTTCATAGACGCAATATTCGAAAAGGGTCTATTTCTTGAGCTTGTGGGACATAGCAACGGTAACTAAGGGGAGTCGGAAATCTTAGCTTAGTCGGAACTTTTATCTCCTACTTTCTAGTCCTCTGAATATGGATTGCACTTGTAATATATTTTGCTACTTGTCTTTGGTATATTTTAGATAAGCAAAGACATCGTTGAGGGATTGTTCGAGATTGATCTTAGATATGACCTAGCAATCAAGCTCGCAGCTCTCCACATGCAGCAGAAAGCCACAGAAGCCAAACACAAGATGCCAACGAAAATTTCCGTTAAAAGTGTCGAAAAAGACTTTGATGGTCTAGAGCACTTTATTCCGGAAAACATAATCAATGGCGTGAAACTTAAAGATTTAAGGAAAGTCCTGGAGCAGCAGATTAAATTTAATCAGAGTTTAGCAGGGCTTGGTCAGCGGTATTTGACTAGCAAAGAGTGTAAGAAGCAGTACTTGAAGCTTGCAAGTGAACTGGTATCTTATGGAGGAAAATACTTCAATGTCATACTTTATTCTAATGAGGGTGGTACAGGCAGTGGCGGGAACACAAAGGCACGCAAGGTATGTGGCTTAACCAGACTTAGTTTTTCTATAATAAGATAATATGCATGTGGAATATGCAATCGGAAACAAATGATCCTTCAGCGTCAATAAAAGCGTCTTTTTCCTGCTGTAATTGAAGTCATTGCTATCAATATTGCAGTATCAGTCTAAGTGTCTAATTTTCTGGCTGAGGTTCTTAGAGTGGGTGGAATTTTCACTTGTTCATGTCTCAAAATACCAGAATAGAATGATTTTGCATGATATATCTTTTGTTTGTCAGGCGAGACATCAAGATGCCACTGTTCTTGTTAGTCCAAAGTATAACTTAAGTCAGATGGTGAAAGGCAAGATTAATGTTGTAAGTATACTCGTTGGTTATTCTAGCTCGAAAGAATGTTATTGTTGACCACCATTTAAAGTTAATGATAATGTGACATTCTACATTTGATTTGTTGCAGTTATGTCAGCTGGCTGAACTGGAACAAATCTCCGATTTCTCCATTTCATTTCATGCTGAAGGAAAGCGGCTTTTGACAATAACAATGGGGGATAACAAGGTTCGATTAACAGACACTCCGTTTGTGTATGAGAAAATATACTTTATAATAGTGTTAGGGTTATTTTACCGTAATAAAATGTAAAGCAATGAAGTTGTTATTGCCAACTCAAAAGGAAGAGTAAGCAGTCTCAATGTATTTCATGTAGGGGTCAAGTAAGACATAAAGGGAGGGAGGCAATGAAATGAAATAAATACTCATCACATTGAATACTCATCAAGGGAATAAATGAGTGAATGAATAATACTTATTATATACTTTTGATATCTTTTCATTCAGGATTTGGTATTACTAATGAAGCCCTTGGATAGTATGGATCTTGTTACTTTTATCGTTGGTTATCAGAAGCTATGGAATTGCACAACAGCAAAGCTTACTGTTAAAGGAGATAAACAGGAACCTTTGGCTCCGTTAACTGACCATGGTAAGGATGACCAATTCTGTACACCAAAGCATATGCACACATATGACTGAGAGAGGAAACTTGTGGGCCACCATAAGTCATACTACAAGACCGTTTATAGTATACCGAGTTCCGACCAATGAAACTTCCTTCATAGCCGCCATTTTGGTTCATTTTAACGAAACTAAAGCTCCTTTTGATATCAACCAACATGGCCGCCATGGCTTTGTTATTTGATTCAACGCCATGGGGATGATTGCAAACCACCTATACACGTTTCTTGGGGGAAAAAAGCTCATATTTACTAATGCATCTTTATTAAAATAATCATCTCGGTTTAGGCGTAATGTTAACCCATTTCAGACCTAGAGTATAATTTCTTTGTTTGGCGGCTGCGCATGAGAAGTCACATGAATATGGATGTGACTCAAAGCCGAAAGAATATTATTTTCAAGAGAATGACACGTGCAATTGGGCAAAATAAAAGCTTTGACGTTTCTATACATATTATTCATGTCACTGCAAGCAAATTCCTTTCATTGTAGTAAGTTTGCTAAATTTTTTTTTTTGGTTTTCAGATATCCCACTTTACGCATCGTTGCACCATGTTATCCCTGACACCTGGTCCTACCCATCTTTTCTACAAGTTCCCGGCAGCAATTGTGATCATCATTTTAATTTAGACTTAACAAAAGAACCATCCAAGTACACATCATCTAATACTGGAGCTGCAAATGGGCCAGTGAATGATAGTTCTTCAGAAGATGTGGATAGCAATCATATTGCTACGAAACGTTCCTCTGAAGAAATCACCGTAAATGAAACAGACGAGGAAGTTGTACCTTCCGACTTTGTTTCTGGAAAGAGATTCAAGGTTGACAATTCAGATTCCTCCAACGAACGAGTAACCGAGGATACAGAGATGGTAGATTCACCAAGTAAGACGCGTACTTTGTATAGCATCGCAGAAGAAAGCCAAAATTCGAATAACGAAGAACAAGAACCGGACGAGGATGATTATATTTCTCAACTTACTATGGCTGAAGAAATCTGGCGTAGGAATAGAAATGAAAAGATAGAGATTTCATTAGAGACGTCTTCGAATGGAAGCGGAAAAGAGTCTCAAGATTTTGGGAGCAGTAACAATGCTAATTCTGATGAAATAGAGAAATCAAATCAAATACTTGACAACAACATTGAAAATATAAAAGATGATGAGCCAGATAGAATGATAGTTGACGATACAGATGGTGAGGAAAAAATTGAACACTTTTATGGGGAAAGAAATTCAAGCGACGAAGAAACAAATTATCATAATGATAAAGTTAACCTCAGTGAAGGAATCATTGGTAGCGAAAAATACGATGAGGGAGACGAATCAGAGCAGGAAGCAAGACTCGATTTTTCTAAAAAAAATCATGTTGTGGTGAATGAGCGGCAACAAGGGAGAAGCGACGAGTTGCTTGATATTAATGATATTGGCTTTGATAATGACCATTCTGGAACCTCTGTAAACAATTCACTTGACCTTCTTGCTGATTTTAGTTTTACTGGGGACATTAACCCTCACGAAAATGGCTCACCAGTAGATATTAGAAATGAGGATGTGCTTAAGTATGAAGATAAATTTCAGCATGACGATGATGATGACGACGATGATGATCATGGTGATCGCAATTACGAAGATACTTTGGACTTGGAAAACGGAACAAAATTGCCATCAAATGTGGGCAAGGATGGTTTTACTATTACTCCCAAAAAGAAACCCGACCAAAAAATGAAAGAACACGATAAGTCAAGTAAAGTGGATAAATCTACTTTTGAGGACACTTTTGATAGCTTAACTTCTGAGAAAATATCAAATTTTGATAAAAAAGGAAATATTAATTTTGGGGACTCAGGAGAAAGTGTTTTGGAGGATAATTTCGAAGACTCGTACACATCGCATAACGTAGCACCTAGCAAAGAAGATGACAAAAATAAAAACTATGGTGAAAATGATGTCGATGAAGTTGGGATTGAATTGCTGTCTTACAAGCAAAAGGAAGACCAAGATATCCTAGTTATAAGACAATCCGTGATGCCCAATGAAACAAAAGATTCCAACGAAGAATTGTCAGGGGACGGCAGTAGCGTGGATGGAGATAATGGACTTGAGGGAAAGGATTCTGATTTATCATCCTTATCGTCCCAGGGCTCATTGCATCTGCTCACAAACACTGTTAATTGTAGTCCTAAATATCTGGATTCCAGATTTGTGAGTGAAGAACAAAACAAAAGTTCCGACTTAGATGCAAAAAGTAGTAGTGACGAAGTTGACTTGCTGGATGAACCTGACGCAAAAATTGGTAAGAATTTGGTCAAAGCTAAACAAAAAGTTAATGATGAGAATAAAGTACTTGCTTCACAAAGTTACCTCAACAAGGTAGAGCAACACGAAACGCATGGAGGAGGTTTTCTTGGAAGAATGGCTCAAGAGAACGAGGGTGACAGTCGAGAGACTTTAATTTCTACTGTGCACGAAAACGATAATTCTGAAGTCTCCAGGGTGGAAGGAAGAATTGAAAATGCAGTGGATGTTACGACAAAAGACTTGAAAAATGCTGAAGGCAAATCCTCTCCAATAGTTTTACTTCTCGGAAATGATCTTGGCGAGTCGGAGGACACTTTTGGAGAGGAGAATTTTGATAAGGACTCCTTTGAGAATAGTGACACTGTTTTAACGAAAGATGAAATAGATTTTCAGGAATTTTCGCTAATGGACTGGATCATCCCTCCTCCCCCAGGATCAACCGAAGAACTCCTTGACAGTGATATATTTGTTGCTTCTCCTCCGCCCACTAGTCCTAATTTTGAATCTATATCTTCTCCCCCTGTTGAACTGAATGACAAAATTTTTAATGAGTTGGAAATAGATGGTATGATTCTTCCTCCACCACCTATGGGGTCCTCTTTTTCTGTCATAAGAATTGTATCTCCGCCTCCTTCTCCTGCCAAAGGCTCCGTTCAAAAGGAAAAAGCATTATCAACTGAAAACTATGATAACGATATAGAAAGCAATAGGCAACAATTGGACAATCTCAAGTTAGAAGATTCCCGAAATGTAATCGGCGCCGATGAATTTGTTCCAGTGAATTTGGCTAAAAGCCGTTCATCGGAATCTTCTGGCTCCATTTTTACGGACGAGTATAATAGCGGCAGCATGGTCTCCTGCTATAGCTTGAGTAATGATTCACAAAGGACTTCCGAAGATGAGTTTTACGACGAGGAACTTACCGAAACATTTAGTGAGGAAAACCAAGACCGAAGTGTTGGGAATGTTGCTTTGATTAAGTTACTGGGTGAGCCGGGTATAACAAGCCACGAGCTTGAGGATTTTAGGCTAAATTCCTGTGAAGAGGCGTCTTCAATAAAAAAGGTACAACCCACTGATAGGATTATGGAAATCCAAGAAGAACGGACTGACCAACAAAAGAGCAGTATTGTTGATGGAGAAAGCGTTTCAGCTCGCGATAAAAGCAGTGAAAATGATGGCCTGGAGGTGATTGACCAAGATACAGACATTCCGAGGAATGGTCTGCCATATGAAAACGACTACGATTGCTTGGATGAAGTATTATTCACGGTGGAAAATGACTCATTGTCGAACGATGGCTTTGAAGCTAAACCGGATTTACCAGAATTGAGTCAACACAGAACTGTATCGCAGTCGAAGCAAAAGAATGACAAGCAATTCGTCGAAAAAACTGAAAAGATTGATGGTCCAGCGCGACTCAGTGGAAAATTCGAAAATTCAAACATGAAACAAGATTCTATGGAAAAATCTACACCTGAGGTAGGATATGTAAAACATAGGGCAAACTGGTTTAGTAGACATGGAAAACCTGTAGACACTAACAGAATGAAAAGTAACTCACCGACGCTTTCTCCGAAGATGAAGGACATTGATACCAAGCAGCAACAAATTTCAATTGACAGCGAAGTTTACAAAACTGTTAATAGTAGAAACTTAAACGAGAAAACTCCTCAGCGTTCGTTAAATCCTGTGACCAAACAACAAACCACTTCTGGATTTTCTCATGGCTACCTGGTAAAGGAATCCAATGATACGCCGTCTGGAGTAGGCAAGATGAATCTGGCTTCGAGTGACTGGAGTTTGGAATTCGAAAATGAGGCTACGACAGACGAAGACCAAAGTCCTCGATTCCAGAGAAAAGCACCAGGTAAAAGAACCACGAACAAAAAGATACCTACACAGCACCGTAAAGATATGGTTCACAATGGTGGTAAGCTAGATGTGAGTTCTTCTGATGAATCTGTGAAAGTTGATGGCGCCGGCGCCGTAGATATAGATAATATTGGTGAAAATAATGGTGAAATGGGTCTCGATGACGAATCTTCAATTCTTAAAAGATCATGTTTTTCAGCCAAAATTGAAACCGCAGATTTAACTGAAAGGTTGCAACTTAGACTTCAAGGTTGTGTTGATGACTGTCAAAACTCGGCATTAAAGTCTTCTTATTTGCCCTATGCAAACAGCACCAAATGGAAAGAGGGAGTCCATGATAATGCTGTGCTGATGGGATCTGACATTAAACTTCTCAATAAAAATGTGCAAGAAATGAACATTGAAGTCATTTCTTCCATCAAAACATCGCTGGAAACACTCCAAAGTCTAGTCAGCTCTTTTGTTCTGGCTTCAACGTCTCAGGAGAGAATTTCTCTTTACAGCGTACGAATGCTTGCTGGAATCCTAAATGACGTCACATCTCTCTACAATGACGTAATCATAAAGGTTGAAGAAGCAGTGAGGTTTCACCCTAACAAATCGACGTTGCAATCTGTGGCAGACAAAACTTCTTCGATGACAGCTCTTATCGCCTCTTTAAGGCGCACTTTGAAAAGATTATGACATCAACTGCTAGAATAGTTTATTAGAGCGTAATTTTGATGACGTGACGATACCCTGAAATAAGATGAAATCTAAAGGGAATGCTACGCCTTTGTTTGGAGGGGGAGGGGGGGGGGAAGTTTTGTAAACTGCTTCCCCCCTCACATTTCGTTAACGAACTTATAGTGGCGGTATTTGCATCAGCTCTTCTCTCTACCGACCCCTTGCGATTTCAGCTTCTTATAGAGTGCTGTAAGAGCTGGTATCGTGATGTCATACTGTTAGATTCTATCTGGAAAGAATAACGATTAGAGTTTGTAATTTTCGCCTCCACATCTTTTGCTGAATGACGCTTTTTTACCTTGAAAAGTTATAAACACGAAACAGTTTTTGATACTATGACACATTTTAAGTCGTTCAAAAATAAGGGTCAGTAGATCGAACTTCTATTATGTGTCGACCCTCGGAAAATTATCGAACGGTCGCTAAATCGAGGTTGGCCGCTTAATGGAGGTATAATTTTATTGCAGAAATCTTGAATGGGATTTTGATAACTGGTCGCTAAATATAGAGGTTGGCCGCTTAAAAAGTCTACTGTACTAAGCTGGTGTCATCCAGCCTATTGAAAGACTTATTTTCACTGATAAGTGCTGCGCACTTAACTATAAATAGTAGTATTTTCTATCCATGATCAAATAATTACAATTTATTTATAATGCTATAAATAAATATATGTGGGCTATAACTATGAGGACTTGTTAATCTATTACTTAATAATAAGGGGTTGCGGAATGGTATAGAGTCATTCCAATAAACCTGGGGACTTTTACAGTGCGACGCGCCTTACCGTAGCCACCCAACAAACTTTTTTACAAGTTAGCCAATCAGAAAGCGAGAATCTGTAAATTTGCATGTGAACTTGCTTTGTTGTTACCGCAAAGATTTGAACTTCGGAGCAAGAACTTGAAGAAAATGCTTAAAAATTTCTATTTCTAAAAGCCGTTTTGCTCTTTTGACTTTCTAACACTTAATACTTTCGTAGGCAGTCTTTTTCATGTGGAAATTCTTTGCAAGAAGTGATTTATTGTACTTGTACAAAAGTTTGTTGGGTGGCTACGGTAAGGCGCGTCGCACTGTAATTAGCTGTTAGTGGTTATTAGATACGAAGAAACAAAAGGAGACGAAACCGTTTAGCATCTAGTAATTTTTATTTGATTAATTATTAGTCCCCAGGTTTATTGGAATGACTCTATGAGGCCCGGTTTAGAAGTCGAATTTCACATGTGCCGCATCCAACCATAGGTTTTGCTCATTTGCATTAGATTCGGCACATGTGAAATTCGACGTCTAAACCGGACCTACGCTTCACGAATAGATCCAAGTCTTAATGAGGCGTTTCATACTTAAACTACCCCAAGCCTCCGAAGTGGTAAAGAAAGGCCGTGTATGTGAGTTCCACCAACATTTAAACTCCATCAACAGACACATCCAGTTCACTTACGAAGAAGAGTCACCTGAATCTAGCTTGGCATTCCTAAACACCTTGTGTCTTAACCCCTGATGAGAAACACTTGGTAGAACGAACGACCATCCCAGAGCCATCATATATTTATAGTTTACTTCCACCACAACGCTGGGAGGCATGAGCTCATGTTTCATAACGTTGCCTTCACTCACAACGTATCTTTAATTTCTTTCAATTCTGTGTATATCATGCAATAGTCACACATACACACTCATTTTTTTTATCAATCTTTACATAGTTATCTAAGTAATGTTTAAAGGCCGACAATGAGGACTTGACGGGATTTCAAAGTCCGCGCAATTAGTTCCAGTCCGAGGCGGAGCCGAACTAAATGCAAGGACTTTGAAATCCCGTCAAGTCCGAATTGGAGGCCTTTTAATTACTTCCAAAACTCATTAATTATTCTTGTGGTAATTAAAAAAAAAGGGAATATATACAGAAAAAGAAAGAGCAGTTGTGTTGTGATTAAAATAATTAAAATTTAAATGCAACCCAACATTGTCAACAAAATCCTCGTTAGCTCAGTTGGTAAAGCACTGGACTTCTACACCAATGGTTGCAGGTTCGAGCCTCGGTATGTTCAAGGTAAAAAATGAATTATAATTATAAAATGATAATTAGCTAGTTGGATATCTAGACAGATAGACGGTCGTAGGGAGGGGAGAGAGAGAGAGAGAGAGAGAGAGAGAGAGAGCGAAAAAGATAGAGGGGTATATAAAGTTGGACTTTGAAATGATTTCAGTAGGAAACTGATTTCTGTAGCGGACTTTCCGGGGTAGCCAGGTGCATCATGTGACCAGATTTGACACACTTCATTGGAAGGTTTACCTCCTAAATAATACATGAGTGTTTGAATTATATTTTCGCTTTATCTCTCTCTACCTCCACCTTTTCTTAAGTCCGAATACCTGTGCCAAACATAGTTTTCTCAGCTTTCTCTGAGAAATATCTATGTTCTTAAACCATTAAACAACCCCTCTATCTTTTCTTAGCTTGGGTCCGAATACCTGTTTTTGTTTGAATTTATTCTTGCACTTTTACATTTGCTTTAATTTATTCCTAAATATTTACATCCAAGAAGACCAAATCCAAAAGCAGAGTTCCAAAAGTTTTGAAACGCTGGGCTGCGATGCGACGATTTTTCGCTGTAAAAACATTAAACTATACTTTCTTAAATATCACTTACTATTGAAATTTATTCTTCAGAAATCAGTTTCTTCAAAAATGAATATGATAACAGGGCTCGATACTAACTCGATACTTTTGGTTAGCATTTTTCGAGCATTTTCCGAGCATACAATGTAGACTTTTCTTGTTGATTGAAATAAAACTCCGCCATGAGTTCGACTTGCGTTTACGATTAATTTTAAGATAGAACTAGTATTTCATAAATTCTCTTTGCCGAATAATGGAAAATGCTAATCAAAATATGATGTCGAATCCTCAATTCTGATTGGTTGACCTTGAGCTTGTTCTGAAGGTCAACTCAGCTGGTAGTGTCGAGCCCTGGTTAAGTAAAATACTCACATACAACATTGCCACTCATATTGAATCTATTACTTAAGTTTTGGAGGAGCTGAGGAGTTTAATCCGATTTGGCAGTAAGATCATTTACTTCCGGTTGTAGAAACTCTGTTACAATGCTGTCGACCAGTTTCTGTAGCGTTGAAGTAGCAGCTTCGATATCGACTCTAAACAAAAGAAGAATTGTTTTTTTTTCGAACTCAGTAAAGTATTTTTGTTTAGATCTTGTTCAATCTTTATTATATTTATCATAAGACAAAATTATGTGCAGGGGATAAACGCTTATTGTCCCGCTTATGCGACTCAGTCTCAAATAGCTTTCGCTATTTAAGGCAGGTACGACCTAAGCAAGAACATGAAATGCCGGTCATTTGATCATGTATTACTCATTCTCTCCTCAACGAGAAGGAAAGGAAACCATTCCTTATCGTAGAAGAGAGCAAAAGGAAAGCGAGCAACAGCGTCGAATGAATTACAATAAAAACAGCAACAAAGAAATAAGCAAGCAAAAAAAAAAAACGAAAAAAAAAAAAAAAAAAAAAACCATAGCAAAAAACAAGCAGGTAGGCAGGCAAATAACAAACAAAGAATTAAAAAAAGGCAGACCGAAAAAAACAAAGTTACGTCAAAACTCACCTTTCTCCGGGTTTTCCTGTGATTTCTGTGTAGTATTTTATCTTTGGTTCGGTACCACTTGTCCTTAAAGTTGCCACGCAACCATTTTCAAAATAAAATGTGATCATTTGACTTGATTTGCTGGTCGGTAAAACCTTTACGAAAAGTCAAAAAAGGCATTATGAGCTATGTAAAGAGGAGGGACGATTCAGGTGGGTTGGTTTGAATTGTCATCTGTCGATAAATTCGCGTTCATCTTTACTGCTTCCTTTCCCTACAGAAATAAACCTTTTCGAAATTGGCGGCCGAAAATTCAAATGAGTTATCCAAAATAATCATCATCACATTATTATGATTAATAATAATAATAATACTAATAATAATAATAATACTAATAATAATAATAATACTAATAATAATAATTATTATAAATCTACTTCTGAGGTAGAGCTATTAACACAGACGGTTTGACTCCTACCAGACAAGTAATTAACAAGCCAGTTAAAGGTTAAAATAGATTATGAATAACAGAGGCCCCAACACTAAACTCTGCGGTACACCAGTGCGTATATTCATCACTTCTGAGGTAGAGCCGTTAACACAGACGGTTTGATTCCTACCAGACAAGTAATTAACAAGCCAGCTAAGAGCATGGCTTTTGATCCAAACTGCAGAAAGCTTTGTTTTCAAACCATCGTGATCAATCAGATCGAAAGCCTTACTGAGATCAAGGAATAAGCCACCCGTCAACAATCCTTGGTCCATGTTCTTTAGAATCAAATCTGACACATCCAACAGACAGGTAGATGTTGAGTGACCTGGTCTGAATCCTGATTGATGGGAAGATAGTAGCTTATTCGATGTCAAGTGCATGTAAATTTGTTTATGCCCTGCCCGCTCGAGAATCTTCATGACGACTGGTAAAACTGAGATAGGCCTGAAGTTGTTGGAGTCAGATATTGAGCCAGCTTTATGAAGAGGCGTCGCAGACTTCCAAGATCTTGGAATGATGGAAGTGCGCAGTGAAAGATTGAAGATGTGTGCTGGGGCAGCAAGAACATTAGCACCAGTTTTTCAGGAACCGTACATAAATGTCCTTCATTCGAGCACTACATCCGATATTGGTGATCACGTGTTGCGAAGTGACTTTGTGCCCTCCCCCAGTTTTTCAAGGCTTGCTATGGCCCTGTATACTCACCGCTTTATTATCTGGTTTGGTGCTATCATACCCAGTAGTGAGATCCCGTATTCCAGCTATCTTAAAGCCACCACAACTCGAAGGATACTAAAAAAAATAAACAATTCGATACGTCAATACAAGCTGAAGGGCAAGTTACGAAACATATTATTAGGTATTTCGATAGAACAACATAAAATATAGGCCATCCAGAAGATTCATTTAATGACCAAGTAGAGGAAGCTCAATGTTTTGTTGTAACTGAAAAATGCCTAATAAATCAAGCCACGACCTTTTGTTCTTATTTTTATTACGATTTATTCTTCAGTTCCTCCAGTTGCGTCAAGGATTTAACGAGATACTACGATTTCAAACGTTTGCTTCCTTGTCATACATGGTTTTTGATACCTGTGGAATGACCACTTTGTTTTTGTTCAAGCAATAGAAACTAGGTTCTGTGACTACCAGTGAAATAGAGCACTTGGGATGTTGAGAGAAATACGATAAAAGTGCCTATGACACATCTGACAATATTTTCAGTATAGATTCTACATGAGGTGAGCTGTTGTGTGGCCAAAAATATTATACAGTTTGAGTGATTCGTCTTGAATTTATAAAGGTTTTTCCATGCCATATGCTAATGACTGTGACGTCAAGTGGAAAAGTGGCCTCACCTGTCCATTTTCCAGCGTTCGTATTCGATTGAAAATTTTCACAATAACGGGAGGTAACACACAGAGGTAGTAAGAATTCATACTTATATGTACACCATAACTGTAAAAAGACCAAAAACAAAGGGGAAAAAAAAAATTAGTAACGATTTGCTGTGATGATACCAATACACCAGAGGTCCATAAGAGATTTGAGAATAGATCAGATCGATGGACGGAGAGGTTTCCGATTTCTTATAGAAAAATACAAATGAATTTTGGCCAAGATTGTTGAGAAGTATACATGCTGTCTTTGAATAAGTCAGCATGCTGCAACACTAGAACACTTTAGTAACTTGTGACTTTAGTAAAACGCCATTACCACACACACAACAGACTAGACTAAGTTGAGACACAAAGATCTCCGGATTCTGACTCCCCCTTCCCTTTTGGACAGACCATCCTAGCTATGCTACTCAATCATTTACGTGTTCTCCATAGATACTGATGGTTTTTAAGAATAATAAAAAACGTGTTATAATAATTGACAACACATAAATAATAACTGACTAATAACTGACTAATAACTGACAACACATAAATAATAACTGACTAATAACTGACTAATAACTGACTAATAACTGACTAATAACTGACTAATAACTGACTAATAACTGACTAATAACTGACTAATAACTGACTAATAACTGACTAATAACTGACTAATAACTGACTAATAACTGACTAATAACTGACTAATAACTGACTAATAACTGACTAATAACTGACTAATAACTGACTAATAACTGACTAATAACTGACTAATAACTGACTAATAACTGACTAATAACTGACTAATAACTGACTAATAACTGACTAATAACTGACTAATAACTGACTAATAATGATTGTGGCGCAACCTACATTGGCGAGAAAGGTTGGAAATCAAACGCTAGACTTACTGAACATAAACGCGCAACTAAAAACCGAGACTCGCCCTAACAACCACATCGCTGTACATCACAAAAATACTGGACATTCTATTGACTGGTAATCTGCTACATGCATTACATACTGCACTGTCTACCATCAACGTCTTTCACTTAAGACTCAAGTGACCTCAAACAGACCGATGACGCCACCGAAGAATAATATACTATTACTTGCAACAACATCAACGCTACCTTAAAACAATAGACTACTACTTTTAACAACACCGATGCGACTCTAGTCATTACCGACTAATTACTGTTTACGTCACGATCGCACCACCAGTGCTATAAATACCATCCACTGTCTTTCATTCCCCACTGTACTCTGAAGAAGACTTCCCTTAGGTTGCCGAAACGTCAGTCACCACAAACAACAGTCTTTCTCAAGACTACGCTCACCCGAACGATCACATTACACACTCTACTGCTACTGGTAGGTTCAAACCATTTACATAAATATTAACCTTTCGTAAAGCTTGCTTAGTTGCTGGGTAAGAGTTAACCCTTGAGTGTTGAGGTAGGTAGCCATCTCTGCCATAACCACACCTGCGCTGATACCATCTTTATCAAGTACATTAGTTCCATACATGAAGCCTATCGATTATAAAATACGGATGTGTTATTTGGGCTCCGGATAACTTTATTTTAATTTCTTATGATTTCTTTTGCCCAGTTGGGTTGGAAAAAAAATATTACGTTGTTTCTGTGTAGTTTCTGGGGTGACCGAATTGTTTTTAGAGGATTTTTCGAGCTCTGAAGTTTTGCCGCTGGTTTCGACAGTCGGCAGCCTTGTTCTTTTTTATACAAGTAAGGCCACAAATAACATAAATAGCATGCCACGGACTTTACAAAAGCAGTCCTTGGGCTGCCTGTGATCCGCATAAAAAAGTTGCGGATTCAAAAATACCCGGATACGTATTGACGGGGCCTCATTTCTCATATCGTCAACATTATGAACTCAAGCTCCCTCTCCTTACTAATATTGAGGTGCTCTGTACATTTCTGGAGTTCGCTTTGATACAACTCTGCTAGTTTTAAGGAAGTTAGGGTCACTTGAAATGATGGTGCAAATGGCCTATTGTGTAATTAATCCCTTTGACGCGGGTATTAGAATAGTCCCTTTCACAGTTCCCTGCGCCATCTTGAAAGGTAGCTGTGCCTTTGCATCGAAGTGAGGCGAACAGTGAGCTTGCAATGAAAAAGACCATTTTCTAACACCTTGGACAATTATTCAGATGTCTCTATCATTGCAAGCCCACCATTCGTCTCGCTTCGATGCAAAGCCACGCCTACCTTTGAAGAGAGCACAGGGAACTGTGAAAGGGAGTATTAAAAGAATACATTAATGTTGACGTACCTATAGCTTCTTCATAGGCAAAGAGGACTGTTTTTCCCTGCTGCATACGAGTGTAGGCCTGGTTACCCATCCACTTAAAACCTGTCAAGGTCTCCTAAAGCATCAATAATATTGAAAAAAAATCAGGTGATTAGCAATGATGAGGAGGAGGAGGAGGAGGAGGAGGAGGAGAAGGAGGAGGAGGAGGAGGAGGAGGAGGAGGAGGAGGAGGAGGAGGAGGAGGAGGAGGATCAGATTTGATGGTGGCGGTTTATTGTGTTCATAAAACAATTTTTGAAAAATTTGGCATGACTGTGAAAATTCCGCCTTGCTTGTGATTACAAAGGTGTGAATGTCCGAGCATTTTGATTGGATTAGCAATGTCAGTGGCTTGATGTATGGTGCCATCTCCATAACATGTTGGTGACAAATGTTACGTTGGTTCAGAGTGATGCAAAATTGACACTACTAAGTTGTTCTAAGCTTACATCAAATTTGAAACCTTCAACTTTAGCCATGGAGTCTAGAAACTTTGAAGATACAGTGCTTGCGACCATGTAAACATTATCTCCTGATGAAGACAGATGAAAAAAGTTTATTTAAAAGAAAACATGACTGGCATCAAGAGAGTATTTGAACTAACCTGGGTAAAGTTGTGGGTAATCTTTTTTATGGCAGAAAAAAGCCCACCAGCCTAACAATGCTCCTGTCTCATTTCCTGTAAGTACTCTCCATTTCCCACTGAGAAAAAACAAATGAGAACATGAATCAATTATATGATCATACAGTAATGTCAGTATCTCCTGTTGAAAGAAATTTTCGCCATTCTCTTGAGTATTCGTTTCTTAGTTTTCCAATAGAAGGGAAAACGCAATCATGCCCCAGATGACCTGACGACCGTAGTTGATCGAATGACTGTCAGCTGTTACTTGATAGTCGTAGCCTCCTTCGCAGACTTTCTTAGGGTCGTCACGTGACGGCGTTGCGTGACGACCCCAAGAGCGTCTGTGTGGGAAGCTATCATGGTCGTTTCGCGACGATGCTTTCTTCCAAACTAAAAAACACGAGCCCGCACGATATTGCTTAGAGGTATTTCACATACAATATGAATTTCACGTGGGAGCGCCACAGCAGCCATTTGATTGTTATCGTATTTTGAAGAGGTGGAAGAGAAATATTAGCGAGTCTTAAAAGGGCAAAAAATCTTACTGAGGTTTTCTACTTTTTCTGGATTATAGCATTTGAAATATTGTTCTTTGACATCCAGTGGACGGTTATGACTTTACTTCAAAAGGTTAAACTCTTTGACCATGGTAAACACATTCGCCCTTCTCTGAGTAGCGACAAAAGAATTCTTTATATATCTGTAAACTATCTAACTAATTTATTTTTAAAGAAGTTTTGCTAAAATTTTGAGAGCAGAATAAACAATTAAAGTCATAGTTAATGGAGTGGAATGGTTTGGAAACCTATTGTTCTAGGTTTTTGTTCAACCTTTTCTATTGTTATATGACGTTGACCGTGCACAGAGAAGAAAAAGTTGCAGCGTTTGTTCATCGTAAATTAGAGAACATAGACGTTTTTTCCTTAAAAATGTTCTAAAATAGGAGATATTTCTTAATTAATTCTATATGATAAAAATTAATTGTTTACTGAAAAGGGTAATCACCTTTTTGAACGCTTTCTTATCTATCATCTAGTAACTTAACTGTATCTGCGCGGAATTATTTATCCTCTTCTTTGTAATCTTAGAATGAAAATTTTACACTTTCAAAATGATCGTACATGAAAACAGTACAGAAACTAGTATTTTCAGCCATACTTGCTTTGGTTCATTGTGCACGGTCAATATCACGTGATGGTACGTTTCAACATCGCTCGCCAAACAAAAACCTAGAACAATAGGTTTCCAAACCATTCCACTCCATTAACTATGATTAAAGTCGATAAATTGAACAAAAGTTAGTACGATCGTACGGCAATTCAACAACAATGTCCAAACTTTGGCGATAGTTTTTTCCAGTGGCCAATCAGAATACTAGAATACTAGGATGGATGGGACGGGATACTTACTGATCAAGAAATATCAGAAGCGGATTTGTACTGTAAGTACTTAATTAATTCTGTTACACCCTAACCCTACCCCTCCCCCTCCCTCTTAACTCTAACCCTAGACCACCCCTCCCCCTAGTAGTATTCCCTGGGGAATACTGTGTATAGTTAATAATTTACTAGTACTAGTATTCACCAGGGAATACTACTAGGGGCAGGGGTGGTCTAGGGTTAGAGTTAATAGGGAGGGTTAGGGTTAGGGTATTAACTGAATAAAGGTGGATTGAACGTTGAACGTTCAAAAGTAGTCAGTCAGCTTAATATAAGAAGTTAAGTTACTCACTTCGACTGTTTTTCTGCAACTGCTGTTCTGTCAGAGTCAGGGTCATTTGCTATGATAACTGTGCTGTCATTGGCATCAGCAGCTCTCATCGCCAAGTCCTGTATACCATTTAACACTTATTTTTTAATACTGGTACCAAGGGAAACAGTGTGTTTTGTGGTCCAGAGATGATGTTTTCCTGAGTCAAAGCCAAGGAAAACATCACAATTGAGGAACTACAAAACACACTGCTTTCCTGAGGTTCAAGTAAATAAAGTTTTGTTATACAGCTATTACAAAAAACGTTGAATACTGAATACTGCATACTGCATACTGAATAATGTTGGTAGGAAAAACACAACGATTTATCCTTGTCGTATAGTATGCTTTATTCCAAGTGTCGGTTTTGAGGGGTATTTTCGACCTAATTTACACCGAAAAAGTGTCCGTTTTCAACTTTAAAGAGGTGTTCGTCTTGGAGGAAGTTTCATTACATATATGGCAATTCGGCCGGGACCAGGCAAAGGTGTCCGCCTTACCGGGGTGTCCGGTGTATTCAGTATTCAACGTTTTTTGAAATAGCTGTATACAAAGTGTCAAAGAACACAAAAAATTATTTGATATTTTGATTATTTGATTCTTTTAACTTAGAAAAACTTGCCTTCCTGGTGAAATCCCTTCCAGTTTTATTATTCACCGGTGAACATTGCAATGCTGTGGCTCAGAACGGTTGCCGGGAAACCGTATAATTTGACGACCATCACGTGGCACCTTCTTGGCCAATGAGAAGAGAGAAAAAATGGACTTTTACACTTATAACAAAATACAATATTAGAGCAAATTGCAAACCTTAAAGAAGGTTCCTGGTTCTTGAAGATTCTAAGTAGCCAGTTCCCATCCTCAAATTTTTTTTAACATTTTCACAAGAAAATATTTTTTCGTCCTTCCAATATAAATGAGAGTTTTGAGAGTCTAGAGAAGTGAAAATCGTGTTTCAAATTATGCCAATGAATGTCCTCAAGGGTTTGATAAAATCAATGTTTGCATGTTTTGTTTAGAAACCATTAATTCGGGCCATCCAACAACGAGGAATGGCAAAACGCCGCAAAATATCGCCAAGTCCTAATCAATATATTTTAATTGCACTGCACGTAGTATCTAATGCATGCAACGCTCAACTCAAATTTAAGTGAATGAGAATAAGCAAAGCAAAGCCATAATGTATAACAAATGCTTTAATTTGATTAAGCAGAATCAACACAGCAGTTGAGAGGGGGAGAGGGCATCGATCACAAAACACGGACAATTTTTTTCATAAATTCACGAAGATACGATTAACGAATAACCTTGATACAAAAAACGACCCTATTAGCAGCCTTGCAGCTTACAATCATGAATGAATTAGTGTTGTGCCTCCAAATTGGGAAAGACTCCTACTCTTATACGAATAACTATTCAACAGGTTCTTTTATATCCCCAATTTACAAGTTAAGGAAGGGTTGGGAGAAAGGGCCTTCGGTTTAAGGTCTAACCATTTGTAGATGTAATAACAAAGGCAGCACCTTCTCGTCAGTTATCTTAAGACCCTGAGTGTTGGTCCGGCCGGGACTCGAACCACGACCTCCCAACTGGCGGTTTCTTATTTTCATTCTTTTTCTTATTTTTCTATACATTTATTATGAATTCCGCGTTTTAGAATTTTCCGCCGTTCCGCTTTGAAGGGTCGCCCCATTAAGGCTGCTAAATAAACGCGTTCTATTGTGCAAAATACAGAGGGACCTTTTGGTAGCCTTTGTTGCTTATCTGAGTCAGACAATTCCAATCCCAAGCAGCCCAGTGAGCGCCTTATTGGAGGTCTCGTTATGTATAAAAACTGTTTCTAAATACCAAGTTATTTGATTCGAAATATTGTTACTTAGTTAATAACTATAATTATTATATACCAAGTGTCGCAGTTCATTTTTTTCTCTTCTCATTTACTAAGATGGTGTCACGTGATAGTCATCAAATTTCAGCAACCGTTCTGAGTGGCCAACATCACATTTATTCGACGGCGAATAACAAAACCGGAAGTAATTGTTGAATGACGTTATCAAGATTCACCACTTTCCATACATCGTTTCACTGGTCAAACACAAAACATTCAGTCGAGGCTGCAAGGTTCAAATTTGAGTAATCCTTTGAAACTACCTTGCAGCCTCGATTGAATGCTTTGTGTTTGACCAGTGAACCAATGTATGGAAAATGGTGAATGAGTGCACAAACACAAACCTTATTCATAATTAATTACATTCTTACCAGTGCGCTCTTGCCTTCTTCTGGATTTGGGTATTTGACAGTAGGGAATTCTGGGTCTGGATTCATCTGCAATGTGCCACATCAAATCAAGGATTAATAACAAGAGACTGGATGGAAAAGGGATGAGCTTGGGCAATGTCAGAATTTTTGAGGTTATTTGAGGCATTAACCCTTTTTTTCCTGGGCATTTTTGAGGTTTTTCAGGTTTTTTGTGGACCTAGACGTTCTGCAAGCCCTAGTAAAACCGTACCTGGAGTTTGAATTGAAAGTGTTTTATGCAAATTAGGGGTTCAGATGTGGTATGATTTCCGAGTGGAGACACGTTGGTTTGACAGAGTAAAGACATCATGTCTTGTTTTCGATTTTATTTTCGAAAATTGGAAATTTTGAAGCCCATTTTGTCCACCTAAGGAATGCTGGAGGGCATCATGAAGCCTTGAGACAGCTTAAAAGCATTATCTCGATGAGCTGATAGTACTAATAAGGGATTTTAGCATCAGATTTGATCATGTATAAGGTACAAATCACAAATGTGATTATCCTGTGAAATCAAAAATAGATGGGCAGCCAGGACCTACTGTTGCATTTTTGGCTCGTGGAGAATGCTGTAAAGCTAATATTTTTGCGGAGGGCTTATAACCGGGATCCAACGGTATTGAATAAATGCAAAAATCTAAAGAAAACACAATAAACAAAAAACCAACGCACTTACTTGTTCTATTACTGAGACAAAAGGAGGTATTTTAAAAACTTCAAAACCTTTGACAGCAAAAATCTGTCCAACACCATGCATTGGTGTAAAGGTAAATTTGATCTTGGATTGCTCATTAAGGTTCCTGGGATACAACAAGAGAATCTTGTAAGTTGTCAAGCAAGTCTGTAATTGTAGTATAGTATGCCTATAGGTTCTTAGCGCAATTTCGCATGCGTATTCTCAAAAAAGTTTAGTCATACATAACTCACAATTCTTTCTATGTCTCTCTCGCATCCTTGCTGTAAATTTTCACTTTTTATTCTCTCTTTTCCATCCCTCCCTAAATAAATAAATAAATTTACTTCCTATCGTTTCGACCCACCTTTTCGGCGATAGGCTTTCACGTGATGACGTAGTGTTACGGTCACCAAAAAGTTCGGACATTGTTGTTGAATTGACATACGATCGTACTAACTTTTGTACAATATATTGACTTGATTTGTTTATTCTGTTCTCAAAATTTTAGCGAAACTATCTAAATACTTTATTTTTAAAAAGGGTTTTGCAGAATAAACAAATCATGTAAATAAATTGTACAAAAGTTAGTACAGGGTCCATGACACCTTAATTTTGCATTGACGTCATTTCTACGTCACTATTTCAGATCAGCTGGCTATTCCGTTGTTTAATCTCTTTCCATTCTCGTGATGTTATCCCTCATTCTCACTATTTTTCAATCTTTATTTTCTTACCCAAAATGAGAGTATTTCTTCAGGTCTTCAAAGTAAGCAGCAAACACTTCATCATAGGGATTGCTTAGTAAATCTTTGTATTTTGATAATTCCAAATCCCATGATTCATTCCATGGGGTACTATTTTCCTTGATACATTGTGAAACTGCTTTATCATATGGTGATGTGAGCTGCAATAAAAAAAGACTGTTATTGGTGACCCAAGTTTACATTATTGCACACTTATGAAATAAGTTAGAAATTTCTGAACTAAATTTTTCTGTGATTACTCCAGAAACTGTCACGTTCAATCTATCATTCCTCAAGCTACATGATAGATCTCTGAACCTAGGAAGTTTTACTTAATTAATTAAGGTGGGACGACGACGAAATAAAAGTAGTTAATTTTTGCATTTTCTACATCCTCATAGCATTCACACTAATATTCTAGAGCTATTTTGTGGTACGATAAATTAAACGTCCTTCAAAACAAGTTTTATTTCTCGGATTTCGCTTTCGCCATTATTCAAATGCCCATGAACGTCCCAAGAACTAGTACAGTCAACCACCTATACAGTCTTACCTGTGCGCCATTTTCATAATAAACCTGAAACAATCAGCAAGAAAACGTTATGAACAATCACAGACTACCACTTTTTAGGAGGCAATGTCTATAAAAAAAATCAAACAAAATCGAAAAGCGGCGGCCACGATTTTCAGTGTAAAATCTACCATTTATTTTGTAAACGACTTATCATATTCACTCTTACGTAATGATGACACGGATTTCTGAAGATTAGATTTCAAAAGCAATATTATTTAAGAAAATATATTGATTAACCTGAACCCTGCACCTTGCTTTGTTAACCTAAACAATAATCGATGTGGGATGCCCTTACCAATCTTTGTGTGACGCCAGAAAGCACTGTACGCATGCTCCTTAAAATATCAAACTGTATTTTCTTAAATAACACTACTCATTAAGTCTTTTTTCCCCCCAGAAATCATCATCTTCATTAAAAATGAATAGGATAAGAAAGATACAATATGAGTGACAATGCTTGTGATTGTATATCCCATACAACATTGCCACTTATATTGTATTTATTACTTTAAAGTATGAATGTGAGATGGGGGTTTTTGCTTAAAACTAGTTGATTATAATATCATTAACCAGGTGATTACAGAAAATCGTGCATGCTGATTGGTTGTTTGATATTTCCCTGTAATCAGATTGCACACGCCTCATTTGTTGATACGTGCCTCTTTCAAAATACGAAAAATACCTACATTTTAGAAATAAATCGCTGTTAAAATGGAATAATCACCTGTGTAATGATATTAAACGCAATCTCGGTAAATATTCACCGACAATCAACTTGCCTTCGGTGAATAATTGTTACTTATTTTGTACCTTATAACCATTGTCATCCTTTGGGTTATGAGAAGCTGTTATCATCACACCGAATGCAGCTTTGTACCATGTAACACCGTAAGGCTGGAAATGGCAAGAAATGAGATAAATAATCTGTTATCACGCGATTCTATGTTTATTCCCATGCGAGCAAAAACTGCTTGAAGTGTTCTGAAATGCCTCAAAGCGAAGGTAAGGGGAACAAAGGGATTTAATATGGCCACCGTGTGATAAATAGAGATTATCACATGTTAAGAGCTTGATAACGTTTTTTTCCCCACGAGTTTCCCGTATCATATCGCGAACGAGCGAGTCCACGAGCGATGCTCTGGGATGCTCTGGGCCACTGCAGATAAACATCACAAACTGTCTAGAAGGAGAGAGAAAGAGAGAAAGAGAGAAAGAGAGAAAGAGAGAAAGAGAGAAAGAGAGAAAGAGAGAAAGAAATGCAAGTGAATCAACTAATCAAGAGTTTAAAATAAAGGATAAAATAGAAAAAAAAATCCTTACCACAAAAGGTGTTGGCGTTATTTTATTGAAGAGATAAACCTTGATCCCTTGACTGAGAAACACAGCTGCTGCTCTCTGAGAAAGCCTGAAGCAAAAAGCATTCAAACTGTCATAAAATATTGCATGTCTTCCCCCCTCAATTTCACACATATACCTAATTGCAAGAAGGTTTTCTGAACCTAAACGTTCTGCAAACCCTAGATTGACACTGCCACTGCTTTATATAAATGAGGGATGACTTTTACTGGTGACGTGTTCGAGATCCCGTACAGTGGCGTAGCGAGGACCCAGGATCTCTGGGGGAGGGGGGGGGGGGGGGGGAGGAGGAGAGGGGACCTAGAATAAAAACCAATTACGGAAAAATTTGGTTGGGGCACGAGGTCGCCCCCTCCCAACGATCGCGTTGTGTTACGCGTGTTAAGTTACTCCTGATCTTGACCTCACTGAGGGCTAACAAGGCTGATGAAAGCCTCCGGGCAAGATTTATTCCAGAAGGAGACAAGCCATTTATCTTCAAAATTGGTATTCATTTTGTTGTTTGCTAATTTTTCAAAGTTCTCTGTCAGTTAATGATTATTTTATTAAAGAAATATTCGTGTAAAGCTGAGTATAAAGCCGATTGTTTTCAAACACATTTCGCCATCCTATAAAATGCCCAGCTCGTTTGAATCAACAAGAAATATTCATGCTACGGATCTTCTTGAACATTGAAAAAAGCGTAGAAAATGTTGTTTTTCATTGTGATTTATAGCATTATTTTAGGCTTTTTGGGTTCTTTAAAGCATTGAATTCACCAGAACATGTGAGATTACCTCGACAGAACACCTACACAATAACACTGTCGAGCCACGAAGGAATGGTGACACCGAACAATGCTTGAAATACTTCGTGTTAAATTTCATGCGACTCTGTCTATCTACTCAGTCTATCACACTGACATAACCTGATTGGAGAAGAGTAGTAGAGTTACCATGGTGTAGGGCTCTGAACCAATGAGGGCCATAACGTAATAGTGTTGCACAATTTTTCCATTTTGCGACAGAGGAAAAAAAAACGTAGACTGATTTAAAAAGTTAGAAGCTGTGAACTTTTTTCTTGCTGTTTTCTTACACTTTTTTTTACAAAGTTTTTTTACAGAGCCATGTTCTGTACACTAATAATGCAATATTTTCGACCAAACAGCACGCGCGTACTGTCCAAACTATAAAATAATTGATCGTATTCAATATAATTTACGCAATATAAATTATTACATTGTTATTATTAGGAGATTATTGTTATTGGAATAATATGTAAGTATGTTGATGAAGAACTTTCAACCTCAAATCTGTACTAAAAGGTCAACTTTAATATACACCAGTAAATATGGTAGTTCATTTTGATTTCTTATCCCATCCACTTCCCATTCAATTCTCATTTTGTGTTACCTTTCACTGTTATATCTTGCATCAAATCCAATTACAACACCTCGTTGTTTTGCATCCGAGAATGTTTTTAAAAGATACTTTGCAATCCCCTAGGAAATTAAATGAAATCTTATAAACATGAATTCAAAGTTCATTACAGCGCTTTCCAATAACACGCGTGAAACACCGTCGCGACAAAATAAGGTTTTGGTGGACGTCGATCAAAGTGTTTCCATGGCATTGTCGGAAAACACAAAGTTATCAAGACACGTGCCACATGAAATGTTGTGGAAACCCCTTGATTGACGTCCACGAAAACCAACTTCGTCGCGACAGCAAATTGTACGATTTCGCGTGTGTGATTGAGAAGCGCTGTAACAATAAGCAAAAAGACCCACAGTTAATAAAGGAACTGGTTATCTTCTACTACGAATTTCATATCTCAAACAAAGAATCTACAGCTATTTCAAGAAACATTGTATACCGAGTACTGCATACTGAATAGCTGGGTTTCACTTGACGTCATTTCCTGTCTCGTGCAGAATGTTCATCAGCTGAATCACAAGTTTTCAATAGAATTCTTTCTGGTTGACAGCACATGGTGATCAGTGTTTGACCACCATTTGGAGCAGATAATGAGATTCAAAGACTTTTATCAGCTGATTGAAACCCAGCAATACTGCATACTGAATAGTGCATACTGAATAGTGCATTCCAAGACCAAAGGGCATTGTGGGTCTAATTAATTTGAAATAAAGTAAATATACAGCGATTTGCTCTATATTTGAAATAGCTGTATTTGGTAAGGGAATGGTGAAATGTGATCTGAAATGGTAAACTAAAAATCCAATGTGAAAAGATCTAGTCCAGGTGCAATTATGAGCACTTAATTATCTGATTAGAACTGGAATTAACAAATTGTTTTAACACACTTCAATGTACCTGAGTGGCTTGTATTACTGTGAGGTCATTGAACTTAGAAAATCCTGCGCCCATAGATGACCTTAATCCTATAGAAATAACAATTCATAACATTAATGATTCTAATCAACTAACTTGGTATTTACTGTACAAACAGTCTTTACAAATATCATTCTTCAAGGATTGGTCATTATCATCATCACCATCATCATCATCGTCTTCATCATCATCCTCATCACATTTCTTCAGGGGTTTATATAACTATATATAATCCAACACAACATCAGGTTTGGCAAAAACTTAACTTTGCTTTTAAGGTCCTGTTACACTGTGCAATTTTCCCAGCAACTTGTCTCGCAATGCCTTTGCGAGACAAGCTGCTGGAGTTGTCTTGCAATTTTTGTTGTTGCATGTAGTGTTGCATGAAGTAGAACTCAGTTCTTCTTTTCACAACGCATTGCAGCAACTGGCAATGCCATTGCAGAATGTATTACCCTTCCAGCAACTTGTCTCGCAATTTTAAGGCATATTTTTCAAGTCATTGGAAGTTGCTGAGATCACATTGTAGTGTAATACCTTACCTCAGCAACCTGCAACACTACATTTTCAGGCATTGTGAGACAAGTTGCTGAGTGTAAGTTTCTCGTCCGAAACTCATAAAAGGAATGAAAATATTTTAATGAATTAATTAGAATATCACTTCAACTGGTATCAGTTTGGTTATGTGGTTTTGGGGCCTTTGGAATAGTTTACTGAGTAATCAAGCTAAAGGTAGACATATTATTGGTCTTATCATATTTCCAGCCACTTCCTTTTGCTGCATCTATATTTATTTCCGTTGAGATAAAAATAGGTATCATATGACAATGTAAAATTATTCATATCTACCACTGAACATAGTCATATAAAAGAAGTAAAAGTAAGTCTTTGCTCATCATTTTTTACCAGTTTTCATCTGTTTGGTGCAACTTTGTCTTGAAAAAAGTACAGAAATCTCCAAAATCTGGAGTTGAATGAATGCATCCAAGGTAAATTCACAAAACCTGATGTTGTGTTGGATTATTTTTTTCCGTTTTCCAATAAAATTAACCAATAAAGTGTAAAAATGTTGAACTTATATCAGTACTTATATTACTGTCTGACATCTTTACACTTTGTTCACAATCAACCGATTATGGTCTTACAAGTGTAAGTGAAAATGACTATTTCCTGCCACACCCAAATCTAGAATATCGGAAAAAGAGATAAAGGAGCGCTAGTATGGAATCAACTCCCTACATGTACCTATTCAAATTCACTTCCTTCTTTCAAGACTGCATTAGATAATCATTTTTAATAATACCCATATTATAATATTTAGTAGATATGCAAAGGTTTATATATTTTCTTTAATTTTTCTAGTATAGTGTACTTCTAATTATTATAGCTTCATTATCATTATTGTAATTAGTTTTTATAAATTCACGGCTACTTGAAAAGCAGCTATGCTGAATTGTATATGTACTTACCGTGGTTAAATAAAGTATATAAAAAAATCAATAAAAGAAGGTAAAAAAATCAATCTTTCCTTGTGAAAACTTTTAATGGCAAGAATGACCAAACATTCTTTATGTCTGATAAACAAATAAATCTTCCTGATAGCTGATAGAAAATAATGATAGGAATACAGGTTTGGATCACAGCTTTTTCTATCAAAATTTGTTGATGCTGCTTCAAAACTTATTATACTTCATGCATAAGAGCATCAATTTTTTTTTACCTATAAGCTATTAAAGTTGATGGTTTTTTGTTGCTTATTCTAATTCTAGTATGATGTAGTGTCATCCTGAATAAAAAATCTGACAAGGTGGCTGACCTGCATCACCAAAATCATTCTGAAATCAAATGCTATATTGTATTGTTTAGGATTACCTGCAGTGCCAAAAGACAAATTTGATAACATTCGGACTTTGAGTTCTTCAAAATTCTTTTCTTTTATCAACTTTCTCACTTCCTCTAAAGTATCGGGATGCTAGAAAAAAAAAGAGATATAAGGAATTGGTAATAACTTAGTAGCTCCAGAAAACATCCATACCTCTATAGTGGGATTGGAATGGCATGAGTGGCATGAGAGGCATGAGTGGCATACTGCTCGCCTCGCACCTCTGTGGTCTGGGTTTGAGCCCCAGCTCAGACTGGATCATATGTGAGTTGAGTTGGTTTGATGTGTTGTTCTCTCCCTTGTTTTTTCTCCGGTTTTCCTCCCTCCATAAAAATATATAGATATAATAATAATAATAATGATAATAATAATAATAATAATAAAAATAATAATAAAAATAATTACTATGAATGTAAAGATGCATTTGTTGCAGAAAGCAGCGTTATTCGAACATTAAGAAAAGTACTAGACATCTGAAAGATACATATATTGGTTTAGCAAGTAGATAGTAGAGTGCTTTACAATAACTCATGAAATAGTATGTGAGTGTGAGAAACCTATTTATTGATATTGTGAGCTACTGAGTTCATCTTACAGGTTAATGAAAAGCGCTCTATTGATAAGAAATGTACATAATTTTCGAAACTTTTATTTTGGAATGTCTGAGGCTTTAGGCATAAGCCAAACTAGCACAGAACCAGGAAACTTGAAAAATATCCAGATTCTTTCTTTGGTGAAGTTCTGTGATGAAGAGTTTATTACCTTGCTAAAGTTACTAACGTGGGTTTTAGATTGTATTTACAAACTTTGCAATAATAATCTGGATAGTTTCTTTGTCTCTTTGACCCATGTCATGTTTATGGCTGTTAACACAGCCTTGGTCTTGACATTTGACATAGGTTGTTAAAATATAAGTGTAAAAGTCCATTCTTCTCTACTCTGATTGGGTGAGAGGGTATCACTTTAATGTGTACAAGTTTCAATGTTTCCCCCGGCAAAGGCTCAGCAGCGGGCAACAATATGTTGTTGGCTGGTAATAACAGAACCAGAAGTGATTTCAATGGAAACATAACCTTTTTCTTAGTTTTTAAAGTCAAATAATTAAGAAATCAAATAACTTTTTTTGTGTCACATGTATGTACATGTATGTACCTGTATGTACGTGTATCTTTGGTATGTACACCTATTTCAATTACGTTGATAATGGGAGATCTGAAATGGTGGATCTGAGATCCATAGGAATCGTGGGAGACTGAATGCTTATCTCATAAATATATTGCAAATACATAGTTGCAATCATGCTTAAATGGCATTTGAATTGCTAATTTGTGTCACTATCGCATTAATTCCCAAAAATTTATGTTGAAAAGATCATCGAGACTCTTGTTTGTCATGCGCTTTTTTAAGAAATAAAGTATTATTATATTATCTTCCATTATCAACCTTAATTGAAATAGGTGTAAAACAAAAAGGGGAAGCTGTGTGTTTTTTTGTCCCTCAATGGCGATGTTTCCCTCGGCTACCCCTTGGAAAAACATCATTGTCTCTGGAACACAAAACACACTCTTTCCCTCGGTCCCAGGTTAGTAAGTGTTAAATATTATGGTCAACCTCATCCAATAATTGTTTTCTATAAAAGTTAATAACAAAATCTTAAATATCATCATTCATTTTATGTTTCCGTCGTTTTAATTTGGCCGAGAGAACGCAAATATCTGCCTACGAATAATGGTCTGCTCATGCACACTATGGTATAAGGCCGATTTGCTACAAATAATGGTCTGCTCATGTGCAGCAACGTTGCATTTGTCAACATGGAATTGGAAAGTTTGAAGTGGTTTTATTGATTAACGCCGAAGATATGGGCGACCAAAGTTGGCTGCTTTTACAGAGAAATGTATGGAAAAAATGTTGGGAGGCAACAGCTTGCCTCCCGAAATATTTTACATACATTTCTTTGTAAAGGCAGCCAACTTCGGTCGCCCATATCTTCGGTGTTATTCAATAAAACCACTTCAAACTTTCCAATTTTACTAATTTTACTATGCTCTTTTCAAATATTATATTTTCTTTTTGTTGGATTAAAATTTAAAATGTCACGATGGCAAGACCTGATAAACCCTCATTATAACAAGCTATCTGCTCTTCACTCTTAAGAGCTAAGAAGAATGATGTGGATTTTTTTTTTTTTTCGATGAAATCAACAAAGCAATTTGAAGTTATATAGCTACGCCCCTTTCATAACCTCTTGTATCTTACTTACAAATAAGGTTAAGATTTGTGAGGTAGTCATCACAAGTCTCCGATAAGTCTAGTTTCCAGCTACCAAAATACTAACAACCTTTAGACTACAAAATATGTTCTTGGATAACTAATCAAAACACCTTCTTAACACGTCTACAGGAATCCAGCACGTAAAAAACTCCTCTAGTGGTTGTAGATAACAGGTTGTGAGTAATTTTTGAATCTTAACAACATGCTGTGTACCATGCAGTGAAAGCAAAAGTATTCTCTCTCTCAAATACTTTACAAAAACTGATTGTACTATTCTGTGAGCTACGGGAGGTGTAAGTTACCTTGTCTAGTGTCATCCATTCTTGTATTTTTTGGTCTAACTGGCTATCTCCAGTGTTAATTGTAAGGTTTTCTTCTGCCATTTTAGTCCTTCTCCCTCTTGGGTCAGGCCTCTTGCATGTGCAGTGACTGCCTGATGAGCCCGTACTAACAAGTATCAGCGGTATCTACCATCAAAACAAAGATGGCGTCAATGCTTGTTGACAGTCGTTGACAGTAAAATGAAATGTTCCTGCCCTTGGCGATCCCAGTCGCTGTTTTTGTAGTATACAAATTGCTTAAATGGTTTCCCATGAGTTCTACGTTATTCCGTATAGCGTAAGTTTAATTTCTGTTTTACGTTTTAGCGTCATTTTTAACAGAACAAATGTTAAATGACTTCTAAATGAACGACAAGGGTTGGTAACATTACTTTGCGCCTTTGCGCCTTGCATATGGGGCGCCTCATATATATTCATCTATTTTCACCGATCATGTTATGATTTCAATCTTTCATGGCTAACAATTTTTTTACCTAACAGACCAATTAAATTCAATAGTTCTGGGATTATTATTTGTTATTTGGAGTCAAGGAGTAATAGTAAGTGATATTTTTAAAGCAGTTTGGCGTCTTTCTAACTCTAAAATGTCTTTAACTAACAAAGAAAATGAACTTTACTCACAATATTTCGTATAGAACGAATGCTAATATGGCCGCCATTGACTTTCAGAAATAAAAACCTAATCTTAAAAAATAAGTACCACCATCAGAAAGAGCAAGCAGAAATATTTATTTTTGGAAAATTTCATTGCTATAAATAGAATTCAAGTGAAACTATTTCGAATCAAAATTACAGAGATTTGTATGTGTTGAGTGATCTGTTGCCTTGCTAGCTGGTGTTTTTCACATTTTAAAATTCTCATAACTCCTCAACAATTTAATATTTTTATCTCAAACTTTCTAACTTTGTTGATCATGATGTCATTCTAATCTATAATCCTTATGTAGTGGTCAACTAAAATATGAATTAGAAAAATTATGACAATGAAGTGGTGGCCATATTGGCATTTGGTCAATAGATTTATATAAAGAAGACATGTTGGGTAAGCATTTATTTATTAACTTTACAATCATGAGAGCTTAAATACACAAAATACAAACTTACAGTACCAATTACTGCCACAAAAATAATTAACAGAAAGTGAAAGAAATTATGCACTGCGCTACGTGTATACTTGGTTGA
This sequence comes from Anthopleura xanthogrammica, assembly GCA_964019055.1. NCBI lineage: Eukaryota > Metazoa > Cnidaria > Anthozoa > Actiniaria > Actiniidae > Anthopleura > Anthopleura xanthogrammica. The sequence goes on from OZ025213.1 coordinate 7,421,782, forward strand.
GGGTTTCTCTTAACTGTGATAATAGTATTATTGAATGTTTGATGGTTTGTTATTTTAGTAAAGATGAACCCAAAGAGGTTCTGAAAGGGGGATTCCTTGGTTTCTGTCAAGCTTTATCCACAGTTTTAACTTATTCAGTCCCTTAACTTTGCAGAGTATAGCTAGGTAGTGTCAGCTCAGGTTTTTCGTGTGTTCAGAATTCTGTTCCATGTAAGGTTTAAAGCTTTGATTTGTTGGTATAGGTTACTCATTGAAAAATTTAGGATGCAAATAATCTGCAGTTAGTTATACATGTAGTTGTTCTGAAGGATTTTATTTGTAGAGCTGAACTTGTTTAATTTACAGTTTCACCTTCTAAACTTTTCTAACTTGTGAACACTTAAACTGCTTAGGCCGTTCTAGTCGTATATAAGCTGTTCTAACAGGTTCTGAGTTATATATACAGCTGTACCTTCTGTTCTATTTGTTACTATTTTAATTTAGTAACTTACATCGTGTATTTCTACCAATATTCTAGAACTTTCTGGAAAACTAACTTAAACATTACTGTGCATGAACTTTGCCTATTTCTCTTGAACTTTCTAGAATTTTCTAAATCTTTGCACATAATTTGGTCTAAAAACATTTTCCAAGAAAACAACTGAAAAAATAGTAGCTGTGAAGTTATAAGCTTACTACCAAGACCGAACTAGGTTCCCATCAGTCTATTAAAGATTGCTATTTGATTTAGATATAAAACTTACACTGTACTGTCATTGTGAGAATACTACTTTTGGTACATGTATGTCAATGACAGTTTAAGTGCTACATATGTGCTTTGGGGGTAGGGGGGGGGGGGGTAGGAGAGAGGGATGATCTGTTGAGGTTAGGGAGTGATCCCTCATGCATGGTAAATCCTGGCCTTACTATATTTAACTTTTATTATACTTAACTTTCTTTTGGTTGTTGTTGATTTAGGTATACACTGTACACCAAGACTCCACTAGGTTATTACTACCATGTGCGTCAGCTAAAGCAGTACAAGTCCAGTCATGACCAGCCTCACTCTAATGTGACAGCCTGGACATGTAATGGTTGGTTTTTAATAGTAGCTGGGGCAGCATAATAGCCCACTTCCGATATTCTGGTTCAATGATAATGCACAAAGCAGCTCAAGATAAGGCTTCGGGGAAACAAAAGAATATATTAGGATTACTCCATTGTTTCCCCGGAGCCTCGTCTTGAATTGCTTTGTGTGTGATCACTCAGCCGGAATATCAAAAGTGGGCTATTGTAGGAGAAAGTATCTAAGGGGGACTTCTATTAGGGACATTGGAGTATTAGGGATGCTGATTGGAAATTTTCTAGAAATTATACCCCTAAAAGATACCAGTTTTTAATGGACTTGGCTTTATGGATTTTAAGCCCCAGTAAATAATTATTAGGGGGAGTGGGGTTATATAGACTTTTATAGCTTGGTTGATTTGTTGTCCCATTTCAAATTTCAGACCACATGTCATTCTCTTGGGAATAAGATTCTTTGTTTGATGTGTATCCACGCAGACACTGATATTTTCATATTTGTAGGAATCAAGATTATCCCTATAGCTATCTGCAATGACAACTACAGCTATCTTATTGTTTCTTTGAGCAACAAAGAGGCAGTCCTTGTTGATCCATCAGATCCTGATACGATAAAAGTATGTACAAATATGTCATATATAGCCTTGTCCCCAGGCTACTCATTGTCAGCTCTCCCTAATCCAAATTATCTTCCAAAATTATAGAAGAACCATATTTATTTCTTTACAAAACTGTTTTTAGTCATTTTTCATTGTTTCTCTTGAAAAACCTAAACTTCACATACCTTATGATAGGAAGTTAATGCTTCATGAAATTAACGCGAATTTCAAGAAATCGTGTTAATTTCTTTTAATGTTAATTTCCATATCATTAATAAAGTGGAACGTTAATTTTCACGACATGAATTTCTGGCAATTTTATCTGTTATCTACGTTTGAAACAAATTTAAAACTGAAATTTACAGCTAGTCACTTAACTGATAACAACAACGTTTCAGTATGTGTCATGAATTATCTTTTCGTTTTCTATTCTACAAGCTCTTCATTTTCACTTTCAGATGAGTTATATTTGTGTCCATCGCTTTCATTTTATTTAAATGGAAAATTTGGCTTGTCTTTCGCGTTAATTTCCTTCATTTGGAAGTTTTTTTTGCCCTCAATTCGCGTTAATTTAAGTCGCACTAATTTTCAATACTTTAATTTCGTGGAGCGTTACTTTCATATAATAAGGTAGTTACGATTGACCATAGACCGAAATCCAGGGTTCGTCCAGGCTAATCCTCTGGAAGGCATATTCATTACGTCATGCCAACAGCGAAGAGAGTAGCCTGGGGAACAGAATATATAATATGACTAGGAATAAAATATTTGGGTGTGGCAAGACATGCATACTTAATATTGATGTGTTTTTGTTCATTAGGAGGTGATTGCCAGAGAGAATGTGAAACTGGAAGCCATATTGACAACCCATAAGCACTGGTATTTTTTGCAAATTTTCATTCCACAAGTCAATTGTAATTTTCAAATAAGAACATCATTTCTAAATGCACTAAGATTGAAGGTAATTCCGTAGAAATAAAAACGAAGATAGATTTTTTAATGAAACTTTGCACAATTATTAAGTCATAATTGTTGAATTGTGTAATAAGAAGGGGAATTACTGTGTTCATTTTGGCAGTAAATGACGTCAAACTTTGGTGTTTTGGGTGACGTGAGAGAGTAATATTTGTAACATGAAAATAACTCAATTTTGAGGACAAAACAATAGTTTCCAATTCTCTTCGGGAGATTAAAATTCTTTGGTTTGTACACGATTTTGAAAATATCTCACAATCTAAACCACAGGCGAGTTTCAAGATAGCCACTAAATCACTGCCCTACATATCGCTGATCTCCTCTTCTTGCGAGGGCCTGCTATGCAGGCTACTATCTTACGTTATGCACATTAATAGGGCTGCGTGGCAGTGACGTCAAACTCAGACAAACAAACCGAATTTTTTATCTCCTTGAGTCCGATTTCTGCCGTTTGGTTTTAAATGACAACTTTGTTTGAAAAGCAATGCTTTTTTTAAGATAGCCACACAGTCCTATTAGGAATGTGCACTGCAAAACTACGGAATTACCTAAACACCTTCACTGAAAAACTTTCTCTTATTTCATACCTAACTCGGTTTTCTTTGTTATTCATGGGTTATATATCTCATACAACCTGATGAATACGTAAGTACCAGTGCAATATCTAGATATTACCCTACTAGCTCCTACTAGCAGGACAATATCTAGAGTATTACGCTTGACTTTGTTACCAAACTCGAAGTACCCGATGAGCAGAGTTGCAGAAGCTCGCCTACATGACGTTGCTTATAGACAACCCCGCCGCATGGTTTGGAAAATTGCAAATGAAAGCTCATCAAATCATTTTTCAACCTTCATTGCTCAATGTGGGATAAGTGAAAACAATGAAGCGTCGTAATTCATAATTTACGCATGCATACTAAAACGAAATGCCTGAGTGCTTTCACATTAGTACCCTGTTTTCTCTTGGGATAGGCTGTGTTGTGAAAACCTCATTCAAAAACTCATAAATAACTCATAAGCCTTCGCTCCAATGAGGCGCCCATACACGTCACGAGCATGATCCATTAAATTTATACCCGATAAAGTCCTCTTCATTTTCATGATTTTGAGCTGCCTAGTAATCCTGTCTTGAGACTGGCATGTTATCTTCAAAATGTGGGAGCCTTTTTGCGACTGACTGCGCATGACAGTGACGTACGAACCTCGACTGCGCATGACAGTTACGTACATACTAGTTATACAATGGTTTCGAGTGGCATACCGTGGAATATCCCACGAGTCCCTTGTAGTTTCTAGTATACGCACGAGCCTTTAGGCGAGTTTGTATACAAAGAAAATACGAGTGACGAGTGACGATTGGCTGTATTTTCTTTGGTGTGGGATAAAAACTTCTATCGATGTATAAAAGTCCATGGTCGTGACATGTATGGTCGCTCTAATTCAACCAAACGTTTATAAATTATCAATGAGTTTTTGAAGTAGCTCAATAAACTCGTAGATCGTGTCTTATCAGGTCTACGCCTCGTAGTTTTAAACCTGATAAAACACTCCTCGTTTATTAAAATAAAACAGTTAATTACCTCGAACCTCGGCAATAAGCCTATAAAGCTCGGGCCTACGGTCATCGGGCTTCATATGGCTTATTGCCTCGGTTCTCGGTGAATTAACTCTTACCTAATGCCTACCAATATTCTGAGAGATAGCAATAATGATGACTGTGAAATACTTGTGTGTGTTAACTTACAGGGATCATAGTGGTGGTAATAGTGCTCTACAGGCTTCTTTTCCTGGAATAGCCATATATGGAAGTCCTATTGATAACATTCCATCACTTACACAGTGAGTTCACAAAGTTCTTGTCCTAGCTTCCATCCTTTTTTTAATGATTTCTTCTTTAGTTAATTTCTCCTCTCGGGTTCATACCTGCTGTTGTTTCAACAAGATTTAATAATATTAGCCATTAAAACATTGCAATCAAGGGTTTGATTAATTAGATTTCCTTCACTTTCAGTCCAGTTGAACAAAATGATATCATAAGGGTAAGTCATCTATTGCTGGTTAATATGTGGCTGGGGTCACAGATTCAATAGATCTATTCGGCTTGGGCGTAATGTTTTCCCATTTCAGACCATGTGTCATTCCCCAGAGTATCATTTCATTGTTTAACGGTTGCGCATGAGAAGACACATGAATATGGATACAACTCAAACAAAGAATCTTATTCTCAAGAGAATGACACGTGGTCTGAAATGGGAAAATATTACACCCAAGCCGAAAAGGTCTACTCTCTTCTAAATGTACTCAACCCTCCCGCCCGTGCGAGACTGACTAGTCATACACCTTCATTATTGTTTGTCGTGTGCTCGGCTGGTGACCGCACGAGTTTATTTAGCATTTTTACACAACTGACTTGGGTGAGCATTTTCGTCAAAGCATCAACGTATATCTACAAAAAGTAGTGCGAGCGAAATTCCATAGGATGAAAAAACCCCAAAGCGCTCCGCAGCGCTAATTTTTTAAGGGGAAAAATCCCAGCCCTATGGATCGCACCCTTCCGCCTGCTGGGCTCGGCTAATTTTTAAATTCCCAAACTTTGGGAAACTGATAACAATGAATCGAGATTGTCTTTTATATAACCGTCTTTCGCATTTTCACTGGACCATCTGCCATGTCTCTTGAATAATCGATCTGGTATTCCACTGTTTGCTGCAGCTGAAGCCCCTCCTGCTCGCAGACTGTGTAAACTGATCTTGGCCGTGTCTGTGATTCCTTCAAAGGCTTCCTTTATTAGCTCCCTTGCACGAGAATAACCAATTCCTTGGGGGCGAACTTTGCGGGAACAGCTAGGCCCTGACAAAGCACGGAAAAGGGGCAGCTCTTCTTGAAAATTCATTTCTGCAGCATCTACGTAGCGTTCCAGAGCTTTAACAGGACAAGTCAACAGGCTGGATCTGGATATTGACACCCAGGCTCCTTCTCTCAACTGGTCCGTCTTGGATGATTCTATGAAGATAGAAATATAAGAAGAGAAAACCCTAACATCACAGCATTTGATGTTACAGAGTTCACTAAACCGGAAAAAACCTGCGAAACCGATAAGGCACATAGCAATTGTCCTGAGGTGATATAAAGAAGGATTCTCTTTATATTTCGACACCAACGCGAGTAACATCTCCGCAGTAATGGGTTCTTTCCTGTTCTTAGGCTTTCCCAGGATTCTCTTAGCAGCAGACAGCATAGGCGCAATCAGGGTATGGTCAGAAACTTTAGGGAACCCCCCTAAGGAGTGCGCCCAGTCGATACTGTAAACCGCATTCGAGAGAGGAGAAGGGGTCTGAGAATTCTGTAAAATACACTGAAGATAAACTGCGACATGGAATGGGTTGGCAGGGAAATGATCTAAGCGATTCTCAGACGTCCAGCGCTTCCAGCGGTTAAACCCTCCCAGATACGTTTTGATAGATCCTTCAGCTTTGGCAGCCAATACCGTCTGCTTTACTTGATCCACACACGGCTGAAGGTGGGGAGGCAGGGCTGCACTAAAATCAGACCACAAGGCAGTGTTGAAAACATCTGAAACAGAAAAGGAAAGAAAAACAGAAGCAACAAGAGAAGTAATTGGAACTTTTCATAAACACAATGTTGAATTATTATTATTTAAGATAAATATATTTGTCGTCATTTCAATGGGAAAAAATTATTACAAGCCAAAAAATTGACCAGAAGTGGTCACTATAATTTACGGCACAGATGGTCCCAAACACAATTTTTTTTTTTTTTTTTTTTTTTTTTTTTTTTTTTTTTTTTTTTACAGGGCACAGATAGTCCCAAACATTCTCCGGGCACAGATCGTCCCTAATGTTCTCAGGGCACAGATCGTCCCAAACGTTCTCCGGGCACAGATGGTCCCTAACGTTCTCAGGGCACAGATAGTCCCTAACGTTCTCAGGGCACAGATCGTCCCAAACGTTCTCCGGGCACAGATGGTCCCTAACGTTCTCAGGGCACAGATGGTCCCTAACGTTAATTCAATCCTCAGCAAACAAAACAAAATTATATGTATAACAAAGTCCTTGACTTCTAGTGATGACCGAGTCCCAAATCTGAAACCAAAAAAAAAAAATAAATAAATAAATAGGAATAAAAGTGATAAGTATAAATATGTGCGGCACTGAAGCGAACACCAAGATGACACAAACAACCTTGACAACTCTTTAAGTACCTACACCAATTCCCTTGAGAATACATACCGTCGAGAGAATATTTTTTCGCTAATTTGCAAAACGCGAAAAAATTCATCTCTCTTCTAAATGTACTCAACCCTCCCGCCCGTGCGAGACTGACTAGTCATACACCTTCATTATTGTTTGTCGTGTGCTCGGCTGGTGACCGCACGACCAGCCAAGAGAACAAAGAAAGATGAACTGAAGGAATAAAATAATAGTGTAAGAATAATAATGATAATATGAAAAACGGATTAAATAAGGATCAATAACAACCTTGAAGAATACGATCGATAAACAGCATTAAATCATTTACCAGTTAGAATAGAATCCTCAATGCGAGCATCCTGAATGAGAGATCCTCTGATCCGAAAATACAGGGACAAGAACCGGGAACGAAGGCTTCCCTAAACGTTGGCAAATCCATCCATGCAATGACAAATCCTCGAAACGATGGGCCATCTGAGATCATGGGCCAGTAGGGGGCCGAAGGCCAGTGGGGAACTATCAGGGTCCCAGCAGCTTTGCAGTTACGCATGTGCAACAAAACACGAGGAATGAGGCAAATGGGCGGACATACATAATTGTTCTCTCCAGACCAGTCTAACACAAAGGCATCAATATCTTCCGAACCAGGATTCCAAAATCTTGAATTAAACCGGGGTAATTTGAGGTTAAGATGGTTCGCAAAACGATCTATAGAATGCGGCCCCCAAATTTGATCGATCTTAGAAAACGTCTGCTCCGATAAACCCCAATCATCTGAATCGCAGATACGACTCAAAAAGTCAGCCTGATCGTTTTGAGATCTAGGAATCCACTCCATTTCGACCGAGATATTGTGGACACAGCACAAATTGAATATATCTAGGGCTTCCTTTTGCAGGTGTTCTTTACTGCTTCCGTTGGAAATAATCCTGGGAACATTTTGGTTGTCTGTGAACCACTTTATCGAACAACCCGAAAGCTTATCAATCAATGAAAGTAAAACATATTTCACAGCCAAAATTTCTCTTAACGTAGAGCTAGTCTGCATTTCATTAGGGCTCCACTGGCCCGAAACTAAATCTCGTCCACATTGGATGGAATATCCACCAAAACCTGTATCACTGGCGTCAGAGTACACCACTCCGACCACGCTAGATTTAGATACCATGGCCTTACCATTAAACGAGTTAATGTTTCTTAACCAAAACGAAAGTTCTTCCGCGACACCTGCGGACAAAGGGAGGCGGTCCTCCCACGAGCGCCTTTGTTCTATGGCATGATAACAATTTCGTGTCAATAATCTAGTAATGTTTCCAACTGCACAGGACATAGAGATGATTTGACCTGTGACAGAAGCTAGCTTACGAGCTTGGATAAACGTTTTAGATTGGCATTCCTCTAGGCACACTTTCAATTTGCTAATTCTTCTCTCGGGTATACTAATCATGCCAGATTCAAAATTCAAAATGACGCCCAAAAAGGTCACTACTTGGGAAGGGGCCCAGTTGGATTTCTCGTCGTTTAGGGTGAAACCAGAAGCTAAAATATCACTTCGCACTTCGACGCTTAAGCGTTCGGCCTTATCCAAAGACAAGTCTCCCCCAATCCCATCATCCAAATATAAAAGAATGGTATGGCCCTGACTTCTCCAAAATTTTACGAGTTGTCTCATGACTTTGGTAAAAACGTACGGAGCAGAGGTTAAACCAAATGGAAGAACGCGAAAAACATAGTATTTCACAACTTTGTTTGAGGCCCATTTGAAAGCTAAGTACTTCGTTTGTTCATCACAAATATCAATATGATGGTAGGCCGACTTAAGGTCAAAAGAAAACACGTGAACCCCTGGGGAGAAAAGCTGGAGCACAGTTCTAATGTCCTCGTACTTAATTGATTTTTTGACAATAAAGTTATTCAGATGAGATAAATCCAAAATCAGGCGGAGCTTGCCGGATGACTGAATAGCCACATGTAAAGGATTACAATATTCAGGATAGTGAGGAACCTCTTGAATGCAACCTCGAACAAGTAACTCTGAAATAGCTTCATTAACAAAATCCTGATGAACAAAAGCGGAATTACGGTTTTCTATAGAAAAGGGCAAAGGTAATTCATTAAAGACAATGGTGTAACCATATTGAAGGATCTCTAAAACAAACTGCGACGTACCAATTTGCTGCCAAAATTCTAAATGAGCCTTCAATTTTCCTTGCACAAAATCTGAAGGAGTGGTAATTTGCTCGTACTCATAAGATTCACTGTTTAGATCCACTAGCGGTGGTTGTGGCACTGGATGGTTTGGGACGTGGACATTCGGCGACCCAGTGTCCTGGGCGTCCACACCTGAAGCACAAATCGTTTTGTCGATTCGGGAAAAAACGCGGTCCGCTTTGGGGACGAAAATAACGCAAATCACGAGTAGCAAAATTTGAAGCAGAAAAGGAATTTCCTTGATTTGAACTAGAGGACTGAGATATTCTAGATTTCCTCTTTTTCTCCTGAGCAGACTTAAGCTTCTCGGCTGCTCTCTTTTCTGCTTTTTTAATTTTCTTAGCATCGACTTCATTATCTGCCAATTCGTCATCAACGTATTCATTAATGGTAGACCATCCGAATTCCGACTTATCGGCAAGCTTAATCAATTTCTGTCTCTCCTTAATTAACTGAATACCTTCTTTGAGTTCCTCCTTCGCTCTATCCACGTTGCCGTTTTCCAACGCCTTCAACGCCTTCTCGCTCTTCCTGCAAACTTTCTGGTTGATCTTGAACTGTTGCTCGTTCCCTTTCTTCTTGAAGGAGTAACTCTCGGGGGTTTCCACTTCGTTCGCAAACTGAGTAGCGAGATCCGCTTGTTGCTTGAGAAGATTAGATTGTAAACCAGTAAGTTGAGCGTTGACCGCTTCGAGAATTGAATTTTGCTGCGCATCTAAAACTGCTTGTAGTTCTGGCGAAATGGCGGCTCCAACTGCTCCTTCTCGCTCACCCATCCGAACTAAACTCACAGGATAATACAAAACTAAAAGTGATAAGTATAAATATGTGCGGCACTGAAGCGAACACCAAGATGACACAAACAACCTTGACAACTCTTTAAGTACCTACACCAATTCCCTTGAGAATACATACCGTCGAGAGAATATTTTTTCGCTAATTTGCAAAACGCGAAAAAATTCATTTCTTCACTGAACCCAATATGTGAGTTTTTAGTTTGATGTGTTGTTCTCTCCTTTGCCAAGAGGGTTTTTTTCTCAATCCGGGTTCTCAGGTTTTCCTCCATAAAAATTAACATGTGAGTTGAACGTGTGATAAATAGTAGCGGTAGTCCATATCATTATAAAAAAGATAGATCATTTTGTATATATTTGAATACATATGTGTGTGGACAGCTTATAATAAGAAAAGTGCTGAAACTGATTCCTTCAAGCTGTCCTTATTATAGTAAATTGCTAATTTGAAAAAAAGTGATAGTTTTGCAGCTTACGATTGGATGTGAACCAACACTTTGACAGCTACTTGACAGTTATCACAGATATATTATGGCTTAGCAAACCAAATGTAATATTGATTTGGCCTGAAGGCCGCAAAAAATAAACATGGTATCTGATCCTTACGTGCGTGTATGCAAGTAAAACCATGGGGCCTGGTACCAAGTACATATATCCATTCACCCTGGAGTGGTATAAATCCCATAAAGTTAGATAACCCCCAACGTAATAGACAAAGGTCGGCTCCTAAAGAATATTTAAAGGCTCTCCCTCTTCCCTGCCTCATTATATCCTAATTATTATTATTATTTTTATTCAGACTGGCTCAATTAAATTCACAGCAATATTTACACCAGGACACACATTAGGTACATATATAACATGAATTACTGATTAAAAAATACATTATTTTCTGATCTACTTGGTTATTTCTTATACTGACTTGAATAGTCCCCTTCACAGTTCCCTGCGCCATCTTGAAGGGTAGCCGTGCCTTTGCATCGAAGCGAGACGAACGGTGGGCTTGCAATGATGGAGACCTTTTTACATCACCTTGAACAAGTATTCACCGTTCGTCTCGCTTCGATGTAAAGGCACGGCTACCTTTCGAGATGGCGCAGGGAACTCAGTGTGAAAGGGACTATTCAGTTTTGCAACGTGTTAGAAGTACATGCATTGCTGTTATTTTGAAAATACTTGGCTTCACTTGATACAACTTTAAAATTTGCTTGAACAATTCATAATCAATGATAATTGTAGTTATCCTACTTATCAATAAAATGTATTTTGAATGTGTGTATATATGTTCATATCACCCTCAGGTCATACTGTATATCTTCTTGATGGCTCACCATTTGATGTCCCAGATTCATTGTTTTCAGGAGATCTGTTATTTCTAAGTGGCTGTGGTAACTATTGAGCAATTTTGCACAATTACTGTGAACACTCATAGTGTGATTATCAGGGTGGCAAAGGGTTTCTGTGACGCATGATAGCGCTAAAATTTGATGCGTGATTCGTGATTATATTCCATGTAGATCGCATATCGCGACGTGTGTAATGCGTGATTGGTCAAAACAACATTTCTCCTTGATGCATGATTTCGTTTAAAAATTCAGCGTTATGTGTGATGAGAACCCCCCTTTGCCGCCTTGAATGATGCTATTCCATGATCATGACATCAAAAAACGTTGAATACTGCATACTGAGTAGTGCATTCCAAGACCGAAATGCATTTTGGATCATTTTGGGTTATTGTCTAAAGTAAAATAAATAATAATGATTTATTTTATTTGTGGTGCATTCCACTCGAAACAATATACTAGCTACATATAGAGAGCAAATCGTGGTGGTTTGAAATAACTCTTGTATAAAATCTAAAATAAACATAATCATCATTTTATTGAAATAGCTATTTTTTTCATTTTGCTAAGCATACCTTGGGACCCATTCTCAAAAATTCCTGGATCCGCTCTTGAATTGGACTGGCTAGTAAGAACATCCAGCCAATCCTCGTTAGCATGTGAACTTGATATGCAGGTTTTTAATACATTACTAACCCTACTAATCCTTTTGATGGACAGGTCGGATATTTGAAGGCCAGCCATCAGAGATGTTACATTCACTGCAAATGATGAGCGTATTGAAAGACAATACACTATTATGGCCAGGTAATTAACAGTGGTGTACCACAATACCTAACCATTATTTTATAAACCTTACCTGAGTGAATATATAACTTTGTAAATATTTTACACATTTGAAGGCTTGTAACTCTGGTTATTTTTAATGAAACACTTTCAAATTTGCCAAACTTACTAATCTTGAGATGTTTTATCAGATGACAAAATTTTCTTGCTAATAAGATTAAAATTCAAGACTCGCCCCAATCCCTTGCTTGTTTCCAAAGGGGCCAATACCATAATTGAGCTATTTCACTATGACGTCACATCAAAACAATCTATTGTTTAAACGCTAAGGATCATGGTCGCCAGAGGGGGGCAAAATAGCAGCAAATAAATTAAATCACAATATAATAAAATATGATATACTGAAAAGTGAGAAAAGCTGAAATAGTATTCTAAATATCCCGAACATCAAGCAAGCTGTGACGTCATAGTGAAATAGGACAATTCCTTTCCGTCTTGGAATGATCTATTGCCTATCGCATACCTCCTTTGCCTCCGACAACCTTTACTGAAATCTGTGTTATCCTTGAATCAACACTATAGGCCATGAGTATGCTGCCAAGAATCTTATGTTTGCACTAACTATCGAGCCAAACAATCCTTTTATTCGTTCCAAGTTGGACTCAGTACTTGACTTGAGAAGCAACAAACAAAACACTGTGAGTATTGAAGTTAATGGCTATTATCATCAATATACAAGGCCAAATATTAAACTGCCCTCACTAAAATGTTCAGTTTAGCGGGCCAAACGCCAACCGCGCGGGCTGCAAATACATTTACCGCCCTGCTTCGAACTCATTGGTCGAGAGAATGTCTTACGACTGCTGTCAGCCAATCAGATCTTAAGGAAACCATTTCAAAGCGGTTGCGCTTGATGTTTTCTTGTTTTGTATGTATAAAAACTTTATTTTTGAATGAAAATGTTTTATTAAAATTCTAACTTTTGATATTGAAGACTTTGTATAATTTGGTCTTGTATATTAATGATAATGATAATGATAATAACATGACTCGCTGCGCTCGGGCGCAAAATTGATTCTACTCGGACCACAAATAAACAATATGCCCTCCAAAAGTCATGTTATTGTCCTAATCATGACCATGCAAGAATATCTGCCGAATAGTTTCAGGGACACACATAGTATCACGCCTATTGCCCTTCTTGACTTTTTTTCAAATTTCCTTTTGTATAGTAAAATTCTTACATTATTAAAAGTATGCTAATAGCAAAGCACCGTAATTAAGAAAATTTGGTAACCCATCGAGTTGATTTTTCATGGCGTGATAACGTCATTTCCATCCGTACGTCCGTCCCTGCACACACCACAGGGTTCCCGTTTAATGTCAAAGCAAATCTCGCAAATGCATAGAAAGCATCACTAACAGCAGCAATAATGTAGTCAAAGATGGATCAAGAAGTATTTTTTTCTCATTTTTGAAAAGCGAAAAGAACGTTTAATCTACTGACTGAAAGCATAGAAGTCATGTTTGTCTTAAAGTGAACGAAAGCAAATTTTCGTATTCGCCGAAAGCAGATTTACGATACATTTTGTTCTTGAAAGCTCTGAATGACCTAAAGACAAGAAAAACTTTATCACACCTGACTGCAAAAATAGTCCTTCCGTTCCGTGGAAAACACTTCATTATTATAGGAGCATCCTTTTCAAAAGGTCTTATTTTTGTTTGCATAAAACTTTAAAACAGCCACCAATACACTTCATTTCTGTTCCAATGATGTTGAAGACTATCAAAGCAACCTAATCTATCATTCTTGGTTATTTCATGATAGTTTTTGATGTTTTGCCTATCCTTCAAATGCTACACTTCAAGTACACAACATATTTTAGCCAGAAAACATACCGGTAAAAGCACAATGTTCTATTTAGTCTGAGATCGCCCATTTCAGATTTCCGGTTTTTGAAATAGGTGTGTACCATCAAATAGCACGTGAGCTTTTAAATCCACGAGTTGGCCATAGGAGGCCTTTGATCTGTCTTGCAATCGGAACAAACTGATAATAAATAATTTTCTGTAATTGCTAATTTTGTTTGCTTTCTTTTATGGATGTATAGCATGCACTCTATAATATTAGTCATGTATTTTCTTTTAGTGTCCTTCAACCATTGGAGAAGAGAAGTTGTATAATCCATTTCTTAGGACTCATATATCTGATGTGATATCTGCTGTTGGTCTTGACTTACCTCCAGAACAAAACGACAACCTTCATGGTGCCTCAGTGCTCACGGCCCTCAGAGAGCGTAAAAATAATTTCAAATAGCCATATATAATCGATTGCATTGCTAAATAGGTGTTATTACAGATGAGCCCGCAACTGGAGATATTATTTTGTCTTTAAGGTAGCGCGGGACCCTTGCGAAAACGTCTAAAAAATGCTTTTTTTTAGTCAAACGTTTGTTCAATTTTTGCGATAGAAAATACAATAAAAACTCCCAGTCTACCCCCCTTAATTCGAAAACGAGCACTGTGACCCCCTTTTTCTATTTCATTTTTGAGTTTCACCTTTAAAGTTCTTTTTGTAGACAAAGTTTGAAGAAACGTTTATTGCAGGATCTATGGGTCTCGAACCACCTTAAGAATCATACAAGTCTCATTTGCAATCCATAATGACTGCTATTGCATGTGCCGCCTGCGAGCAGGAGCCTTTTTGTGCGAGCCGCGTGCCTATTTTTACGACTCCCCCACCCCACTTAGAATTTTTTTTAATGCTTAGAAGAAAGTTGAACAATATTTCTAAACGAATATGATGTTAGAAAATTTGCTAATTTAGCCGTGGATGGGAATAAGTAGTTCATTGTAGTCAGACCGTCACGAGGTCAAAATGAGGAGTAACGTAACTCGTGTAACGCAACGTCTTTTGTCAGCGTGAACATCGTAGCCTTTTAACTCTCCGAGAAAGTTGCATTTGTATGTATATAGTTCACAGCGAGGACATTTCTAACTAGTATATAATTTTTTAACTATAATGGACATTACTACTCTATAAGTGAACTTGACTTCAATTTAAAGCAATTTTATGATTTATTTTCTACAGCCTGTGTAAAATTAATTACAATCACCAGTATAAATAATTTGTGTTCTGTATATATTTTTTCTTCATCTAACACTGCTGAGCTCTATATAGTTTGATAATTCATGCAATATTACATATTAAAATGATGTATTGGGTCTTGCTTTAATTCTCTCTCTTTGATAATCAGTCCCTTTAAAAAATAAAACACAAGAGTAATAAATATGAATACAGTATTTGAATATTTTAAACCCGCTATTCCCGGGGGGGGGGGGGGGGACTCCGATATGAAATGGGCAGGGATGCTCGTCGTACCTTTAAGGGGTTAATTTTCATTAATTGGCACCTTTTAGGGATTAAAACAATTAACTTATAAGTTAAAATGCTATAAAATTAGCGTAATTTGGTACCGTTTTTTTTGTCGAGATATTCAGTATGGAAAGAATTTTGTTACCTTTCAGGGGTCATTTTTTTTCTAATTTCCGACGAGCATCCCTGTCCTTTATATATATATGGGAGCCCCAGCCTCCATCGGCTTGAAATCCGGCAATACATATTATTGGCCGGCAACAAAACGAACAGGGGACTGGAACCATGTTTCTCAAATTTAATTTAATTCCCAAACAAACCCCATTATAGAAAAGGGCACAAAATTAAAAAGATTTGAAAATTTAATCGAGTTTGGGGAAATTGAAACGAAATTACGATATTTTCAAAATGTCTAAAATACAGAGAATGTATGTGTGACTGGACGTTTGGAGGGACACCATACATTTCTCTGTCATTTTGGTAGTGCTTGAATTAAATTGTTTCTATGAAGTCAAACATCCTGAAACCTGGTCAGTAAGCTTTTTGTATGTTGCTCTTTTATGTGATGGAGCCTTTTTTCCGGAACCTTAATTAAATTAGTTTTACGAACTCGGACCCAGTCCCTCGTTCGTTGTGTACCGGCTTATAGACCATTTTCGAGATGCGCGAGTGCTTTCAAAAATATCGCAGGCGTATTTTCGGGCAAGATCACGCGCGCTATTGATGCTGCCCGAAAATGCCTACGATATTTTTGAAAGCGCTCGCACATCTCGAAAATGGTCTATTATGCATGGATTGACAAACAAACAGATGGAAGGATGGATAAACAGATAGAAGCAGGGTGCACCAGGGAAAATAGTAACTTCAATGATAACTAACCTGTCTCAAAGCAGCTAATTGGTGTAGAATCATTTCTTGTCGTGCTGTTTGTAAAACTTCAGGTGGAACCTGCAAATCCAACAAAAAGAAAACTTCAGACATACTTCATGAATTATTTCCGTTGGGTAGAGGGGGGGGGGGGGGGGGAGGGTACTCCCATATATAGCTTATACAAGGATTATTTTGGTCTAACACAGGGCTAGGGTATACAATTTCCATGATATTGTCTGGAACAGGGCCATCAGTCTTGGATAGGTTAGCACTATCTAGCATTTCCAAGTCTTAGAAAGGGTATAGTATTCAATTTTGACTTTGTTTTGAAACTGATTATTTTCAGCCAAAGAATTAGACCCTATTTACAATCTCAAAGTATGAAGTTGGCGTCAAAGGAGGAGAGCAATATATTCATAATAAGCCATTTAGAACTTACTTGATGGGTCGATAACACAGAAGTGGCATCACTTCTGCCCGTGCCATGATCCTTCAAAGCCTTTTTCTCCGACCTTTTACTCAGTCTTTGTTGAGTGCTGGTATTTTTTTTCAAGAGCTTATGATCACTTTCCATTCTGATTGCCTTGCTACCACTCTTGTGAGAAGGTATTGACTTAGTAGACTGCGACTGATGCCTAGCCTGAATGCTTTTGTTCCCCTTGGTTCTCCGTGGAGAGGCGTCCGGTTCTGCTCGATCAGGTTTCAGGTGAGAAGACGCTGTTCTGTATATTGCTGTAATCGAGTTTCCATTATTTTGCGCAGCATTCATAGGGTACCTTTGAGTGCTTAAGACTTCCTTCCCTTTCTTCACTCTTGGAGACATTTTAGTCACCCCTTGAGAAGGATTAGGTTCAGGTGTTTCTGATGGCGCTGGAAGTGTTGCGCTATCTGTGCGATGGAATGGAATCATGAACGCATCCTCTAATGTATAAAAGGGAAGGTCAAACTCTTCATCATTCTTGGTTACTCTAGAGTCAGACAGAGTCATAATTCCTCCAACATCACTTTCCTTAGTACTTATCTTACTGGAAGACAAAGCTAATGAACCATCACAAGGTTCAGAATGTGAGCTGACAGTTCGATGAAGATGGCTCTTCGTAGCTGCTGGAGATACTGTGCTGCAAGATTTGGGAGACGTGATTTC
This sequence comes from Anthopleura xanthogrammica, assembly GCA_964019055.1. Lineage (NCBI taxonomy): Eukaryota > Metazoa > Cnidaria > Anthozoa > Actiniaria > Actiniidae > Anthopleura > Anthopleura xanthogrammica. The sequence continues at coordinate 7,439,156 of OZ025213.1, forward strand.
ATATTTTTCAGTCATCTTGTTTCTCAAGGTCGGAATTGGAGGGGAATGCCTGCCAGTTAAATTTAGGGGTGGGACGGCTGTTTGTGTCTCCTTGTAGCTTGCACGAGCACCGTACGACCTGTCAGTACTGGCCTGTGAAGTTCGACCAATGTTTTTCCTCTTTGTCCTTGGGGTTCTTCTTCCTGTGACTTGTGGTGATTCATAGTTTGATTGAACTGATCTGTTATTATCACCAGGAATACCAGGCACACTGTGTGGGACAACGTGTTGGGCCTCTGAAGTGGCCTGGGATACTACATAAGATCTAGACGTGTTTGCTCCAGCTGAGAAAAAAACACCCACAATAATCTTTTTAATCACCTGGATTTACTGACGAGACTTTTAGACTTGCTGTGTACGCACACCAAAAAAGAAATGACGTGTAAGCATTATTAATTCATAAAAATTAGTAGTTCAGTTTCGATAACTGGTTTTAATGATTTAGCAATATATGGTAGATGGCGAGCCTAACAGGTATTACAATGGACAATGTGTACCGAATGGACAAGAACTCAAAAGGGTTATGGCTAAATATTCTTCAATGAGACAACCATGATGTAAGTCAAATCAAGTCCAGGTCCCAGTAAGTGTGCTTGAAATAATAAAAGTCAACAGCCCATCATAACTTACTTTTTTTGTCTTGTCCAGTAGCATCAAAATGTTTTTTACGCTTATCAACTTTTGCCTACAAGTAAAGAAAGGGAAAGTGAAATAAAATTATCGCCTCAAAGTAATAGGGCAAGACTCTGAGTTCAGAGCCGAGATAAATCGAATATCTATTGGATCGAACTTACTTGTTGTGAAGCCTGGTATGCATCCAAGACACTTTGTTGTAGGGCTTCACTGATACGTTTGGCCTCTTCCTAAGAAAATGAATTCAGAAACTAAATAGGTAGTAAAATAAAAGTTTGTTCTAAAGAGTACCTTATTACATGAAATTTTCGCGACACTTTAAAAAATGGAAGGGTGGCTAGCACGAATATTGCAAAGTTAACATGTCGCGACTCTTACATAGCGTAGCATAGGCTGTCAACTGAACAGGCAAACCTGATCCACAAAATACTAAATTTTTCACTCATACCAGTGTCGTATATGCGATATGTTGTCAAGAGAAATGATTGCATGTTATATATTATACCTCTTTTTCTCTTTTCTTCTTTTGTTCCATAACGAAAGCTTTCTTAAGCTTGTCTCTTTCTTCTGCAAAACGAGCCTCCTCGATGGCTTCCTCCTTCAAACGCTGCTCTCTTTCCCGCTGTTTAATGCGACGTTTCTCCTCGACTTGTTCTTGAATAGCATGCTACAGGATTGGTCATATGAGATGTTAGTTTCTTCCACTTAAAATGTTCTCATCGTTTTTTCGTCGGGAAAATATGTCTTCCGAAACAATGCCGATCATTTCAGCTATCGACGGTTGGCTTTAACAACGATTAGAATATCGACACGTGCTTCAAAGTAGGCAATAAATAAAATAAATAAATCTCTTTATCTATACACGGTAGGCTTTAAAGTGCCCCTAATAATAGCACCAGACTTATTTCAAACAAATCTTTCGGTTTCACAAACATGTTTTTGTAGGATTTTCCCGCTTTCGCTGTAATCCTGATTTTTAAGCGCATTTCGAAAATGCCCCAATAAATTTCACGTCCACGCCACTGGGAGACTGGGCCTATGACGTCATCGGGGTGATCAGACTTCGATAGTTCTCAAAGAATCTAAGTGACGATTAGAAGGAATTGAAGTGTCAATGGGTAACGACGCAATATTTAGGCATCTTTTTCGTTCCAAAATTCCAAACCAACCACACCATTTGCTTGTAAAGAAAGTTACCCCGATCACACGCCGATGACGTAAGCAAATACTAGGTTTCTGCGCGGTACTGAAACTTAGCGCTCCCAACCAATCAGAATGCGAGATTTATAACGCTACAGTTATTCCATAATCATTATCCCCATCACCTTCATCATTATTATGACAGTCATCATCTTTACTAATGTCAAACACTCTATATGCTTTAAAATCATGCGTCATATCTATAAAACATCCTAATTTTTACCTGGTGTTCGAGCATCTTTAGCCTCTTCTTCTCAGCTTCTTCTTTGGCCTGGGGATCCATTAGCTGCATTCCAAACCCACGAGCATGTGTCCTGCAATAGATCCATAAATATCAAGAAGGTATCTTTGGTGGATAAATCTATAAAATGGCTATTATTTTTGGAACATCAGAAAGGCCTAGGCATATTCAGTAAGCTTACTTTTGGCTATCATTCAATGAAGCATTAAGAAGAGGCATTGAGCTGTCTTGGGTAGCCTGTGGTGGTATATCCTCGCTAGGTTTCTTTTCATATGGCTTACTAACTTGGCTGCTAATATCTGTGGTACGCTGAGGTGGTGAGCCAGCATTTAGATATTGTTGTTGGGGTGATGCTTTCTGGTGTTTTGCATTCCATGATAAGTTCAGGATATCCTAAGGTTAAAACGCAAAATTATTCATTTGTCTTAATAAATATTGCAACTGAAATGTATTTCAATATTTCCCTGTCGATGAAAAGAACTCAGAACAGTCAAAACGTTTTAGGCTGATGAAACATGATTGTATGAAATTTATGGCTAGAAACCTAAATTAAAGTCCATACTACCTCATCCTCATCCTCCTCCTCCTCCTCCTCCTCCTCCTCCTCCTCCTCCTCCTCCTCCTCCTCCTCCTCCTCCTCCTCCTCCTCCTCCTCCTCCTCCTCATCCTCATCCTCATCCTCATTTTCATCCTCATCCTCATCCTCATCCTCATCCTCATTTTCATCCTCCTCCTCCTCCTCCTCCTCCTCCTCCTCCTCCTCCTCCTCCTCCTCCTCCTCCTCCTCCTCCTCCTCATCCTCATCCTCATCCTCATTTTCATCCTCATCCTCATCCTCATCCTCATCCTCATTTTCATCCTCATCCTCATCCTCATCCTCATCCTCATCCTCATCCTCATAAAAAATCCTCATCCTCATAAAAAATCCTCATAACTGAAAATCCTCATAAAAAATCCTCATTCTCATAAAAAAATCCTCATCCTCATAAAAAATCCTCATCCTCATCCTCATAAAAAATCCACATCCTCATCCTCATAAAAAATCCTCATAAAAAATCCTCATAAGAAATCCTCATCCTCATAAAAAATCCTCATAAAAAATTCTCATCATCCTCCTCCTCATCATCATCATCCTCATAAGAAATCCTCATCTTCCTCATCCTCATGGCGCGCGTACTATCTGAGCTATACAATAAACATCGTTACAAATACAGGTAAGTGAAATTTCAAGATGATAGGTGCTTGCATGTAAGAACTGCAGCCGTCCAAAGTCAAGGGGATGAGCACAAGAAAAACTGTAATATCACTAGCGCTCACCTCTTGAGCTTCCTTGAGTTTTCTTTGCCTTTCGTTTTCTTTTTTTTCCTCGATTTGCTTTTCTACAGAAAATAACAACTTATCATAGTCTACCTAGTATCATAAATGAGTTTGAAAAATAATTAAATTGCTATTACTAATACTTTTTTAGACAAGATACGTACGTAGTTCTTGTTTCCACTGCATTTCCTGAAGCCTCTTAGTTTGAGTATCACGTGCAACTAAACCAGGTGCCTAAGAGATTCAATAAAGATTAAAATTAATATAAAATCGTGTTAAATACTGTCATCTAACATGGTTGCTGCAAAGGGGTACATAAAAGGAGTGAGCTAAACCTGTCAAGGAATCTTTTGAGAACGAGATTTTGTACAAAAAATCCAATCACGAGGGCCAAAAACAAAGACGGTCTTTTACTAAAAGATTACAAGCACCAAGCCCAAAAACAAAACATCAAACCGAAAAATCCTACCGTTCGTTTCCACAACCCGGCTACTCCCAATCTAAAAAGGATTCTAATAAAACGCTGACAATCTGAACCTGAAGATAAACACTATTTTTCGTTCGAGTAATAAATCCTTAAATTCCTCGATGTAGATGCGCAGTATGTGTCCGCGTGAACAATAGTAGGCACCGTCCTTTAAAAAAAAGCCAAAAGTCCAGGCCTACCAAGTGGGTGGGGTAGTCCACAGCCTCCCCTCCGATCCCCTCCCTATGAGTCTGTGTTGTATTGGTTTAAAGTGCTAGTCTTACGAAAATGACACTATCCCTAAAGAATATATCTTATAAAAGTAGACATGTTATATAGTTAATTGCCAAACTTTTATTTCGATACGAGACCGGGAAGATGTTGTATTTAGCCTGTAAAGTTCGGCATTTTCGGTCCGCCATTAAACGAATGCGTTCCTGTCAGTGGTAGCAATTCAACGAAAGTGACGTCATACGCGCAACGATTAAGTTTCTTTTTAAAGTTGAGGATTCTTCCCTGTCATTTTCTGCTGATATTTCGCAGGAATTTTCATCTAAAACGCACGCCATTTCAGAATATATGGGGTCGAATATAGAGTCAGTATATGGAGAGCAAAGTCAGAAGTGCGCATATGACGTCACGAATAAATACAACTCAGCTGACCGAACAATGGCGGACTAACTTTTTAGCGATTTTAAGAACGAAATTCATTCCCTTAATTATTTTTTTTCTATCCGATTTTTGTTAATTCGTAAACTATACGACCTATTTGTGGATAATAATCACAGAAAAGTGATGATTTTACAGTGTCATTTTCATAAGACTAGCACTTTAAGACTTTTATCAGAATCCTTTTGGCAGCTAACATATGGTCGGATATGATCATGTAATACCAAGAGAGCATAAATAAGAGAGGGAAACTTCTTAATACCGCGCGTGCGGTGAATTCCCGGTTGGGCTATTTTTAGTATCCGCGTGCAGTTAACTTTCGCCATACCATACTCCTGTGCGTCAAAAAAATGTGTGATTCATCCAAACCTGGAAGTAGCGAAAGCATGTAAAGATTTTTGAGGAAAAACATAAATTTTGCGTCTTTTTGAGTGTACAACAGCCTCAGTTATGGTTTGTCAGAGAACATAACATAGCCAATCCTGATCTTTTTGCTTTATCTAATAGATTTTGTCGAAAAAAGTGAGAAAAATCGACGAAAAGTATGTTGTTTTTGAACGCACGCGCACACGTCCACGCCCGGCGTCCACGCCATCAAAAAATTTGGATTGACGACTTTGGATGCTAAAAATAGCCCAACCGGGAATTCACATGGCACGCGCGGTATTAAGAAGTTTCCCTCTCTTAATTATACTCTCTTGGTAATACTCTATACCAGCTTACGAGACTGAAAAAATTAGTAATAGTACTGTCAACTTCTTAATATCCTGAAGCTTTGAAAACTCATTGGACTTACACCTATAGCAAAAGAACTCCTCATAGCAACTGGTATAGCTGTCTTGACATCACTGGTACTATTGGCTTCTGTAGTGACAGGGCTTGGTCTTGACTGACTTACAGTACTAGAAGTATGGGATGAAGGGACTAGTGATGACCCAAAGGTTTCTTTGGCAGTAATATTTTCATTCTTGGGAATATCATTCTGTTTCTGGCAAGAAAGAAAGAGAGAGAAAAGAAAGGAAGAAAGAGAAGAGAAAAAAACAATTAATTAAAAACAACTACCAGTATGTTTTATCAGAGCACAAATGCTTGGTTTTCAAAATCTAATACACAGAATAACAGCTGCCTGGGAATAGTTGAAAATGATATGCTATGTCCCCTACAATAGTGGCATGGATTACAAAATAAATTATGATTAATAAAACATTTCTTAACATGGATTTAATTAATATGTACCTTGACAGAATTATGATGGTAGTTAGCTAAAACGTTGCCAGACTGACTTCTGATTGGTGCACCTGCACCTGGACGGCCCCAAGGGTTATATTCCTCAAAGTCTTTCTTATTCTGAAAACGGAAAACGGACAGTTTTAGTTATTTTCTTATTACTACGCTGATAAAGTACTTATGCATAAAGAGACAACACGCTTAAAATATGTTTATTAACTACAGTACCTCTTGTTTTTCTTCCTCCTTGGTTTTCTTTTTCCATAAAACTTGTTCATCTTAAAGTAAGGTAAGATGCATGTATTTAACTAAATCATATCAGGGCTGTAGCAAGCCTTGAAGAACTGGGGGGGAGGGGGGGTACAAAGCAACAGGTGACCTCAACAAAAAAAATTAATTCCTATTATAGTTTTACTTGCTTTACTTTTCTGGGGAAACCTGGATGGGCTCAAGCACCCCAGCCCCTCCCCTTGCTATGGCCCTGCATATGTCAAGTAATTCGTATTCATTAATGAATTGTGCACTTCAAGGACCAGTTCTCAAGACAATAACATCACCAACCTAATTCTCTTTTCCATTGCAATTTTTTGTCTTCTGCATCAACCTGCAAAATATAAAAAGTGCATGAATTAGTTCTTTCAATACAGCTGCCATTTTATCAATTAATTGAACAATAAAACATATTAATAAATAAGCATCCGTTTATTGAATGATGGCATGTTTGTAATTAGTTAACAAAATGTTAATGAACCTGTGATAAACATGATTTGCGTATGATGATGAAATATGAAATGCATATGTGATCATACCATACTGATCATGAATGGACTCAGAAAAAATCTGAGCCCCAGATGGGAATTGAACCCACAACCCTCCGTATACTAGTTGGCGCTCTACCACTGACTACTTACCTACTTACCATTAGAGTCTCCAGTAGCTCAGTGGTAGAGCGTCCGACTAGTACATGGAATATCGTGGGTTCGATTCCCATCTGGGGCTCAGAATTTTTTCTGAATCCATTCAGTACGGTACGATCACATGATGTGCATTTCAAAAATTGAACCTGTGACCCTTGTTCAATGATCAAGTTGGGAAATATTTGAAAATATTGATTTTGGTATTAAAACCCATAATCCAGAAGAAGAAAAACTCAAAACACAGGAGGGAGTGAACAATCAACATATCCTACTCACATCCACATCCTTACAATAATGTCAAATTTACACACGGAACCCCTTCCTCTACTGTAATGATTACCTGCACAGTGTTGTACATCTGATTTTCATTTTCTTGGTCTTTTTTCACTGTTTTGCTTGATACTGATTTATTCCTTGATTCTTTCCTGCATCCATAATAACAATGCATGTTAATTATTGCTAACAAAAAAATATATAAACAAACAATGCATCTAGATTCCTAATACAAATTCTGTAAAATTAAACAAGTGGCAAGGTCAAGGTAAAGGTAAAAGGTTGACTTAATTTAATGTCAGTAACTTGTGACAGTTACTTAAGTGTTACTGATAAACTTAAGGCCGACGGTGTGCTCATTCTACCCCCTCCTCCTCCATCAGTGCTCCATTTTACTGGTATTTAAAGCTAATTAAAGCTACACAGAAAAAAGAAGAAGTGGAAACAAGGATGTATGATTACTGGGAATTGAACTCGGGACCTCTTGCACCGAAGGCCGCACACTAGCCAACTGTGCCATCCTTGCTCCTGTGCCATCCTTGGCTTATTAAGAAGAGTTTCAAATTCATCTTCAACATTAACATTTTGATACATTTTTTGTAAATATGAATACTTCACCTTTCTTTATCAAGATTGTTGTCATCAGGCTTGATACCTACTTCTTCATTGCCTAAGATTGATAATACAATAATAAGCAATTATCGGACAAGGTTGAGCAAAATATTGTGATTTGTTAGTGGCGAGCAAGCAATTATTTGCCGATGCCGAAGGCAGAGATAAATAATTGCTTGCAAGACACTAACAAATCTCGATATTTTACGATAACTGAGTTCAATAATTGTTTTATCATTTAAATTATTTTTCTATTTTTTCAAAAAATCGATCGATAATGTTCACAGTGCTAACATGCAGGGGAAAGTTGTAGTTCAGCAAAAAGAGGACGCAAAGACTAAAATGTATACTACTGTATTACAGCCAGTACAGTACACTAATCAAGCAGTTGTTACAGTTAAGGACTCAAAGAACAGAATGATGAAAATCGCATCAAGCCAAGCTATAGATAAGATTTAAGTCTGTACCTGATAAAGTTCATATTATTATTACAGTACTGTAAACAAACAATGATCACGTATTTTGCTGCAAGCGAAATGTATTTTACCGTATTGCTTTCCCAAGGTCTTACTTTATATTTTAGTGCATATATTTCTCTTTTAGAGTGGAGTTTTTGCTGAAAAAAAGCACTTTTCAACTGTCCGTTAGCGACATTTAAGTGTCCGTTGTCCGTCTTAAAGAGGTGTCCGTCTTATAGAGAGTTTTTTTACAGAAAATGTATGAGAAAATGGCAGGGACCAAAATTTAGTGTCCATCTTAGAGAGGTGTCTGTCTTATAGAGGTGTCCGTTAAGAGGGAGTTCACTGTAGCAGAGCCATTGATCAGAGATTTGAAATGTTAATATGAAGACTTGAAAACTACATTTGAATTCTCGGATTTACTGGTCACTCATGACATAAATTAGCCGTAATAACCACTTAATTATTCATTTGTGCCCATCCCTTTATTTATCCATCTTTTTATCCTTTTTATCATTTGGTCAGCTTATTTATGAATTTATCATAAGTTATTTAGTGCTCTATCCATTTATCCATCTGACTGTGTTGACTCTTGCTCAAGACATGTACTGTAGTTTACATCTATTTTTATTTTATTCATTTATTTACTGCTCATACCTTTGAGTCCTGTGGGTTTATTTTCACCAAGAGATGTCATCAACTGAGATTTAAGTTGCTCTTGTGTAAACCTCTTTCCAGTAGAAACCCCTTCAGTGTTCAACAGCAATAAGATATTGTCTAGATCTGTTTTACTGATGACCCCAGAATCATAGGCTTTGATTTGCTCAGTCTTTGCTACAGTAACATTTGATCGTGAAAGAGATCTACAAGTAGGTTTCTTTTCTTGTCTGGTTTTTGCTTTACCCTGTTCCTTTTTTATAACAGGCTTGGATTGCTTTGAACCTCTGCCTCTCGGTCCTTTATCTGATATGCTGCCTGCAATTGGTTTAGTTTGCTGCTTGCCTTGAGGATGTGACTGCCTTGTTACAGTATTTCCCTTGTGAGGCTATCAAAACCAAATAATAACATTTTTTATATGACCACTTCATTATAAACACTTGTTAATTTTAAAGCCAGACATCTGGGGCTGTGTTAATAATGTAATTGAGAAAATGAGTACCTATCAAGGAGACAAAGTGACAAAGGGAAATAATATTATTGCTTTATTTGGACTTCATAATTCATTCACTTAACACATGTGAATCTTTCCATTTCTTTGCCACTCACATTAATAACTGATTAGAGTCATTATGATACATAAGAAAAAAGGTTTACCTTAACTGTGCCTTTTTTACCAGTTCCAAAAAGAGATTCTAACAACAAAAAAACAGCAATGTTAAGTTGATGACTTTAAATAAAGCAAATAATATTTTTACTCCATTACTAATAACTAATTTTGCATGTGAGTTTTGTGCATCTGCTCATCATCCAGGTGATTTTGATTTGACAGCTCATCAAGAATACAGACCAATCAGCATGCTTTCTTTAATTTATGCAGGTGGTCCATCGAGATGATTAAACTACTTCAGAATTTTGCAAGCTTTGTGTGGAAAAACTCATTTTATTGTGGGTTCATTTATTGATCAGTGTCAATGATGGGTAAATAAGTCTTTTGTGAGATGCCTAGTAGAGACAAATTTTCATTTTCAAAAAAGAAAGACTAAACTTTAAATTTTTTGCTTGTCTCTAGCTAGCCAAGTCAAATTCGCTTTGCGAAGCAAAATTATGTGAATTCTTTAACTACTTTAACTTCCTAACAAACCAAGATAGCACCAGAAATATTTAATAAATACAATTTTATATAAATATTCTATAAGCAATTGTTGTTTATAGGCTATATATATATATCCCTATTTAATTATTTATTTATTTAACATTTGTAGTGAGCAAAATGACTTTACTTGAGCAAATTTAAGCTATACAAAACCATGCTCTCAAGTTCGTTGTATTTTTTGTAAAAAACAGGTAATATATAACTTATCACAATACAATACTCACAAAAGATGAGAAAACACTGCACCGAAATTCAAGAATCACAAGTTTACTTATTTCTTTGAATTTTACAAATCAAGGTCCAAAAAAAGACCGAGTCATGAGTCACATGTAACCCCTATGCCACCCTGTACTATATATATATAATGGTGCTACTATTATTACTTATGCTTATACTGTCAATTCAAATTGTGCAAATAAAGTTGTTTTTTCTGTTGCTGTATGCTTAGAATTACACGGAAGAGCATTTTGCTGACAAATATGGTCACCTTGTTGGTAAGAAAACTAATAAGTTTTTATGAGTTTCTGGTACAAGTTAGTACTACATGTATGAAAAAGTATTAAAGTTAAACTGTTTAATAGACCGCCTAGTTGAATTCAATAGTCACAAATAACAATATTAAACTTAAAAGGTATTGATAGCAAAGATCATTTAAAAGCTTGGTGCAGCTGGCATACCAAGCTGTTGTGAACTACAATATTGTACAATAGCACAACATTGATAAGTGAGATACCTTATATTACTTACCATCAGTAATGGTGATGTCACGCTTACCGCCAGTTGCATTTAACTTCAGCCTTTGCGAGAATTAAGCAGAAAACTTCAATATATTGACAAACGCCATGACATGTACAGAACAGAAAAAATATTGAAACGTCACTGGTTTGAAATAATTCAATTCAACACTTACATTATTGAAAAACTTTGTCTTGAAGACTTAACAGGAACCTTTCATGAGGATAATATATAACCATAAAGGTTGTTACAGCTGTTTATGAGTAAAAAGTCAAGATTTTGGTTAACGTTTTCGATTTTTCTTTCTTTGCCTGTTGTTTTGTTTGTCACTACGCACCTAACCGTAAAAACCTGGTAACTACCAAGAACCGCTGACGTGCAATATTGAGCCCTCGTTACCACAGGCATCCCAAATTCTCTTATGCAAAAAACGGATCGATCCGTCTTTTTGTCATTTATCCGAATAAGTTAGTCACCAAAAACCTACAAAAACGAAGGCCGCTTCTCACCAACTTCAGTACAAAAGTGACGTGGACTTTTCTCAAGCAATCCCGTTAAAATACATACCAATATGCTCAGAAAGTACTGAAGTTTATCATGCCGGGTGGACAACTTTCCGTTATTGCGGCATGCAGGAAAAGAGATAATAAGCCACTTCACGGTTTCGTCCGCCATCTTGAAATTGGGGCAAACGCGGCAAAATATATTGAAATCTGGATCACTTTGACTTCCCGTAACTCCGCTCAATCTTAATGGATTTTCAAGATTTAAACTTTTTTGAAAAGATATTTTCTTTGTTACTTATACCTCTAAATATGATGGAAAATGGAAAGCTTTAAATTGAGAAAATAAGATGTTTGTTTTCATAATAAAACGATGGGCACGTGAATATGAAAAAATTGTAAAAATATGATGAGTCGCAAAACTAGTTAAAAGACCTACATTGGTTTTATTTTCAGTCCGACAACTGGTATACATGGCTGCTGATAATTGAAGTTTAAATTTTGAAAATCCATTAAAAATGAGCGGAGTTACGGGAAGTCAAAGTGATCCAGATTTCTATATATTTTGCCGCGTTTGCCCCAATTTCAAGATGGCGGACGAAACCGTGAAGTGGCTTATTCGATGAATCGACGAGAGGCATTTGTTTACATAAATTGTCCTTATACGACCAACTTACTTCGTAGCGATTTTGACATGGACTTTTTTCGACTTATCGAAACAAATCTTATAGCAGATAAACTAAAAGACTATATTTTTACATCCCGAGTGGACACTTTTTTCTGTTTTTTAAAAAGCACTTCTAAGTTATTCAAGAAAATGGGCGAAATTTCAAGGTTTTTCGGCCATTTTTAAGGCTCTTTAAAGTTGTGGGTGTGGCTCTTCAAAACCGTTGACTATTTCTTAACACTTTGTTTCATATGACACGATATGGCTATAACTGCTGAAGCTCGGATCCAACAATTCAATAGAGAGTTTTACTGTAGATTGACGTTAGACTCAGTTTAGATTGAAGTTTTCTTCTTCACAGGGACGGCGGAGCAGTTTTTAAAGTGGGGGGGGGGGGGGGGGCTAAACTATTTCCTACCCACCCCTCCCCTATCATTCTGATTTTTTCACTTTTTATCGTAAAGAGAAAAAAAAAAATTCTCAAAAAAGCTTCAGCACTGAAACCGCATTCTCGTTCCCAGATCCTATTGTTAATCAACTGAATTCCACTTTCAACCGAGGCCATCTACATCAAAGCCTACAAAATACTTTATGATTCGTTCCTCAAGTCGGTTATCCAACAAGAAATGGAAGTATTCTGCATTTAATCTTGAGAACCACGCCTCAGTTAGTCACTGGGCTCCAAGATATGATTGGATCCTCCAGGATATGATTGGATCCTCCAGAATATGATTGGATCCTCCAGGATATGATTGGATACTCCAGGATATGATTGGATCCTCCAGAATATGATTGGATCCTCCAGAATATGACTGATTGGATCCTCCAGAATATGATTGGATACTCCAGGATGTGATTGGATCCTCCAGAATATGATTGGATCCTCCAGGATATGATTGGATCCTCCAGAATATGATTGGATCCTCCAGGATATGATTGGATCCTCCAGAATGTGATTGGATACTCCAGAATATGATTGAATCCTCTAGAATATGATTGGATCCTCCAGGATATGATTGGATCCTCCAGGATATGATTGGATCCTCCAGAATATGATTGGATCCTCCAGGATATGATTGGATACTCCAGGATATGATTGGATCCTCCAGAATATGATTGGATCCTCCAGAATATGATTGGATCCTCCAGAATATGATTGGATACTCCAGGATGTGATTGGATCCTTCAGAATATGATTGGATCCTCCAGGATATGATTGGATCCTCCAGAATATGATTGGATCCTCCAGGATATGATTGGATCCTCCAGAATGTGATTGGATACTCCAGAATATGATTGAATCCTCTAGAATATGATTGGATCCTCCAGGATATGATTGGATCCTCCAGGATATGATTGGATACTCCAGGATATGATTGGATCCTCTAGAATATGATTTGATCCTCCAGAATATTATTGGATACTCCAGGATATGATTGGATACTCCAGGATATGATTGGATCCTCCAGGATATGATTGGATACTCCAGAATATGATTGGATACTCCAGGAAATGATTGGATACTCCAGAATATGATTGGATACTCCAGAATATGATTGGATACTCTGTCACCCCAAGGAGACCCTTTTACAACCTGACCATATTAACATAATCAATAGAAGCCAAAGTTTCACGGTATTTTGATGGTAATTACACAGACCCCTGAAGGTTACTAATGAATGGGATGTAAATCAAAACCGCATACTCTGGGTCTCTTGCAATTTGTTTGTTTGTTTTGTCTTCACTGCTGATAATAATTTCTACATACGCATGCGCGTACTTGGTGTGCTTTTGCATATCTCACATGATAACAAAAAAATGCCTCCGGTAATAAAGTATTTTCAGGGATAAGATAATAAAAACTTGCCAGTTCTGATTTCTATCCCTAGCTGATCTGTGCATACATCGAGAATTTTTTTTGAAAACACGTCCCACATGGAAAGAAGTAACCATAGCGGCAAAACCATCAACGACACAAACGATATTCTGGGTGTGCTGGTCATAGCAAGGGGTTAGTCATCTACGGTCTAGGGGCCGACTAACCTCTCCCTTAGGCTTAGGCCGAGCTTCCTGATCAGTCTGTAATGTCCTCCCGGGATAGCGGTGTTGGGGCCGAAATCTCCAGCCTAGCCGTAAGTCCATACGATGCTTCAGCACTCGATGTCTGGAAGTATGGTCCTGGTTAATCAATCAATAAAAACAAATCAATCTCCAAAACCTGAGCCTTCCAATTTGGAAAAGACAAGACGAATCCTAAATGCGCGTTTCGCTTCTAATATAATAGTTTTTCTGACCTTGTCAAAGTTTCTTGTACACGACATGGATTGGATGGGTGTATAAGAATAAAAATGTCAAGACATGGATTGGATGGCTGTATCAGAATAGGAGTACACGAGATAGATTGAATGAGCGTATCAGAATAAGAATGTACACGAGATGGATTGGATGGGTGTATCAGAATAAGAATTACACGAGATGGATTGGATGAGCGTATCAGAATAAGAATGTACACGAGATGGATTGGATGAGCATATCACAATAAGAATGTACATGGAATGGAATGGATTGGATGGGTGTATCATAATAAGAATGTACACGAGATGGATTGGATGGGCGTATCAGAATAAGAATGTACAAGAGATGGATTAGATGAGCGTATCACAATAAGAATGTACATGGAATGGATTGGATGGGCGTATCAGAATAAAAATGTACACGCGATGGATTGGATGGGTGTATCAGAATGAGAATGTACACGAGATGGATTGGATGAGCATATCACAATAAGAATGTACACGAGATGGATTAGAGAGGCATATCACAATAAGAATGTACACGAGATGGATTGGATGGGTGTATCACAAAAAGAATGTACACGAGATGGATTGGATGGGCATATCACAATAAGAATGTACACGAGATGGATTGGATGGGTGTATCACAATAAGAATGTACACGAGATGGATTGGATGGGTGTATCACAATAAGAATGTACACGAGATGGATTGGATGGGTGTATCACAATAAGAATGTACACGAGATGGATTGGATGGGTGTATCACAATAAGAATGTACACGAGATGGATTGGATGGGTGTATCACAATAAGAATGTACACGAGATGGATTGGATGGGCATATCACAATAAGAATGTACACGAGATGTATTGGATGGGCATATCACAATAAGAATGTACACGAGATGGATTGGATGGGCATATCACAATAAGAATGTACACGAGATGTATTGGATGGGCATATCACAATAAAAATGTACACGAGATGTATTGGATGGGCATATCACAATAAGAATGTACACGAGATGGATTGGATGGGCGTATCAGAATAAGAATGTACACGAGATGGATTGGATGGGCGTATCAGAATAAGAATTTACACGAGATGGATTAGATGGGCATATCACAATAAGAATGTACACGAGATGGATTGAATGAGCGTATCAGAATAAGAATGTACAAAAGATGGATTGGATGGGCATATCACAATAAGAATGTACACGAGATGGATTGGATGGGCGTATCAGAATAAGAATGTACACGAGATGGATTGGATGGGCGTATCAGAATAAGAATGTACACGAGATGGATTGAATGAGCGTATCAGAATAAGAATTACACGAGATGGATTGGATGAGCGTATCAGAATAAGAATGTACACGAGATGGATTGGATGGGTGTATCAGAATAAGAATGTACACGAGATGGATTGGATGGGCATATCACAATAAGAATGTACACGAGATGTATTGGATGGGCATATCACAATAAGAATGTACACGAGATGGATTGGATGAGCGTATCAGAATAAGAATGTACACGAGATGGATTGGATGGGTGTATCACAATAAGAATGTACACGAGATGGATTGAATGAGCGTATCAGAATAAGAATGTACAAAAGATGGATTGGATGGGCATATCACAATAAGAATGTACACGAGATGGATTGGATGGGCGTATCAGAATAAGAATGTACACGAGATGGATTGGATGGGCGTATCAGAATAAGAATGTACACGAGATGGATTGAATGAGCGTATCAGAATAAGAATTACACGAGATGGATTGGATGAGCGTATCAGAATAAGAATGTACACGAGATGGATTGGATGGGTGTATCAGAATAAGAATGTACACGAGATGGATTGGATGGGCATATCACAATAAGAATGTACACGAGATGTATTGGATGGGCGTATCAGAATAAGAATGTACCCGAGATGGATTGGATGGGCGTATCAGAATAAGAATGTACAAGAGATGGATTAGATGGGCATATCACAATAAGAATGTACACGAGATGGATTGGATGAGCGTATCAGAATAAGAATGTACAAAAGATGGATTGGATGGGCATATCACAATAAGAATGTACACGAGATGGATTGAATGGGCGTATCAGAATAAGAATGTACACGAGATGGATTGAATGAGCGTATCAGAATAAGAATGTACACGAGATGGATTGAATGAGCGTATCAGAGTAAGAATTACACGAGATGGATTGGATGAGCGTATCAGAATAAGAATGTACACGAGATGGATTGGATGGGTGTATCACAATAAGAATGTACACGAGATGGATTGGATGGGCATATCACAATAAGAATGTACACGAGATGGATTGGATGAGCGTATCAGAATAAGAATGTACACGAGATGGATTGGATGGGTGTATCACAATAAGAATGTACACGAGATGGATTGGATGGGCATATCACAATAAGAATGTACACGAGATGGATTGGATGGGCATATCACAATAAGAATGTACAGGAGAAGGATTGAATGAGTGTATCAGAATTAGAATGTACACGAGATGGACTGGATGAGCGTATTGGAATAAGAATTTACCTGAGTTGAATACTCTACAATTTTCTTGAGGTTGTGTGTTATAGCAACGGTAACTAAGGGTATAGTCGCTGCTTTTTACTCGCTGCTGTTCTTTGGTGATAATTCTCTCTTCTGTTTGCTCGGGTCATTCCTACTTTGAACTCAAGTGCCACGAATAGAGTCGCTAGTATTCTATGTTGAGAATAGAAAAAGGCCTCAAATAAATATCTAGAATAAGCTACAATACAAAAACAAGCTTATTTGTTGAGGTTATGTGACATAGGAACGGTAACTAAGGGGAGTCTTCTTCTGTTCCTTTGCTACTGTTCTTTGTTGCAATTACCAAATACATAAATTTTTTTGAACACACATAAAATTGCTATACTCACTATATTTTTTCGGTGTATATTTGTAGCACTGGAGTAGTGATACATATAGGATATTACATGGTCGCGCGGAGATACGAATTTTATCTTCGAGTGTTAATGTTATATCTCACGAGTGAGCGCAGCGAACGAGTGAGAGATAATATCAGCACGAGAAGATAAAATTCGTATCTCCAAGCGGCCATGTAATGTTCTGTTTATTATATGAAATCTTCAATAAAAAATAATGGAGAGCTGAGCAAAAAGTAGAAATTTGACACCACCAGTGTTGATATAAATCGTATCCTCACTGGCCACTGGTGGGAGTGGGGATATCAATTTTATCATTTTGATGTCACTCAATATCACACTCTGTTTCATATACTGAATATAGCATAGAATATCCATCACATTGGATTCAAAGATATTCTTTTTACCCTTTACGGTATCTATGGTAACGGAACGACCGCAAGCATCTTTCTGTTTTGGTATGTCTTCTGGCCGCAAGTGAGAGATTTAGAAACTCTTTTTTGAGTTTTTATTTGATAAAGCGAAAAGAAATTGTATTTGATATTTGGTATGAGTAATTATTTAACAAATTCTCTCTGGTTAACCTTAACCGTTTCCTGCCATGTTTTTTTATTAATCTTCAAAAATAACTTCATCAAAGCAATGCTTGAGGTATCGTTAGACTTTTCTCATTGTTTTGGAGTTGAAATATGGACGAAAAATGTTGTCGATCCCACACTCCTTTTTCAAAAAGTCTATTTGAAGAAGTAAATCCACGGATTCGAATTTTCCAAAATTATGGATTTTCGTACTAAAACTACGAAATTCCAAAAGAGCGAGTTAAATAGGTGCCAGTGATGTGAATTTACTTGTTTTTGATGTAAAAAAAAGTAATGGTTTTGCGAGCTTCAAAATATCGACAAGTAAGGAACTCGCACCTCCCTCTCCCTAAGGTGTTGAATAATCTAAATGGACTTTTGGCGGCAAAAACCTAGCGCTAACTGTTTAGCTAAACAGAACATGCACTATTCAGTCAAAGTAAAAAGAATGACTGATACTAAGTAGAAGAATCAAATGTTTGTCGCTTAACGAACATGATAGGGTCAGAAAAACACAGGATTTCCAAACGCAGTAGACACAATGGCGTAGGAACGGGGCACCAGATTTTTGTTAGGCAATCATTTGTTTGTTTATTCTTTTTTTTTTTAATGTTTCTGATTTTTTTATTCTAGGTGACCCCCCTCCCAACAATATGATTGGATCCTCCAGAATATGATTGGATCCTCCAAGATATGATTGGATCCTCCAAGATATGATTGGATACTCCAGAATATGATTGGATCCTCCAAGATATGATTGGATCCTCCAAGATATGATTGGATACTCCAGAATATGATTGGATCCTCCAAGATATGATTGGATCCTCCAAGATATGATTGGATACTCCAGAATATGATTGGATCCTCCAAGATATGATAGGATCCTCCAAGATATGATTGGATCCTCCAAGATATGATTGGATCCTCCAAGATATGATAGGATCCTCCAAGATATGATAGGATCCTCCAAGATATGATTGGATCCTCCGAGATATGATTGGATCCTCCAAGATATGATAGGATCCTCCAAGATATGATTGGATACTCCAGAATATGATTGGATCCTCCAAGATATGATTGGATCCTCCAAGATATGATTGGATACTCCAGAATATGATTGGATCCTCCAAGATATGATTGGATCCTCCAAGATATGATTGGATACTCCAGAATATGATTGGATCCTCCAAGATATGATAGGATCCTCCAAGATATGATTGGATCCTCCAAGATATGATTGGATCCTCCAAGATATGATAGGATCCTCCAAGATATGATAGGATCCTCCAAGATATGATTGGATCCTCCGAGATATGATTGGATCCTCCAAGATATGATAGGATCCTCCAAGATATGATTGGATACTCCAGAATATGATTGGATCCTCCAAGATATGATTGGATCCTCCAAGATATGATTGGATACTCCAGAATATGATTGGATCCTCCAAGATATGATTGGATCCTCCAAGATATGATTGGATACTCCAGAATATGATTGGATCCTCCAAGATATGATTGGATCCTCCAAGATATGATTGGATACTCCAGAATATGATTGGATCCTCCAAGATATGATAGGATCCTCCAAGATATGATTGGATCCTCCAAGATATGATTGGATCCTCCAAGATATGATAGGATCCTCCAAGATATGATAGGATCCTCCAAGATATGATTGGATCCTCCGAGATATGATTGGATCCTCCAAGATATGATAGGATCCTCCAAGATATGATAGGATCCTCCAAGATATGATTGGATCCTCCAAGATATGATAGGATCCTCCAAGATATGATTGGATCCTCCAAGATATGATAGGATCCTCCAAGATATGATTGGATCCTCCAAGATATGATTGGATCCTCCAAGATATGATAGGATACTCCAGAATTTGATTGGATCCTCCAAGATATGATAGGATCCTCCAAGATATGATAGGATCCTCCAAGATATGATTGGATCCTCCAAGATATGATTGGATCCTCCAAGATATGATAGGATACTCCAGAATTTGATTGGATCCTCCAAGATATGATAGGATACTCCAGAATTTGATTGGATCCTCCAGAATATGATTGGATCCTCCAGAATATGATTCGATCCTCCAAGATATGATTGCATCCTCCAGAATATGATTCGATACTCCAAGATATGATTGGATCCTCCAAGATATGATAGGATACTCCAGAATTTGATTGGATCCTCCAGGATATGATTGGATCCTCCAGAATATGATTGGATCCTCCAGGATATGATTGGATCCTCCAGAATATGATTCGATCCTCCAAGATATGATTGCATCCTCCAGAATATGATTGGATCCTCCAAGATATGATTGGATCCTCCAAGATATGATAGGATACTCCAGAATTTGATTGGATCCTCCAGGATATGATTGGATCCTCCAGAATATGATTGGATCCTCCAGGATATGATTGGATCCTCCAGAATATGATTCGATCCTCCAAGATATGATTGCATCCTCCAGAATATGATTGGATCCTCCAAGATATGATTGGATCCTCCAAGATATGATAGGATACTCCAGAATATGATTGGATCCTCCAAGATATGATTGGATCCTCCAAAATATGATTGGATACTCCAGGATATGATTGGATCCTCCAGAATATGATTGGATCCTCCAAGATATGATTGGATCCTCCAGAATATGATTGGATACTCCAGGATATGATTGGATCCTCCAGCATATGATTGGATCCTCCAGAATATGATTGGATACTCCAGGATATGATTTGATCCTCCAAGATATGATTGGATACTCCAGAATATGATTGGATCCTCCAGGATATGATTGGATCCTCTAGAATATGATTGATACTCTAGGATAAGATTGGATCCTCCAGGATATGATTGGATCCTCCAAGATATGATTGGAAACTCCAGAACATGATTGGATCCTGCAGGATATGATTGGATCCTCTAGAATATGATTGGATCCTCCAGGATATGATTGGATCCTCTAGAATATGATTGGATCCTCCAGGATATGATTGGATCCTCCAGAATATGATTGGATACTCCTGGATATGATTGGATCCTCCAAGATATGATTGGATACTCCAGAATATGATTTTTATCCTCCAGGATATGATTGGATCCCCTAGAATATGATTGGATACTCCAGGATATGATTGGATCCTCCAGGAAATGATTGGATCCTCCAAGATATGATTGGAAACTCCAGAACATGATTGGATCTTCCAGGATATGATTGGATCCTATAGAATATGATTTAATACCCCAGGATGTGATTGGATACTCCAGAATATGATTGGATCCTCCAGAATGTGATTGAATCCTCCAGAATGTGATTGAATACTCCAGGATACGATTGGATACTCCAGAATGTGATTCAATACCCCAGGATACGATTGGATACTCCAGAATGTGATTCAATACCCCAGGATGTGATTGGATCCTCCAGAATATGATTGGATACTCCAGGATATGATTGGATCCTCCAGAATATGATTGGATCCTTCAGGATATGATTGGATACTCCAGAATATGATTGGATCCTCCAAGATATGATTGGATCCTCCAAGATATGATAGGATACTCCAGAATATGATTGGATCCTCCAAGATATGATTGGATACTCCAAAATTTGATTGGATACTCCAGGATATGATTGGATCCTCCAGAATATGATTGGATCCTCCAAGATATGATTGGATCCTCCAGAATATGATTGGATCCTCCAGAATATGATTGGATCCTCCAAGATATGATTGGATCCTCCAGAATATGATTGGATACTCCAGGATATGATTGGATCCTCCAGCATATGATTGGATCCTCCAGAATATGATTGGATACTCCAGGATATGATTTGATCCTCCAAGATATGATTGGATACTCCAGAATATGATTGGATCCTCCAGGATATGATTGGATCCTCTAGAATATGATTGATACTCTAGGATAAGATTGGATCCTCCAGGATATGATTGGATCCTCCAAGATATGATTGGAAACTCCAGAACATGATTGGATCCTGCAGGATATGATTGGATCCTCTAGAATATGATTGGATCCTCCAGGATATGATTGGATCCTCTAGAATATGATTGGATCCTCCAGGATATGATTGGATCCTCCAAGATATGATAGGATCCTCCAAGATATGATAGGATCCTCCAAGATATGATTGGATCCTCCGAGATATGATTGGATCCTCAAAGATATGATAGGATCCTCCAAGATATGATAGGATCCTCCAAGATATGATTGGATCCTCCAAGATATGATAGGATCCTCCAAGATATGATTGGATCCTCCAAGATATGATAGGATCCTCCAAGATATGATTGGATCCTCCAAGATATGATTGGATCCTCCAAGATATGATAGGATACTCCAGAATTTGATTGGATCCTCCAAGATATGATAGGATCCTCCAAGATATGATAGGATCCTCCAAGATATGATTGGATCCTCCAAGATATGATTGGATCCTCCAAGATATGATAGGATACTCCAGAATTTGATTGGATCCTCCAAGATATGATAGGATACTCCAGAATTTGATTGGATCCTCCAGAATATGATTGGATCCTCCAGAATATGATTCGATCCTCCAAGATATGATTGCATCCTCCAGAATATGATTCGATACTCCAAGATATGATTGGATCCTCCAAGATATGATAGGATACTCCAGAATTTGATTGGATCCTCCAGGATATGATTGGATCCTCCAGAATATGATTGGATCCTCCAGGATATGATTGGATCCTCCAGAATATGATTCGATCCTCCAAGATATGATTGCATCCTCCAGAATATGATTGGATCCTCCAAGATATGATTGGATCCTCCAAGATATGATAGGATACTCCAGAATTTGATTGGATCCTCCAGGATATGATTGGATCCTCCAGAATATGATAGGATCCTCCAGGATATGATTGGATCCTCCAGAATATGATTGGATCCTCCAGGATATGATTGGATCCTCCAGAATATGATTCGATCCTCCAAGATATGATTGCATCCTCCAGAATATGATTGGATCCTCCAAGATATGATTGGATCCTCCAAGATATGATAGGATACTCCAGAATATGATTGGATCCTCCAAGATATGATTGGATCCTCCAAAATATGATTGGATACTCCAGGATATGATTGGATCCTCCAGAATATGATTGGATCCTCCAAGATATGATTGGATCCTCCAGAATATGATTGGATACTCCAGGATATGATTGGATCCTCCAGCATATGATTGGATCCTCCAGAATATGATTGGATACTCCAGGATATGATTTGATCCTCCAAGATATGATTGGATACTCCAGAATATGATTGGATCCTCCAGGATATGATTGGATCCTCTAGAATATGATTGATACTCTAGGATAAGATTGGATCCTCCAGGATATGATTGGATCCTCCAAGATATGATTGGAAACTCCAGAACATGATTGGATCCTGCAGGATATGATTGGATCCTCTAGAATATGATTGGATCCTCCAGGATATGATTGGATCCTCTAGAATATGATTGGATCCTCCAGGATATGATTGGATCCTCCAGAATATGATTGGATACTCCTGGATATGATTGGATCCTCCAAGATATGATTGGATACTCCAGAATATGATTTTATCCTCCAGGATATGATTGGATCCCCTAGAATATGATTGGATACTCCAGGATATGATTGGATCCTCCAGGAAATGATTGGATCCTCCAAGATATGATTGGAAACTCCAGAACATGATTGGATCTTCCAGGATATGATTGGATCCTATAGAATATGATTTAATACCCCAGGATGTGATTGGATACTCCAGAATATGATTGGATCCTCCAGAATGTGATTGAATCCTCCAGAATGTGATTGAATACTCCAGGATACGATTGGATACTCCAGAATGTGATTCAATACCCCAGGATACGATTGGATACTCCAGAATGTGATTCAATACCCCAGGATGTGATTGGATCCTCCAGAATATGATTGGATACTCCAGGATATGATTGGATCCTCCAGAATATGATTGGATCCTTCAGGATATGATTCGATCCTCCTAGATATGATAGGATACTCCAGAATTTGATTGGATCCTCCAAGATATGATAGGATCCTCCAAGATATGATAGGATCCTCCAAGATATGATTGGATCCTCCAAGATATGATTGGATCCTCCAAGATATGATAGGATACTCCAGAATTTGATTGGATCCTCCAAGATATGATAGGATACTCCAGAATTTGATTGGATCCTCCAGAATATGATTGGATCCTCCAGAATATGATTCGATCCTCCAAGATATGATTGCATCCTCCAGAATATGATTCGATACTCCAAGATATGATTGGATCCTCCAAGATATGATAGGATACTCCAGAATTTGATTGGATCCTCCAGGATATGATTGGATCCTCCAGAATATGATTGGATCCTCCAGGATATGATTGGATCCTCCAGAATATGATTCGATCCTCCAAGATATGATTGCATCCTCCAGAATATGATTGGATCCTCCAAGATATGATTGGATCCTCCAAGATATGATAGGATACTCCAGAATTTGATTGGATCCTCCAGGATATGATTGGATCCTCCAGAATATGATTGGATCCTCCAGGATATGATTGGATCCTCCAGAATATGATTCGATCCTCCAAGATATGATTGCATCCTCCAGAATATGATTGGATCCTCCAAGATATGATTGGATCCTGCAAGATATGATAGGATACTCCAGAATATGATTGGATCCTCCAAGATATGATTGGATCCTCCAAAATATGATTGGATACTCCAGGATATGATTGGATCCTCCAGAATATGATTGGATCCTCCAAGATATGATTGGATCCTCCAGAATATGATTGGATACTCCAGGATATGATTGGATCCTCCAGCATATGATTGGATCCTCCAGAATATGATTGGATACTCCAGGATATGATTTGATCCTCCAAGATATGATTGGATACTCCAGAATATGATTGGATCCTCCAGGATATGATTGGATCCTCTAGAATATGATTGATACTCTAGGATATGATTGGATCCTCCAAGATATGATAGGATACTCCAGAATTTGATTGGATCCTCCAAGATATGATAGGATCCTCCAAGATATGATAGGATCCTCCAAGATATGATTGGATCCTCCAAGATATGATTGGATCCTCCAAGATATGATAGGATACTCCAGAATTTGATTGGATCCTCCAAGATATGATAGGATACTCCAGAATTTGATTGGATCCTCCAGAATATGATTGGATCCTCCAGAATATGATTCGATCCTCCAAGATATGATTGCATCCTCCAGAATATGATTCGATACTCCAAGATATGATTGGATCCTCCAAGATATGATAGGATACTCCAGAATTTGATTGGATCCTCCAGGATATGATTGGATCCTCCAGAATATGATTGGATCCTCCAGGATATGATTGGATCCTCCAGAATATGATTCGATCCTCCAAGATATGATTGCATCCTCCAGAATATGATTGGATCCTCCAAGATATGATTGGATCCTCCAAGATATGATAGGATACTCCAGAATTTGATTGGATCCTCCAGGATATGATTGGATCCTCCAGAATATGATAGGATCCTCCAGGATATGATTGGATCCTCCAGAATATGATTGGATCCTCCAGGATATGATTGGATCCTCCAGAATATGATTCGATCCTCCAAGATATGATTGCATCCTCCAGAATATGATTGGATCCTCCAAGATATGATTGGATCCTCCAAGATATGATAGGATACTCCAGAATATGATTGGATCCTCCAAGATATGATTGGATCCTCCAAAATATGATTGGATACTCCAGGATATGATTGGATCCTCCAGAATATGATTGGATCCTCCAAGATATGATTGGATCCTCCAGAATATGATTGGATACTCCAGGATATGATTGGATCCTCCAGCATATGATTGGATCCTCCAGAATATGATTGGATACTCCAGGATATGATTTGATCCTCCAAGATATGATTGGATACTCCAGAATATGATTGGATCCTCCAGGATATGATTGGATCCTCTAGAATATGATTGATACTCTAGGATAAGATTGGATCCTCCAGGATATGATTGGATCCTCCAAGATATGATTGGAAACTCCAGAACATGATTGGATCCTGCAGGATATGATTGGATCCTCTAGAATATGATTGGATCCTCCAGGATATGATTGGATCCTCTAGAATATGATTGGATCCTCCAGGATATGATTGGATCCTCCAGAATATGATTGGATACTCCTGGATATGATTGGATCCTCCAAGATATGATTGGATACTCCAGAATATGATTTTATCCTCCAGGATATGATTGGATCCCCTAGAATATGATTGGATACTCCAGGATATGATTGGATCCTCCAGGAAATGATTGGATCCTCCAAGATATGATTGGAAACTCCAGAACATGATTGGATCTTCCAGGATATGATTGGATCCTATAGAATATGATTTAATACCCCAGGATGTGATTGGATACTCCAGAATATGATTGGATCCTCCAGAATGTGATTGAATCCTCCAGAATGTGATTGAATACTCCAGGATACGATTGGATACTCCAGAATGTGATTCAATACCCCAGGATACGATTGGATACTCCAGAATGTGATTCAATACCCCAGGATGTGATTGGATCCTCCAGAATATGATTGGATACTCCAGGATATGATTGGATCCTCCAGAATATGATTGGATCCTTCAGGATATGATTCGATCCTCCTAGATATGATAGGATACTCCAGAATTTGATTGGATCCTCCAAGATATGATAGGATCCTCCAAGATATGATAGGATCCTCCAAGATATGATTGGATCCTCCAAGATATGATTGGATCCTCCAAGATATGATAGGATACTCCAGAATTTGATTGGATCCTCCAAGATATGATAGGATACTCCAGAATTTGATTGGATCCTCCAGAATATGATTGGATCCTCCAGAATATGATTCGATCCTCCAAGATATGATTGCATCCTCCAGAATATGATTCGATACTCCAAGATATGATTGGATCCTCCAAGATATGATAGGATACTCCAGAATTTGATTGGATCCTCCAGGACATGATTGGATCCTCCAGAATATGATTGGATCCTCCAGGATATGATTGGATCCTCCAGAATATGATTCGATCCTCCAAGATATGATTGCATCCTCCAGAATATGATTGGATCCTCCAAGATATGATTGGATCCTCCAAGATATGATAGGATACTCCAGAATTTGATTGGATCCTCCAGGATATGATTGGATCCTCCAGAATATGATTGGATCCTCCAGGATATGATTGGATCCTCCAGAATATGATTCGATCCTCCAAGATATGATTGCATCCTCCAGAATATGATTGGATCCTCCAAGATATGATTGGATCCTGCAAGATATGATAGGATACTCCAGAATATGATTGGATCCTCCAAGATATGATTGGATCCTCCAAAATATGATTGGATACTCCAGGATATGATTGGATCCTCCAGAATATGATTGGATCCTCCAAGATATGATTGGATCCTCCAGAATATGATTGGATACTCCAGGATATGATTGGATCCTCCAGCATATGATTGGATCCTCCAGAATATGATTGGATACTCCAGGATATGATTTGATCCTCCAAGATATGATTGGATACTCCAGAATATGATTGGATCCTCCAGGATATGATTGGATCCTCTAGAATATGATTGATACTCTAGGATAAGATTGGATCCTCCAGGATATGATTGGATCCTCCAAGATATGATTGGAAACTCCAGAACATGATTGGATCCTGCAGGATATGATTGGATCCTCTAGAATATGATTGGATCCTCCAGGATATGATTGGATCCTCCAGAATATGATAGGATCCTCCAGGATATGATTGGATCCTCCAGAATATGATTGGATCCTCCAGGATATGATTGGATCCTCCAGAATATGATTCGATCCTCCAAGATATGATTGCATCCTCCAGAATATGATTGGATCCTCCAAGATATGATTGGATACTCCAGAATATGATTGGATCCTCCAGGATATGATTGGATCCTCTAGAATATGATTGATACTCTAGGATAAGATTGGATCCTCCAGGATATGATTGGATCCTCCAAGATATGATTGGAAACTCCAGAACATGATTGGATCCTGCAGGATATGATTGGATCCTCTAGAATATGATTGGATCCTCCAGGATATGATTGGATCCTCTAGAATATGATTGGATCCTCCAGGATATGATTGGATCCTCCAAGATATGATTGGATCCTCCAGGATATGATTGGATCCTCCAAGATATGATTGGAAACTCCAGAACATGATTGGATCCTGCAGGATATGATTGGATCCTCCAGAATTTGATTGGATCCTCCAGGATATGATTGGATCCTCCAGAATATGATAGGATCCTCCAGGATATGATTGGATCCTCCAGAATATGATTGGATCCTCCAGGATATGATTGGATCCTCCAGAATATGATTCGATCCTCCAAGATATGATTGCATCCTCCAGAATATGATTGGATCCTCCAAGATATGATTGGATCCTCCAAGATATGATAGGATACTCCAGAATATGATTGGATCCTCCAAGATATGATTGGATCCTCCAAAATATGATTGGATACTCCAGGATATGATTGGATCCTCCAGAATATGATTGGATCCTCCAAGATATGATTGGATCCTCCAGAATATGATTGGATACTCCAGGATATGATTGGATCCTCCAGCATATGATTGGATCCTCCAGAATATGATTGGATACTCCAGGATATGATTTGATCCTCCAAGATATGATTGGATACTCCAGAATATGATTGGATCCTCCAGGATATGATTGGATCCTCTAGAATATGATTGATACTCTAGGATAAGATTGGATCCTCCAGGATATGATTGGATCCTCCAAGATATGATTGGAAACTCCAGAACATGATTGGATCCTGCAGGATATGATTGGATCCTCTAGAATATGATTGGATCCTCCAGGATATGATTGGATCCTCTAGAATATGATTGGATCCTCCAGGATATGATTGGATCCTCCAGAATATGATTGGATACTCCTGGATATGATTGGATCCTCCAAGATATGATTGGATACTGCAGAATATGATTTTATCCTCCAGGATATGATTGGATCCCCTAGAATATGATTGGATACTCCAGGATATGATTGGATCCTCCAGGAAATGATTGGATCCTCCAAGATATGATTGGAAACTCCAGAACATGATTGGATCTTCCAGGATATGATTGGATCCTATAGAATATGATTTAATACCCCAGGATGTGATTGGATACTCCAGAATATGATTGGATCCTCCAGAATGTGATTGAATCCTCCAGAATGTGATTGAATACTCCAGGATACGATTGGATACTCCAGAATGTGATTCAATACCCCAGGATACGATTGGATACTCCAGAATGTGATTCAATACCCCAGGATGTGATTGGATCCTCCAGAATATGATTGGATACTCCAGGATATGATTGGATCCTCCAGAATATGATTGGATCCTTCAGGATATGATTCGATCCTCCAAGATATGATAGGATACTCCAGAATTTGATTGGATCCTCCAAGATATGATAGGATCCTCCAAGATATGATAGGATCCTCCAAGATATGATTGGATCCTCCAAGATATGATTGGATCCTCCAAGATATGATAGGATACTCCAGAATTTGATTGGATCCTCCAAGATATGATAGGATACTCCAGAATTTGATTGGATCCTCCAGAATATGATTGGATCCTCCAGAATATGATTCGATCCTCCAAGATATGATTACATCCTCCAGAATATGATTCGATACTCCAAGATATGATTGGATCCTCCAAGATATGATAGGATACTCCAGAATTTGATTGGATCCTCCAGGATATGATTGGATCCTCCAGAATATGATTGGATCCTCCAGGATATGATTGGATCCTCCAGAATATGATTCGATCCTCCAAGATATGATTGCATCCTCCAGAATATGATTGGATCCTCCAAGATATGATTGGATCCTCCAAGATATGATAGGATACTCCAGAATATGATTGGATCCTCCAAGATATGATTGGATCCTCCAAAATATGATTGGATACTCCAGGATATGATTGGATCCTCCAG
This sequence comes from Anthopleura xanthogrammica, assembly GCA_964019055.1. Classification (NCBI taxonomy): domain Eukaryota; kingdom Metazoa; phylum Cnidaria; class Anthozoa; order Actiniaria; family Actiniidae; genus Anthopleura; species Anthopleura xanthogrammica. Next base: position 7,468,913 of record OZ025213.1, read on the forward strand.
AATATGATTGGATCCTCCAAGATATGATTGGATCCTCCAGAATATGATTGGATACTCCAGGATATGATTGGATCCTCCAGCATATGATTGGATCCTCCAGAATATGATTGGATACTCCAGGATATGATTTGATCCTCCAAGATATGATTGGATACTCCAGAATATGATTGGATCCTCCAGGATATGATTGGATCCTCTAGAATATGATTGATACTCTAGGATAAGATTGGATCCTCCAGGATATGATTGGATCCTCCAAGATATGATTGGAAACTCCAGAACATGATTGGATCCTGCAGGATATGATTGGATCCTCTAGAATATGATTGGATCCTCCAGGATATGATTGGATCCTCTAGAATATGATTGGATCCTCCAGGATATGATTGGATCCTCCAGAATATGATTGGATACTCCTGGATATGATTGGATCCTCCAAGATATGATTGGATACTGCAAAATATGATTTTATCCTCCAGGATATGATTGGATCCCCTAGAATATGATTGGATACTCCAGGATATGATTGGATCCTCCAGGAAATGATTGGATCCTCCAAGATATGATTGGAAACTCCAGAACATGATTGGATCTTCCAGGATATGATTGGATCCTATAGAATATGATTTAATACCCCAGGATGTGATTGGATACTCCAGAATATGATTGGATCCTCCAGAATGTGATTGAATCCTCCAGAATGTGATTGAATACTCCAGGATACGATTGGATACTCCAGAATGTGATTCAATACCCCAGGATACGATTGGATACTCCAGAATGTGATTCAATACCCCAGGATGTGATTGGATCCTCCAGAATATGATTGGATACTCCAGGATATGATTGGATCCTCCAGAATATGATTGGATCCTTCAGGATATGATTCGATCCTCCAAGATATGATAGGATACTCCAGAATTTGATTGGATCCTCCAAGATATGATAGGATCCTCCAAGATATGATAGGATCCTCCAAGATATGATTGGATCCTCCAAGATATGATTGGATCCTCCAAGATATGATAGGATACTCCAGAATTTGATTGGATCCTCCAAGATATGATAGGATACTCCAGAATTTGATTGGATCCTCCAGAATATGATTGGATCCTCCAGAATATGATTCGATCCTCCAAGATATGATTGCATCCTCCAGAATATGATTCGATACTCCAAGATATGATTGGATCCTCCAAGATATGATAGGATACTCCAGAATTTGATTGGATCCTCCAGGATATGATTGGATCCTCCAGAATATGATTGGATCCTCCAGGATATGATTGGATCCTCCAGAATATGATTCGATCCTCCAAGATATGATTGCATCCTCCAGAATATGATTGGATCCTCCAAGATATGATTGGATCCTCCAAGATATGATAGGATACTCCAGAATTTGATTGGATCCTCCAGGATATGATTGGATCCTCCAGAATATGATTGGATCCTCCAGGATATGATTGGATCCTCCAGAATATGATTCGATCCTCCAAGATATGATTGCATCCTCCAGAATATGATTGGATCCTCCAAGATATGATTGGATCCTGCAAGATATGATAGGATACTCCAGAATATGATTGGATCCTCCAAGATATGATTGGATCCTCCAAAATATGATTGGATACTCCAGGATATGATTGGATCCTCCAGAATATGATTGGATCCTCCAAGATATGATTGGATCCTCCAGAATATGATTGGATACTCCAGGATATGATTGGATCCTCCAGCATATGATTGGATCCTCCAGAATATGATTGGATACTCCAGGATATGATTTGATCCTCCAAGATATGATTGGATACTCCAGAATATGATTGGATCCTCCAGGATATGATTGGATCCTCTAGAATATGATTGATACTCTAGGATAAGATTGGATCCTCCAGGATATGATTGGATCCTCCAAGATATGATTGGAAACTCCAGAACATGATTGGATCCTGCAGGATATGATTGGATCCTCTAGAATATGATTGGATCCTCCAGGATATGATTGGATCCTCTAGAATATGATTGGATCCTCCAGGATATGATTGGATCCTCCAGAATATGATTGGATACTCCTGGATATGATTGGATCCTCCAAGATATGATTGGATACTCCAGAATATGATTTTTATCCTCCAGGATATGATTGGATCCCCTAGAATATGATTGGATACTCCAGGATATGATTGGATCCTCCAGGAAATGATTGGATCCTCCAAGATATGATTGGAAACTCCAGAACATGATTGGATCTTCCAGGATATGATTGGATCCTATAGAATATGATTTAATACCCCAGGATGTGATTGGATACTCCAGAATATGATTGGATCCTCCAGAATGTGATTGAATCCTCCAGAATGTGATTGAATACTCCAGGATACGATTGGATACTCCAGAATGTGATTCAATACCCCAGGATACGATTGGATACTCCAGAATGTGATTCAATACCCCAGGATGTGATTGGATCCTCCAAGATATGATAGGATACTCCAGAATATGATTGGATCCTCCAAGATATGATTGGATACTCCAAAATATGATTGGATACTCCAGGATATGATTGGATCCTCCAGAATATGATTGGATACTCCAGAATTTGATTGGATCCTCCAAGATATGATAGGATCCTCCAAGATATGATAGGATCCTCCAAGATATGATTGGATCCTCCAAGATATGATTGGATCCTCCAAGATATGATAGGATACTCCAGAATTTGATTGGATCCTCCAAGATATGATAGGATACTCCAGAATTTGATTGGATCCTCCAGAATATGATTGGATCCTCCAGAATATGATTCGATCCTCCAAGATATGATTGCATCCTCCAGAATATGATTCGATACTCCAAGATATGATTGGATCCTCCAAGATATGATAGGATACTCCAGAATTTGATTGGATCCTCCAGGATATGATTGGATCCTCCAGAATATGATTGGATCCTCCAGGATATGATTGGATCCTCCAGAATATGATTGGATCCTCCAAGATATGATTGGATCCTCCAAGATATGATAGGATACTCCAGAATTTGATTGGATCCTCCAGGATATGATTGGATCCTCCAGAATATGATTGGATCCTCCAGGATATGATTGGATCCTCCAGAATATGATTCGATCCTCCAAGATATGATTGCATCCTCCAGAATATGATTGGATCCTCCAAGATATGATTGGATCCTGCAAGATATGATAGGATACTCCAGAATATGATTGGATCCTCCAAGATATGATTGGATCCTCCAAAATATGATTGGATACTCCAGGATATGATTGGATCCTCCAGAATATGATTGGATCCTCCAAGATATGATTGGATCCTCCAGAATATGATTGGATACTCCAGGATATGATTGGATCCTCCAGCATATGATTGGATCCTCCAGAATATGATTGGATACTCCAGGATATGATTTGATCCTCCAAGATATGATTGGATACTCCAGAATATGATTGGATCCTCCAGGATATGATTGGATCCTCTAGAATATGATTGATACTCTAGGATAAGATTGGATCCTCCAGGATATGATTGGATCCTCCAAGATATGATTGGAAACTCCAGAACATGATTGGATCCTGCAGGATATGATTGGATCCTCTAGAATATGATTGGATCCTCCAGGATATGATTGGATCCTCTAGAATATGATTGGATCCTCCAGGATATGATTGGATCCTCCAGAATATGATTGGATACTCCTGGATATGATTGGATCCTCCAAGATATGATTGGATACTCCAGAATATGATTTTTATCCTCCAGGATATGATTGGATCCCCTAGAATATGATTGGATACTCCAGGATATGATTGGATCCTCCAGGAAATGATTGGATCCTCCAAGATATGATTGGAAACTCCAGAACATGATTGGATCTTCCAGGATATGATTGGATCCTATAGAATATGATTTAATACCCCAGGATGTGATTGGATACTCCAGAATATGATTGGATCCTCCAGAATGTGATTGAATCCTCCAGAATGTGATTGAATACTCCAGGATACGATTGGATACTCCAGAATGTGATTCAATACCCCAGGATACGATTGGATACTCCAGAATGTGATTCAATACCCCAGGATGTGATTGGATCCTCCAGAATATGATTGGATACTCCAGGATATGATTGGATCCTCCAGAATATGATTGGATCCTTCAGGATATGATTGGATACTCCAGAATATGATTGGATCCTCCAAGATATGATTGGATCCTCCAAGATATGATAGGATACTCCAGAATATGATTGGATCCTCCAAGATATGATTGGATACTCCAAAATTTGATTGGATACTCCAGGATATGATTGGATCCTCCAGAATATGATTCGATCCTCCAAGATATGATTGCATCCTCCAGAATATGATTGGATCCTCCAAGATATGATTGGATCCTGCAAGATATGATAGGATACTCCAGAATATGATTGGATCCTCCAAGATATGATTGGATCCTCCAAAATATGATTGGATACTCCAGGATATGATTGGATCCTCCAGGATATGATTGGATCCTCCAGGAAATGATTTTTATCCTCCAGGATATGATTGGATCCCCTAGAATATGATTGGATACTCCAGGATATGATTGGATCCTCCAGGAAATGATTGGATCCTCCAAGATATGATTGGAAACTCCAGAACATGATTGGATCTTCCAGGATATGATTGGATCCTATAGAATATGATTTAATACCCCAGGATGTGATTGGATACTCCAGAATATGATTGGATCCTCCAGAATGTGATTGAATCCTCCAGAATGTGATTGAATACTCCAGGATACGATTGGATACTCCAGAATGTGATTCAATACCCCAGGATACGATTGGATACTCCAGAATGTGATTCAATACCCCAGGATGTGATTGGATCCTCCAAGATATGATAGGATACTCCAGAATATGATTGGATCCTCCAAGATATGATTGGATACTCCAAAATATGATTGGATACTCCAGGATATGATTGGATCCTCCAGAATATGATTGGATACTCCAGAATTTGATTGGATCCTCCAAGATATGATAGGATCCTCCAAGATATGATAGGATCCTCCAAGATATGATTGGATCCTCCAAGATATGATTGGATCCTCCAAGATATGATAGGATACTCCAGAATTTGATTGGATCCTCCAAGATATGATAGGATACTCCAGAATTTGATTGGATCCTCCAGAATATGATTGGATCCTCCAGAATATGATTCGATCCTCCAAGATATGATTGCATCCTCCAGAATATGATTCGATACTCCAAGATATGATTGGATCCTCCAAGATATGATAGGATACTCCAGAATTTGATTGGATCCTCCAGGATATGATTGGATCCTCCAGAATATGATTGGATCCTCCAGGATATGATTGGATCCTCCAGAATATGATTGGATCCTCCAAGATATGATTGGATCCTCCAAGATATGATAGGATACTCCAGAATTTGATTGGATCCTCCAGGATATGATTGGATCCTCCAGAATATGATTGGATCCTCCAGGATATGATTGGATCCTCCAGAATATGATTCGATCCTCCAAGATATGATTGCATCCTCCAGAATATGATTGGATCCTCCAAGATATGATTGGATCCTGCAAGATATGATAGGATACTCCAGAATATGATTGGATCCTCCAAGATATGATTGGATCCTCCAAAATATGATTGGATACTCCAGGATATGATTGGATCCTCCAGAATATGATTGGATCCTCCAAGATATGATTGGATCCTCCAGAATATGATTGGATACTCCAGGATATGATTGGATCCTCCAGCATATGATTGGATCCTCCAGAATATGATTGGATACTCCAGGATATGATTTGATCCTCCAAGATATGATTGGATACTCCAGAATATGATTGGATCCTCCAGGATATGATTGGATCCTCTAGAATATGATTGATACTCTAGGATAAGATTGGATCCTCCAGGATATGATTGGATCCTCCAAGATATGATTGGAAACTCCAGAACATGATTGGATCCTGCAGGATATGATTGGATCCTCTAGAATATGATTGGATCCTCCAGGATATGATTGGATCCTCTAGAATATGATTGGATCCTCCAGGATATGATTGGATCCTCCAGAATATGATTGGATACTCCTGGATATGATTGGATCCTCCAAGATATGATTGGATACTCCAGAATATGATTTTTATCCTCCAGGATATGATTGGATCCCCTAGAATATGATTGGATACTCCAGGATATGATTGGATCCTCCAGGAAATGATTGGATCCTCCAAGATATGATTGGAAACTCCAGAACATGATTGGATCTTCCAGGATATGATTGGATCCTATAGAATATGATTTAATACCCCAGGATGTGATTGGATACTCCAGAATATGATTGGATCCTCCAGAATGTGATTGAATCCTCCAGAATGTGATTGAATACTCCAGGATACGATTGGATACTCCAGAATGTGATTCAATACCCCAGGATACGATTGGATACTCCAGAATGTGATTCAATACCCCAGGATGTGATTGGATCCTCCAGAATATGATTGGATACTCCAGGATATGATTGGATCCTCCAGAATATGATTGGATCCTTCAGGATATGATTGGATACTCCAGAATATGATTGGATCCTCCAAGATATGATTGGATCCTCCAAGATATGATAGGATACTCCAGAATATGATTGGATCCTCCAAGATATGATTGGATACTCCAAAATTTGATTGGATACTCCAGGATATGATTGGATCCTCCAGAATATGATTGGATCCTCCAAGATATGATTGGATCCTCCAGAATATGATTGGATCCTCCAGAATATGATTGGATCCTCCAAGATATGATTGGATCCTCCAGAATATGATTGGATACTCCAGGATATGATTGGATCCTCCAGCATATGATTGGATCCTCCAGAATATGATTGGATACTCCAGGATATGATTTGATCCTCCAAGATATGATTGGATACTCCAGAATATGATTGGATCCTCCAGGATATGATTGGATCCTCTAGAATATGATTGATACTCTAGGATAAGATTGGATCCTCCAGGATATGATTGGATCCTCCAAGATATGATTGGAAACTCCAGAACATGATTGGATCCTGCAGGATATGATTGGATCCTCTAGAATATGATTGGATCCTCCAGGATATGATTGGATCCTCTAGAATATGATTGGATCCTCCAGGATATGATTGGATCCTCCAAGATATGATAGGATCCTCCAAGATATGATAGGATCCTCCAAGATATGATTGGATCCTCCGAGATATGATTGGATCCTCAAAGATATGATAGGATCCTCCAAGATATGATAGGATCCTCCAAGATATGATTGGATCCTCCAAGATATGATAGGATCCTCCAAGATATGATTGGATCCTCCAAGATATGATAGGATCCTCCAAGATATGATTGGATCCTCCAAGATATGATTGGATCCTCCAAGATATGATAGGATACTCCAGAATTTGATTGGATCCTCCAAGATATGATAGGATCCTCCAAGATATGATAGGATCCTCCAAGATATGATTGGATCCTCCAAGATATGATTGGATCCTCCAAGATATGATAGGATACTCCAGAATTTGATTGGATCCTCCAAGATATGATAGGATACTCCAGAATTTGATTGGATCCTCCAGAATATGATTGGATCCTCCAGAATATGATTCGATCCTCCAAGATATGATTGCATCCTCCAGAATATGATTCGATACTCCAAGATATGATTGGATCCTCCAAGATATGATAGGATACTCCAGAATTTGATTGGATCCTCCAGGATATGATTGGATCCTCCAGAATATGATTGGATCCTCCAGGATATGATTGGATCCTCCAGAATATGATTCGATCCTCCAAGATATGATTGCATCCTCCAGAATATGATTGGATCCTCCAAGATATGATTGGATCCTCCAAGATATGATAGGATACTCCAGAATTTGATTGGATCCTCCAGGATATGATTGGATCCTCCAGAATATGATAGGATCCTCCAGGATATGATTGGATCCTCCAGAATATGATTGGATCCTCCAGGATATGATTGGATCCTCCAGAATATGATTCGATCCTCCAAAATATGATTGCATCCTCCAGAATATGATTGGATCCTCCAAGATATGATTGGATCCTCCAAGATATGATAGGATACTCCAGAATATGATTGGATCCTCCAAGATATGATTGGATCCTCCAAAATATGATTGGATACTCCAGGATATGATTGGATCCTCCAGAATATGATTGGATCCTCCAAGATATGATTGGATCCTCCAGAATATGATTGGATACTCCAGGATATGATTGGATCCTCCAGCATATGATTGGATCCTCCAGAATATGATTGGATACTCCAGGATATGATTTGATCCTCCAAGATATGATTGGATACTCCAGAATATGATTGGATCCTCCAGGATATGATTGGATCCTCTAGAATATGATTGATACTCTAGGATAAGATTGGATCCTCCAGGATATGATTGGATCCTCCAAGATATGATTGGAAACTCCAGAACATGATTGGATCCTGCAGGATATGATTGGATCCTCTAGAATATGATTGGATCCTCCAGGATATGATTGGATCCTCTAGAATATGATTGGATCCTCCAGGATATGATTGGATCCTCCAGAATATGATTGGATACTCCTGGATATGATTGGATCCTCCAAGATATGATTGGATACTCCAGAATATGATTTTATCCTCCAGGATATGATTGGATCCCCTAGAATATGATTGGATACTCCAGGATATGATTGGATCCTCCAGGAAATGATTGGATCCTCCAAGATATGATTGGAAACTCCAGAACATGATTGGATCTTCCAGGATATGATTGGATCCTATAGAATATGATTTAATACCCCAGGATGTGATTGGATACTCCAGAATATGATTGGATCCTCCAGAATGTGATTGAATCCTCCAGAATGTGATTGAATACTCCAGGATACGATTGGATACTCCAGAATGTGATTCAATACCCCAGGATACGATTGGATACTCCAGAATGTGATTCAATACCCCAGGATGTGATTGGATCCTCCAGAATATGATTGGATACTCCAGGATATGATTGGATCCTCCAGAATATGATTGGATCCTTCAGGATATGATTGGATACTCCAGAATATGATTGGATCCTCCAAGATATGATTGGATCCTCCAAGATATGATAGGATACTCCAGAATATGATTGGATCCTCCAAGATATGATTGGATACTCCAAAATTTGATTGGATACTCCAGGATATGATTGGATCCTCTAGAATATGATTGGATCCTCCAGGATATGATTGGATCATCCAGAATATGATTGGATACTCCTGGATATGATTGGATCCTCCAAGATATGATTGGATACTCCAGAATATGATTTTTATCCTCCAGGATATGATTGGATCCCCTAGAATATGATTGAGATGATAACTAGCGGTAAGCTAGTGTGGGCTGCGTCGGTGTTTCTAATGAAACAGTATGGATAAAAAGTTAAATTTTACACCGTAAAAAATAAGAGAGATCACTTACTGACGTTTCGGACGCTAGTCCTTCGTCGGAGTAAAAGAGAGAATAAGATTGGAAGGTAGTGTATATATGATGAAGATAGAAAATAGATAACCAATGAGAGCAAGGTAGGCAAGATTACAGGAAAAAAACAATAAGAAATGATAAAAAGACAAAAGAATGGATTAATTAAAAGCGAAGCGTTCATTCATCCCATTGGGATTATGAGTACCCAATAGGTGAATGAGCCGCATCTCTTTGGTTTTGCGACAATCATTGTTGCCGCTAACCAAAGACAAACCGAAAACAATGAAGTCGGAAAGTGAATGATTAGGTAAGTTGAAATGGCGGGAAACTGGTTTGGTTTGATCGTTCTTACGAATATCATAAAGATGGTCGCGGATACGATCACCGAAACGACGGCCAGTTTCACCAACATATAAAAGATTACAGCGAGAACATTTAATGCAGTAGATGACATTGAAAGTGGTACATTCAAAATGATCAGTGATTTTGAGTGACGATTTGGGACCAACAATAGAAGTGTGAGAAACAATATGCGGACAAGTATAACAACGGTTACGAGAACAACGAAAAGTGCCAGGATCCTTATTGGAAGGAAGAATCCCTTTAACTAAGAAAGAGCGAAGGTTACGATCACGCTTGTACGAGAAAAGAGGGCGGTCTTTAAAGATGTTAGAAGTGTTAGTGTCAGACTCAAGTAAAGAAAAGTTACGGTTGACAATAGGCTTAATAGAGTTATTGATAGGATGATAAGTAAGTGTGAAGGGAGTGCGACTATTCGAAGCACGAGTGTTAGGAGTGAGTGCAGTGTTACGATCAATATTAGAGACTTTACGAAGAGCTTGATCGATTACATGAGCAGGATAGTTACGATTAAGAAAAAAAGAGCGCATCTCAATGCATTTGTTAGAGAAATCATCATCATCGCTGCATAAACGACGGAGACGAAGGAATTGCGAAAAAGGAATGGCATTTAGAGTGTGCTTAGGATGAGAGGAAGAATAAAGTAAATAAGAGTGGGAATCAGTGGGTTTATAATGAACACTAGTACTAAGATGATCGTTAGTAATACTAATTAAGATGTCAAGGAAAGTGACTGACGTATCGCTGATTTCCCAAGTAAATTCTAAGGCAGGATGAAAAGAGTTAACGTAAGAAATAAAAGAATCTAAGTCATCGCGAGAACAAGAAGTAGCACCAATACAATCATCAATATAGCGTCCAAAAAACTCGGGTTTAGGGCCGGTATATTGTTGAAAGATGAGGTTCTCGATATAGCCAACAAACAAATTAGCATAACTGGGGCCCATTTTGGTACCCATAGCAACACCATTTATCTGTTTGAAATATCGATCATCAAAAGAGAAACAGTTAAGAGTGAGGACAAGTTCAGCTAAGCGTAGTAAAGTGGGAGTGCTGGGTTCAAGAACAGGACGGAGATCAAAGAAATGTTGAAGGGCGCGAAGTCCTTCGTCATTAGGAATGACAGTATACAAAGACTTAACGTCCATGGTGAATAAAAACTTACAGGAGTCATTAGAAAAGCGAAAATTGTTGAAAATAGTAAGAGCGTGATTAGTGTCCTTAATGTAAGTGGGTAAAGATCGAACGATAGGTAGCATAAGAGAATCTAGATAGCTAGAAATAAGCTCAGTAGGACAACTACAAGCAGAAACAATAAGACGGCCAGGGTTGTTAGCCTTATGAATTTTAGGAAGAAAGTAAATGTGAGATGTACGAGGAGTGGTGACAAAGAGGTTTTTAGCAGTGGAAGGCAATGAACCGTCGGAAATGAAAGAGTTGACGGTATCCTTAACTGATTTTTGATTGTGAGGTGTAAGATCCTTCTCGACCTCACAGTAAAAATTAGTGTCAGAGAGTTGGCGGAGAGCCTCCTGCTTATACAGGTCGGTGCGCCAAACAACAACGGCACCGCCTTTATCGGCGGGCTTAACGACAATGTCGGAACGGTTACGCAATTGACGTATAGCCGTCCATTCCTCTTTAGAAAGGTTAGAGTAGTTGAGCTTACGATTAAAGCTAAGACTAGAGATGTCACGACGACACTTGTTAATGAAAAGATCAAGAGAAGCAAATTGTCCTTCAGGAGGGACCCAATTAGACTTACGAGGATTAAGACGCTCAAAAACATCACGATCACGAGTGGAATCAGAAGAATCAGAGAAGAAAGCTTTAAGGCGAGTACGGCGGAAATAAGATTCAGCATCCTTCTTAACTTGAAATTCATCAGACTTCTTAGCAACGGGAACAAAGTTCAAACCTTTGCTAAGAACCGAGACCTCAGAGTCAGAAAGAGGTAAATCTTCAGGAATGGTGACAACAGAATGATTGACAACATCATGATTGTTAAGTTCAACACGTGGAGTGTGATCAACACCAACAAGAGATACAAATTTATTATGTTTAGTGGTACGTAATGACTCATACAAACGACTGTTAAGTAAATGAATGTGATTACGAATGGAGCGAACTAACAATGCTGGACAAACGTCCGATAATTTACGAAGACAAACATCAATATGACGAGTGAGGTCATTACGTTTGAAACACATAGCACGAATGGTGGAACGCATGATAGAACGAGAATAAGAGTAGCTGGCAGAAGAAATATCAGAAAAGTACTGAGTGGAGTTAACACCAAAGTCAGAAGGATGAAAATAGACACGAAAACCAACAGGAATAACTTTGGCATGAAGACAACGACCAATGAAATGAATGTGACTGACAAAACGTGTTTTAGCGAGAATAAGATTAAAGAGTTTAAATGATGGATTAGAACTAATATTAGGGAAAGGAATTAAAAAACCTACCATTTCCTTGCGGAGCTCCTTGTTGAGATTAGGCATCTGAAATACAATAAGAATGGTCGCAGTATATAGTCGTAAAGAGATGATAACTAGCGGTAAGCTAGTGTGGGCTGCGTCGGTGTTTCTAATGAAACAGTATGGATAAAAAGTTAAATTTTACACCGTAAAAAATAAGAGAGATCACTTACTGACGTTTCGGACGCTAGTCCTTCGTCGGAGTAAAAGAGAGAATAAGATTGGAAGGTAGTGTATATATGATGAAGATAGAAAATAGATAACCAATGAGAGCAAGGTAGGCAAGATTACAGGAAAAAAACAATAAGAAATGATAAAAAGACAAAAGAATGGATTAATTAAAAGCGAAGCGTTCATTCATCCCATTGGGATTATGAGTACCCAATAGGTGAATGAGCCGCATCTCTTTGGTTTTGCGACAATCATTGTTGCCGCTAACCAAAGACAAACCGAAAACAATGAAGTCGGAAAGTGAATGATTAGGTAAGTTGAAATGGCGGGAAACTGGTTTGGTTTGATCGTTCTTACGAATATCATAAAGATGGTCGCGGATACGATCACCGAAACGACGGCCAGTTTCACCAACATATAAAAGATTACAGCGAGAACATTTAATGCAGTAGATGACATTGAAAGTGGTACATTCAAAATGATCAGTGATTTTGAGTGACGATTTGGGACCAACAATAGAAGTGTGAGAAACAATATGCGGACAAGTATAACAACGGTTACGAGAACAACGAAAAGTGCCAGGATCCTTATTGGAAGGAAGAATCCCTTTAACTAAGAAAGAGCGAAGGTTACGATCACGCTTGTACGAGAAAAGAGGGCGGTCTTTAAAGATGTTAGAAGTGTTAGTGTCAGACTCAAGTAAAGAAAAGTTACGGTTGACAATAGGCTTAATAGAGTTATTGATAGGATGATAAGTAAGTGTGAAGGGAGTGCGACTATTCGAAGCACGAGTGTTAGGAGTGAGTGCAGTGTTACGATCAATATTAGAGACTTTACGAAGAGCTTGATCGATTACATGAGCAGGATAGTTACGATTAAGAAAAAAAGAGCGCATCTCAATGCATTTGTTAGAGAAATCATCATCATCGCTGCATAAACGACGGAGACGAAGGAATTGCGAAAAAGGAATGGCATTTAGAGTGTGCTTAGGATGAGAGGAAGAATAAAGTAAATAAGAGTGGGAATCAGTGGGTTTATAATGAACACTAGTACTAAGATGATCGTTAGTAATACTAATTAAGATGTCAAGGAAAGTGACTGACGTATCGCTGATTTCCCAAGTAAATTCTAAGGCAGGATGAAAAGAGTTAACGTAAGAAATAAAAGAATCTAAGTCATCGCGAGAACAAGAAGTAGCACCAATACAATCATCAATATAGCGTCCAAAAAACTCGGGTTTAGGGCCGGTATATTGTTGAAAGATGAGGTTCTCGATATAGCCAACAAACAAATTAGCATAACTGGGGCCCATTTTGGTACCCATAGCAACACCATTTATCTGTTTGAAATATCGATCATCAAAAGAGAAACAGTTAAGAGTGAGGACAAGTTCAGCTAAGCGTAGTAAAGTGGGAGTGCTGGGTTCAAGAACAGGACGGAGATCAAAGAAATGTTGAAGGGCGCGAAGTCCTTCGTCATTAGGAATGACAGTATACGATTGGATACTCCAGGATATGATTGGATCCTCCAGGAAATGATTGGATCCTCCAAGATATGATTGGAAACTCCAGAACATGATTGGATCTTCCAGGATATGATTGGATCCTATAGAATATGATTTAATACCCCAGGATGTGATTGGATACTCCAGAATATGATTGGATCCTCCAGAATGTGATTGAATCCTCCAGAATGTGATTGAATACTCCAGGATACGATTGGATACTCCAGAATGTGATTCAATACCCCAGGATACGATTGGATACTCCAGAATGTGATTCAATACCCCAGGATGTGATTGGATCCTCCAGAATATGATTGGATACTCCAGGATATGATTGGATCCTCCAGAATATGATTGGATCCTTCAGGATATGATTGGATACTCCAGAATATGATTGGATCCTCCAAGATATGATTGGATCCTCCAAGATATGATAGGATACTCCAGAATATGATTGGATCCTCCAAGATATGATTGGATACTCCAAAATATGATTGGATACTCCAGGATATGATTGGATCCTCCAGAATATGATTGGATACTCCAGGATATGATTGGATCCTCCAGCATATGATTGGATCCTCCAGAATATGATTGGATACTCCAGGATATGATTTGATCCTCCAAGATATGATTGGATACTCCAGAATATGATTGGATCCTCCAGGATATGATTGGATCCTCTAGAATATGATTGATACTCTAGGATAAGATTGGATCCTCCAGGATATGATTGGATCCTCCAAGATATGATTGGAAACTCCAGAACATGATTGGATCCTGCAGGATATGATTGGATCCTCTAGAATATGATTGGATCCTCCAGGATATGATTGGATCCTCTAGAATATGATTGGATCCTCCAGGATATGATTGGATCCTCCAGAATATGATTGGATACTCCTGGATATGATTGGATCCTCCAAGATATGATTGGATACTCCAGAATATGATTTTTATCCTCCAGGATATGATTGGATCCCCTAGAATATGATTGGATACTTCAGGATATGATTGGATCCTCCAGGAAATGATTGGATCCTCCAAGATATGATTGGAAACTCCAGAACATGATTGGATCTTCCAGGATATGATTGGATCCTATAGAATATGATTGGATCCTCCAGGATATGATTGGATCCTCCAGAATATGATTGGATACTCCTGGATATGATTGGATCCTCCAAGATATGATTGGATACTCCAGAATATGATTTTTATCCTCCAGGATATGATTGGATCCCCTAGAATATGATTGGATACTTCAGGATATGATTGGATCCTCCAGGAAATGATTGGATCCTCCAAGATATGATTGGAAACTCCAGAACATGATTGGATCTTCCAGGATATGATTGGATCCTATAGAATATGATTTAATACCCCAGGATGTGATTGGATACTCCAGAATATGATTGGATCCTCCAGAATGTGATTGAATCCTCCAGAATGTGATTGAATACTCCAGGATACGATTGGATACTCCAGAATGTGATTCAATACCCCAGGATACGATTGAATACTCCAGAATGTGATTCAATACCCCAGGATGTGATTGGATCCTCCAGAATATGATTGGATACTCCAGGATATGATTGGATCCTCCAGAATATGATTGGATCCTTCAGGATATGATTGGATACTCCAGAATATGATTGGATCTTCCAGAATATGACTGATTGGATCCTCCAGAATATGATTGGATCCTCCAGGATATGATTTGATACTCCAGAATATGATTGGATCTTCCAGGATATGATTGGATCCTCTAGAATATGATTTGATTCTCCAGAATATGATTGGATACTCCAGAATATGATTGGATCTTCCAGGATATGATTGGATCTTCCAGGATATGATTGGATCCTCTAGAATATGATTGGATACTCCAGGATATGATTGGATCCTCCAGAATATGATTGGATCCTTCAGGGTATGATTGGATCCTCCAGAATATGATTGGATACTCCAGGATATGATTGGATCCTCCAGGATATGATTGCATCCTCCAGGATATGATTGGATCCTCCAGAATATGATTGGATACTCCAGGATGTGATTGGATCCTCTAGAATATGATTGGATCCTCCAGAATATGATTGGATACTCCAGGATGTGATTGGATCCTCCAGAATATGATTGGATACTCCTGGATATGATTGGATCCTCCAAGATATGATTGGATACTCCAGAATATGATTTTTATCCTCCAGGATATGATTGGATCCTCTAGAATATGATTGGATACTCCAGGATAAGATTGGATCCTCCAGGATATGATTGGATCCTCCGAGATATGATTGGAAACTCCAGAACATGATTGGATCCTCCAGGATATGATTGGATCCTATAGAATATGATTTAATACCCCAGGATGTGATTGGATACTCCAGAATATGATTGGATACTCCAGAATGTGATTGAATCCTCCAGAATGTGATTGAATACTCCAGGATACGATTGGATACTCCAGAATGTGATTCAATACCCCAGGATGTGATTGGATCCTCCAGAATATGATTGGATACTCCAGGATATGATTTGATACTCCAGAATATGATTGAATCTTCCAGGATATGATTGGATCCTCTAGAATATGATTGGATACTCCAGGATATGATTGGATACTCCAGAATATGATTGGATCTTCCAGGATATGATTGGATCCTCCAGAATATGATTGGATCCTCCAGGATATGATTTGATACTCCAGAATATGATTGGATCTTCCAGGATATGATTGGATCCTCTAGAATATGATTGGATCCTCCAGAATATGATTGGATACTCCAGGATATGATTGGATACTCCAGAATATGATTGGATCTTCCAGGATATGATTGGATCTTCCAGGATATGATTGGATCCTCTAGAATATGATTGGATACTCCAGGATATGATTGGATCCTCCAGAATATGATTGGATCCTTCAGGGTATGATTGGATCCTCCAGAATATGATTGGATACTCCAGGATATGATTGGATCCTCCAGGATATGATTGCATCCTTCAGGATATGATTGGATCCTCCAGAATATGATTGGATACTCCAGGATGTGATTGGATCCTCTAGAATATGATTGGATCCTCCAGAATATGATTGGATACTCCAGGATGTGATTGGATCCTCCAGAATATGATTGGATACTCCTGGATATGATTGGATCCTCCAAGATATGATTGGATACTCCAGAATATGATTTTTATCCTCCAGGATATGATTGGATCCTCTAGAATATATTGGATACTCCAGGATATGATTGGATACTCCAGAATATGATTGGATCTTCCAGGATATGATTGGATACTCCAGGATATGATTGGATCTTCCAGGATATGATTTGATACTCCAGAATATGATTGGATCTTCCAGGCTATGATTGGATCCTCTAGAATATGATTGGATCCTCCAGAATATGATTGGATACTCCAGGATGTGATTGGATCCTCCAGAATATGATTGGATCCTCCAGGATATGATTGGATACTCCAGAATATGATTGGATCTTCCAGGATATGATTGGATCCTCCAGAATATGATTGGATCCTCCTGGATATGATTTGATACTCCAGAATATGATTGGATCCTCCAGAATATGATTGGATACTCCAGGATGTGATTGGATCCTCCAGAATATGATTGGATACTCCAGGATATGATTGGATACTCCAGAATATGATTGGATCCTCCAAGATATGATTGGATCCTCCAGAATATGATTGGATCCTCCAGGATATGATTGGATACTCCAGAATATGATTGGATCTTCCAGGATATGATTGGATCCTCTACAATATGATTGGATACTCCAGGATATGATTGGATACTCCAGAATATGATTGGATCTTCCAGGATATGATTGGATCCTCCAGAATATGATTGGATCCTCCAGGATATGATTGGATCTTCCAGGATATGATTGGATCCTCTAGAATATGATTGGATACTCCAGGATATGATTGGATCCTCCAGAATATGATTGGATCCTTCAGGGTATGATTGGATCCTCCAGAATATGATTGGATACTCCAGGATATGATTGGATCCTCCAGGATATGATTGCATCCTCCAGGATATGATTGGATCCTCCAGAATATGATTGGATACTCCAGGATGTGATTGGATCCTCTACAATATGATTGGATCCGCCAGAATATGATTGGATACTCCAGGATGTGATTGGATCCTCCAGAATATGATTGGATCCTCCAGGATATGATTGGATACTCCAGAATATGATTGGATCTTCCAGGATATGATTGGATCCTCCAGAATATGATTGGATCTTCCAGGATATGATTGGATCCTCTACAATATGATTGGATACTCCAGGATATGATTGGATACTCCAGAATATGATTGGATCTTCCAGGATATGATTGGATCCTCCAGAATATGATTGGATACTCCAGGATATGATTGGATCCTCCAGGATATGATTGCATCCTCCAGGATATGATTGGATCCTCCAGAATATGATTGGATACTCCAGGATGTGATTGGATCCTCTACAATATGATTGGATCCTCCAGAATATGATTGGATACTCCAGGATGTGATTGGATCCTCCAGAATATGATTGGATACTCCAGAATATGATTGAATCTTCCAGGATATAATTGGATCCTCCAGAATATGATTGGATCCTCCAGGATATGATTGGATACTCCAGGATATGATTGGATCCTCCAGGATATGATTGGATACTCCTGGATATGATTGGATCCTCCAAAGGGCGGATCCAGGGGGAGGGTCGGGGGGTGACGACTTCAAGATTTCACTTGTTTTGAACCAAACCGCTGGAAGTCGTATTTCCAATAGTCTGAATTTCAAAAATTTTCGGGGGAGAATGCCCCACAACCCCACTAGTTGCTCCAGCCTACGGCGGTTGATTAATAGGTAATAGATCTGAGTTGAGTGCAATTTGGGCTGAAATCGCAAGAGTGATTACAAAATTGCACGACCGCGCAGCGGGAGTGCAATTTGTTAATCACGAGTGTGATTTCTGCCCAAAATTGCAAGACACTCAGTTCTATTACCTATTAATCATTTCCATTTTGAAACTTAATATATTAAAATACTCAACAGTTATATGTAGCTTCAAAAGTGGTTGTTTGACAAAATGATGCAATTAATGATTCAAAATAGTGCAATTAATGCTTAAATCGCACACTTTGTAGCCAATCAGATTGCAGGATTTGCTAATGATTTCAAAATGGATATGATTAACTTGGTAATATCATGATTACCTCGGGATGCATTGTTTCCAGAGGGATGTTTAAGGTCTAACATCCCCCTGGATGAATAGTGATGAATATAATCATGAGGCATAGTCCCTCACATGACAACCACCGAGACCATGGCTGGTTTGCATTGTCCCAATCGAAATGTTACGCAATGATTCTGCACTACACCCCACTTGTGGGACCCATTGAGTAATCTTTACGCATGCGTTGACTAGCCGCGATTTTTTTTACTATTTGTGACGTAATCAAGACGGTTTGAAAACACTTCTTTAATACCGCTCTAGGCCAACCAAAGTGAATTAGAATAAAGCACCACGAATGAATGAATGCTGGTTCAATTCGCCATTGTCTCATTTAACAAAGGCAAATTCCCTAAAGTATGCCGCATATCAACAGCTTTGTAAAGCTTTGTAATTTATGCATCGTACGAAAGCTAACATATTTCCTAAGAGCAGTTTTATTCCTCGGTAATCATAATATTACAAACTAATAGCATGACATTTCGGGTGATTAGTAATCAAATGTCCCCTCAAACTTCGGGAGGTTTAGTTAAAGTCAACAAAACCTCCTTCAACAAAACCTCCCTCGGCTTTCGGGGACATTTAATCACTAATCACCCTCAAGTCATGCTATTACTTATAATAAACGTGACGTTATTTCTACGTCATTATTTCAAATCAGCTGGTTGGACCCCCACTTTCAAAAATTCCTGGATCCGCCCTTGACTGACCTTCGAGTCTAGGAAGATGTAATGGATTCTGATCACTCTTGTATAATGAAATTTATGTTTAACATTAATATCAACATTGAATTACTCCAATGCTTTACCAAAGGTAGTCTTTAAAAAAGCCTTTTATTGATAGAATCAAATACATATCCATTCCTTCATACAACCTTTTGAAAACGACAAAAATATCGCTTCATAAAAACTCGCTAAAAACGCTAAAAACTCGGATCGTCAACCATACAACCTAATAAAGAAACTTCCTCTTACAGTTCTTTTACTATGAGAATTTAGAGGCTAAGAGATGTCAGGAAAGGCTTTCTACCTGAAGGTATATTTTTATTTCACCCTTTGACGGTCTAACGAATATAAGACCACAGGAAGCCCAATCTCCAAAACCACAGATACTTAAGTCTGGGAAGCCTATGGCGGCTTGGGAACTTCAATGATTGAAAAACAACATACGATTTTCTGCGAAGATTTCTATGCCAAACTGTTTCTCTGACATCATGGTCCTCTGACAATTAGTTTGGGCTCATTGCACAGATTTGCGGTCCGTAAATGCCTTTGTTAAGATGACAAAAGGTCGGGTCGAGATCAGCTGGTATGTCTTTATATGGAATTTAAATAATTCATATGTCATCTTGACTATAAATAGAATTTAGTAAACTGTGTTTTGGTATGTAGTCGATCGTGCATGATCAGATGCTCGGAGAACCGTGCTTCTTCACAACTATTATAACCTGTTCTCTCGATGGAGGATAAATCGTGGGCCGATTTACCTGAGCATGTTATCGTATCTATCTTTTCTTACACCAGTATACCGACAAGATCTAAACTAGCATTGGTCTGCAAGTCTTGGCTAGATGCTTTCAAGTCGCCATTCTTGTGGCATTCGTTTACGTTTCAATTTATAACACCAGAAGATTTCAAATATGAGCCGTTTCTTCTTCAGCATGGACAATACCTACGATCCGTATTTATTCGATGTAATCAAGAAGACAAGATCAACAGAGAAAATGCTTGTAAGCTAATTCGCGGCCTTTACGAACTCGAGAAACAAAGACTTGAGCGTTTGAAGATAAAATTTACTGGGGAGAACCCTTTGTTCTATGCTGGCCAGGAGTTTGTTGAATGTTTAACAGGAATTTTCGGCTCTCCACCGACAAGAGTCGAAAAAAATGTTCAAGTTATCACGCGGCTGAGGAGTGTTGATTTATGTGGGCTCCCTGTAGCATTGAATGATAAACTCCTTCTTTGCCTAGCCGAACATAATGCTGAAACTTTGGAACATCTCGACATACAGAACGCATCACTGGTTTGCAAAGTGACTCCGAGCTGCATTCTGAAGCTTGTGCAAAGATGTCGGAAGTTGAAATCCTTAGCAACACACTACGGAAATATCACGGAAGAGATTCTGTTAAGTTTTATAGAAGAAGAAAGATCACCTTTGAACCATCTTTCAGTCTTATGTAGGAGAGAAGAAAAATATGGCAGAGATATTTCTTCTGAAACATGGAGCATTGTAAGAGCCAAACTGCCAAATCTTCGAGTTACATTATATTTTGATTTGTCGTGTCCTATGTTCAAAGTTAACGCCATTCTTAAACCAGAAATTCCTGTATGTTATCTACGATTGCTTGTTCAAGCACGTCTAGTTCAACAAGTCTATTTTGCCACTCAATATTATAGCAACACCCTTGAAAAAATAGCATTGTCGACGACAAATAGTCCAGAGCTAGAAAATTCTCTTTTACATCTATCTAGCGCCTGTAATAAGCTGAAGGAAATTCATGTCTTTCAGTGCTATGTTTCTTCAGAAACTAAGGAAAAAATACTGAAGATTTTGCCAAATTTGAAAAAATACACTCTGAAAACAAAAGAGTGACGTGACCGACTCAGGGACGCATTTAGCGTGAGGGCTTTGTCAAGAAACGTAGTAAAAAATAGGTGCTTGAACTCTAGCTAGTCTATATTAAGAGACTGTAATGTTCAAATGAAATCCTAGGGACAAGAATTTAATGATATTTGATTTTTTCTTTTTTGTTCCAGTTGTGAAATTACTTGTTGCCATAAAGTTTTGAAAAATATAAGAGTCAGGCGCGGATTCATGTCAGATCAGCTCGCACCGTTTTCCGGAAAACTGTCTAGATTTTCAAAGTAGCAGTTACATAGCTCACTTATATCTACAGTTCTTATAAAAGGTACAAAAACGGCAAATTCGAAAAAGGTCAAAAATTACAGTGTTTGAGAATTTCGATTTTACCTATTTCTGATTATCGTTTTGTTTTGAGGTTTGGCTTTTTTTGGGAAGAGGGGGATTTGACATTTAGAGCTCTGGAAAACGGTTATCGTTTCGACTGGATCCGCGCCTGACCTGAGTCGTATCTTTTCCTTGCTGTTTCCTTGACATTTCTTTCCTAGCTGTACAACGACCGGCTTATTATTTTATAAGAAAAATAAATTTTTAGACGCGATAAAATGTCTTTATTTAATGTGCTGGGGTTTCAGGGAAGTATGCCGAGATTGTGCAGCATGAGACACGGCCAGGGGATTAAGGAAAGTTTCCTACCAGCGAGTTACTGGAAATGTCGTGGCTGCAAAAGCCGTGACAAGAAATGGACCATGAACGCAGTTACATTGGCATAGAATTCTCAATATTTCTACAGGCTTTTCTTTCCTATATACGCTCTGATAAACAACGTCACTTGGGCTTAACTGCTATTGTATCCCCAAACAATAGTTAATTAGCACTGACGCCATATATTTTTTAATGCATTCTAGGCATTAATGAAAGTTTGAATTAACTTTTACAATAAATCCACCAATCAGATGTTGACAAATTTAATGACAAGCAACTCAAAAATTCCGCCCATTTTCTGAAGCTTGTAGAATTATAAGAAGGAATACACCGCGCACGAAACAGAATAACAGCTGAATGGCTTCCTTCAGGAAAACTATTCGAATTTATAAATATGATCCCACATGTACCCTCATGATTAGCCAAAAGGACACTAGGAGACCCTGGTATAGGTTAGGGTTTGTTTGCCGAAAATGGACGCTGTCTACCCCCGCTAGGGTTTTAAAAAGCTAACCAGCATACAAATCGAGCGTAGGACCCATTATGGTGACCGTCACAAGCCAAATGGCTACAGAGTCAGAAGTGAATTTATTATGGAAGAAAATATCTTCTAGCATTCACGTTTTAGAAAGAATGCTACTTTCAGCGTACTGGAAAGAAGCATTGGCATGTGTACTTTGATTCTGTCGATTATGGCAGTAGCTTCATTTTCCTTGGATTTATTGAGCTCCGAGTAGAGGTCGGTGTCGCCGTGAGTGTGCAGCCTTTGGATTTTCTTTAGTAGGGGAACTAAAATGACGATGACTCCGTGAAAACGCTCTCAAATGGCTTCAAAATCGACCAGACATCAAAACATTTAACAAGCTATCAAGGTAAGTCATTTTTATTCATAAAAGTACCAATTTTAGATATTACAAAATATTACCGTAAATATTCATCACAACACTACAGAAAAAGAGCTTGGGCTGCCTGTGGAGTACTGTGCACCATTATATCACCATGCGATTCTAGCGTATGTAAATGATGATCTAGAACGTATTCAAAGGCGTGCCCTTTCAATTATATCTTAGGGCCTGTCATACGTTGAAAATCTCATGCTGTTTAGCGTTACCTCTCTTTATGATAGGCGCGTACTATGGAACAGTGCACGAACTTCTCTTTGAGTCAGTTGTTACCAATGCTTAACGTAAACTATATGACCTTTTACCAGTAAAGCACGTAGCTCGATATAACATAAGGAACCAACTTCAGTTTGATCGCCCTCAACCATACGCACTAGCTAAGCGTTACGTGAACACTTTCATTCCTTCCATGTTAAATAAATAGGCACATTTAGTAACATGGCCTCTAAATAATGTAAATAGTTTGTATAGTTATAGTATTCATATTTATATATATATATATATATACTGCGATATGCAGAAATTCTGATCCTCTTGATAAATATACAAGTTTATTATATCCATTTTGAAATCACTAGCAAATCCTGTAATCTGATTGGCTCTCAGTAGATTGATTCAAGCACGAATCGCACTATTTTGAGTCCGAATCGCATCTTTTTGTCAGCCAATCACAATGCAACACTAGAAAAGGTAACCAATCAGATTACAGGATTGTATGTAATCAGCCAATCAGATTATAGCAAATAAGGAACATAAAATGTAGCTTTTTTTCAAGTTTGACTGCAATTTTTTGTTACAAAAAGAAACAAAATACCGGCTATTTGTGAATAAATACTTTTGTATTTATCACAAATTTAGTGTCTATCTAGTATGATTTCAAAATGGATATAATAAAGTGATAATTGAACTTCGTGTCGTGCAATTTTGGTCTGATATCAAACTTGCGATTACAAATCACACTCCCGCTACGCGGTCGTGTGATTTTGTTATCGCGCGTTTGATATCAGACCAAATTGCACTCCACTTAGTTCAATTACCATTATTTATTATATGAAATAGAGTGTGATATTGAGTGACATCAAAATGATAAAATTGATATCCCCACTCCCACCAGTGGCCAGTGGGGATACGATTTATATCAACACTGGTGGTGTCAAATTTCGACTTTTTGCTCAGCAAGTCTCAAATTCTCCATTATTTTTCATTGAAGATTTCATATAATAAACAGAACATTACATGGCCGCTTGGAGATACGAATTTTATTTTCTCGTGCTGATATCATCTCTCACTCGTTCGCTGCGCTCACTCGTGAGAGATAATATCAACACTCGAAGATAAAATTCGTATCTCCGCGCGACCATGTAATATCCTCTATATATCAAAAGTATATTAGAAATTATGGGATACTATTGCTGATATTTTTTTCAGAAAGCCCTAGTGATAGGCAACTCGAAAAAAATATCAGCGATGATATCCCATAATTTCTGACATACTTTTGATATACTTGTATATTTATCAAGAGGATCAGAATTTCTGCATATCGCTGTATATATATATATATATATATATATATATATACAGCGATATGCAGAAATTCTGATCCACCTGAGCGAAGTATATAACTATATCGGGTGCATTGTGGGAATAATTTCGCGCGCGATTCAATGTAAAGAAGCGTGACTAGCGTGGAGTTGATTGCCAGCGCTATATTTACACTATATAGCATCGAACAACTCGGAAGGCGAGAGCCTAAATGTTATTTAAAACACCAGACTACTCCAAAACGTTGTCTCTCAAAGCAACGTTGTTAACCAAATAATTAAAGTCAACTAAAGGCAAAGAAAGTTCAGTTTTTACTGTCGTGACCTCTGCTCAAATAATTTAATCGCCCAAGAACATGTAACGGTAAAACAAACTTTACATTCAATTACAACTATAATACCAAAGCTTGAGATTACGTTGAGTGTTTTAGATATACTTAGATATATTTAGATAAAGTCGATGAAGGCGTAATTAAAAATATTTAGGATATTCGGATGAAATTGTCTTTCACACAGTTTAATTTATGCAAAGAAAGCAATAGACGTTTTGCTTACATTATCGAAAACACTGATGCTTGCTCAAAGAGCTGATAATGATTTATGAGCTTCTCACTCAATGAGGAATTTTCCCTGCATTTGTGAGGACGGAAATAACTTTTGGTTTTTACAAGCTACAGAGTTTATTCTTATAAGCAGTGTGATTCGATTAAACGCAAAATATAAAATTTGTGTTATTGTGCACATTTTCTCCTCTGATGTTTCAAGCAATGGAATCTTATATTCTAAATTAGAAATACTTCTCAGGTATAAGTTTAATCTTTCCCTGATGTCTGGCTCAAAAGACTGAAAGGTTATGCAAAAGTCAGAATACTATGTAAATCTATGTTATTGTAGCTATAAATTTGCTCCGTGAATATCAAAAGAGAATTGAGTCGTGATATATTTCGACACACTTTACACTTGAGATAGAAAACCAAAAGTTATTTCCGTCCTCACAAATGCATGGAAAATTCCTCATTGAGTGAGAAGTCCATAAATCATTATCAGCTCTTTGAGCAAGCATCAGTGTTTTTAATAATGTAAGCAAAACGTCCAGTTGTTCGATGCTATATAGTGTATAATATAGCGCTGACAATCAACTCCACGCTAGTCACGCTTCTTTACTTTGAATCGCGCGCAAAATCATTCCCACAATGCACCCGATATAGTTATATACTTCGCTCAAATGGATCAGAATTTCTGCATATCGCTGTATATATATATAAACAAATTATTAATTTTAGTTTTCATTATCTGTAATTTAAAATTAATTTTTATCAAGAGAGCATAAATAAGAGTGGGAAACTTAATACCGCGCGCGCCATGTGAATTCCCGGTTGGCGGCTATTTTTAGCATCCAAAGTCGTTTGGTTTTTAATTTTTTGAAAGCGTGGACGTGTGCGCGCACCCTCAAAAACAACATACTTTTCGTCGATTTTTCTCACTTTTTTAAGACAAAATCTATTAGATAAAGCAAAAAGATCAGGATTGGCTATGTTCTGTTCTCTGATAAAACACGACTGAGGCTGTTGAACACTCAAAACGACGCAAAATTTATGTTTTTCTCCAAAAATCTTTACATGCTTTAGCTACTTCCAGGTTTGCTTCGGTCGTCATTTAGGAGGTTAATTTGCAGTTCATCTGTGAATAACCTTTCATTGAGTGAACCAAAACTTGAAAACGATCATTTGCTCCTCTCGTGATTTGCCTGACTATATATAGACATGAGATAGAAAACAATGGTTTTTAGCGATCTCTAAAACAGGAAACAACTTAAGAACTTAAAAGTGAAATAGACTTCTGTGCAACTTAACACGATTATAGGTCAGTGTACATGCTGCTAGACTGATATACAAAATTATAAGCAACACCGTCGAAAGAGGGACGTATTGTAGATTTGAAACTATATAGTATACTAGTATATATAAGACTAAAAGTGAGGGACTTAATTCACAACAAATAGGAAGGCGAAAACCCCGTCCTCCATCGCCCCAATTCCTGCACTATAGGCTAATACGTGTTTAGTAGCCTGTTTCAGAACCTGTTTTACCTGTTTGTGCTCAAGTCCATACTTATTCATAACTTTCAAATCCTTTACTCCAGTGTATGATTGTGCATGATAGCGTAAGGAAGCAATGTCTTTTTGTTCTGGCAGAAGGAGAGGTATAAAATTGTTTGGTTGAAGAAAATCAAAACTAAACTGATGTCACGAAGGTTTTCTCTGGTGGGACTAGCTCGTCCTTCAATGACACAGAATATGGATGCTTTCTGGTGTTTTACTGATCTTTATTCTGCTCTTGACTTCACTCTGACTTCGACTGAACTAGTACTCTTCGACTGAGCTAACACTGAACTCTCACTAACTGGTAGCAACTAGCAAACTCGTATTTATGCCAACAGCTAGGGC
The DNA here is from genome assembly GCA_964019055.1 of Anthopleura xanthogrammica. NCBI lineage: Eukaryota > Metazoa > Cnidaria > Anthozoa > Actiniaria > Actiniidae > Anthopleura > Anthopleura xanthogrammica. The sequence continues at coordinate 7,496,429 of OZ025213.1, forward strand.
CTACGTCACATAACCGGTGTGTGCCAAGTCAAACTGGGCACAACTAGTTATACAGCATATGACGTAAGGCTTGAGGGTAGCTATTTACTTAGTGCAAAAATAAGAGCGCCTACCCGCAAGACTCGCCCTAACAAAACCGGCGATAGAATTCGCTAGCTGGACTAGTAAAGAATATTTTACAATAACAATATTTTGTAGTTCTAAACAATATAACCTTAAGCGAAGGCTCAGAAAACGGCTAGCAAACAATCTGTTTACCGAATAAACAGTGTTACTTTTCCCAGTACGCATGTCCAAACCTGTACAAAACTGAAACTGGTTTTTACTGGAAAAGTACTGTGGTTTGCAGCTGTTATCTACTAAAAGCCTTCCTCTAATTAAATGAAGACCAGGAAATAATTGTCATGAAGCAAACATTGACTAGGTATAATGACCAACCAATAAACAAGTCATTAGGATTGAGTTGCTATTGGCTGGGCACGTGTCAGAATAGACTGTCTGTTGACAAATCATTACTAAATAACAAGAGTTTCAATTACTCAAGATAGTGTAAGGTGAACCGAGATCAAAATATGATTTTTCCCTCATTTCCAAATAACTCTAAAACTTTCCCCATTACACTGAGCAAAACGAATAGAATAGTTTCTTGACTTAAACTTTGAATATTATTTTTTCAGTGTAACGCCAATCAATGTGCTTGTAGTGGCAGGGATGGTCGAGATGGAAGAGACGGACGAGATAGCAATGTCATTTGTACACAGGTAAAAATAATTATAAAACTTAACTTTGTTGCAACTGTTCATAGTCGTCTCCTTCCCGCAACTCACCAATGGACTTTCTTCGATCCTTTAGCGTTTCATTTTCAGAACCGCTCTTTCTTTCGTTAGTGGACATCATTTTTGCTTGGCATTGATAGCAAGTATCAAAAAGAAAAATGACTAGATGCATGATTAAATGATGGGTAGCCAACTGGCTTTGTATAGCTTTTCAGTTAATCCAGTTGGCTCGCACCTTTATGTAAGGATAAATATTTTGTAATTCAATTGTATATTTTTAAGGTGCAAATAAAATCATTGTCATTGTCAGCTATAGTTTTCCGGGTCATTGTAATAAAATACATTTTTTCGGCTGATTATACACTGAGTTCCAGAGGTTATGTATGCTATAGCTCAGGCGCGTTGCTGCTTTAACGAGCTCTCCCCTTGCAACCAATTCGAAGTGAATTTATAGAATCTCTGGAGCCCAGGGTATCAGCTCAGATCCAAGTGTTGAATATCACTTTAGTCCGAAAATGAAACTGAATATTTCGTTTTATTGTTCAGCGACCAGAACGCCCTTCGATTCATTTGGATGGAGCACAGGAAAGACACGCCGTCATCAAAGCCGATACGAGTAAGTGGTCCATTTTTTTTAATAAAAAAAATTAGAATTCGATACGTTTTTCAGAATCGACAGTGTATTAAAAGTAAGTAAAATCATATGTGGTATATATAAGTCTGTTATCATTTTTAACATCGATCAGAAAGAATTTCTTCCAGATCGTAAATGGTAATAGTCTAAAAGCGGCAACACGCGGGTAGCCACCCAGTCCCCCAACAAACGACCCCAACCCGTCACCGTTCACAGGTTTAGCCTCTTCCTCTGAGACATTAACTTGAAAGTATAGTCATAGAACTACAAAAATTAGCTAGGCTAAAGAAGACAGCACCCCTTCCAATCAACTGCCACTGATATCAGCTACCACAAGTCCACTCAGTTTTGAATAAGCTTTTAAAAGAACATGTTTAAGTAAAGAGGCGCTGTGCTGAAAGCCACCTACCATCATAACACGTCGGACTAGTATACCGAAACCGTGGGTTCGGGTCCTGCCATGGGCATATGATATTTTTCTCTTAATTCTTTATTCTATTATTCACACCCAACGCATTTCATTTCACTAGTATTATTATCCTCAATTGTGCGTAAATATTTACGGTGTTCAGCTTACCCATGAGATTAATATCGCCCTGGACCCCCACAGTTGCCACATATACAACATTGCCTGGCTGGTTAACCAGCGTGGTTGGTCCTTGTAGTGTAGTGGTTAACACGTCGGACTAGTATACCGAAACCGTGGGTTCGAGTCCTGCCATGGGCATATGATATTTTTCTCTTAATTCTTTATACCATCAGATCAGGTTAGTTTTAGCAATACTGTTTGGGATGGTATAATTGTCTTTTATTTTATTAATGTTTTGGCTACCTCATGCAAAAAAAAAAAAAAAAAACTATCTATCGAAAAACCGTTTCTATAATAACGTGCATCTGTGTGTCGGTTTTCAGACTTGGATTACTGGAGTACAACTGCACCGGCTGGTTATGTAACTGGTGCCATGAAGTACGCTAATGGATACATAACTGTACCAGAGAATGGGGTGTACTTTGTGTATTGCCAAGTGTATCATAACTTGCCAAATACAGCAGGAAGACACAGGTATTTACAATGACATACTACATAACAGGATTGGATATTGAAACTTGCATGGATAGCTTTTTATATGCCCCTCTCCCCCTCCACACACACCGGCATACATCCTTTCTGAATTTAATAGTTCCGTCTCTGAGGCGGAAAAATATAACTGGGAGAAAGAAAAGCGAATATAAAGCCGTTTTAAAAGCAGGGAAATGAGAATAAGAAAATACTAAGGAAAGATAGATACAAAAGTTTTCCGGTGACCCAACATCTAGTCACATCATTGAAGTTTTCACTTGCAACTTTATATTTCTTAGGATATTCATCAACAACCGTCCGGTAGCACTGGCGGGTAAACACCCAGTACTCCCTACACAAGGTACCTACTACGTTTGACCCAGAAACTAAACAAAGGCGACAAAATAAGCTGCAAGCTTACGTACGATAGCAAACTCTACCTTGGAAGTCAGCACACATTTTTTGGAGCTTTTATGCATTAGTATAGATTCTTCCCAGACAATTGACCACATAACCAGGCCAAACAATCACTAAGTAAAATATTAGGGTTATGTTGAACTAAGCGTGTGACATTTTAGTAGGTAAAAAAAATAAAACCTAAAAGCAAACAAGTCAGTTTAATTATTGTCTCAGTTCCTTTGCTTTCAAAGAGACGAAAAAAGCCATATAAAGAGCCTTAGGTGGCACTGTTCATTGTTCAGTCTAACTTACGAAACAATGTCAAACCCATCTTATTGAAAAGCTTCAAACTGAAAATAAATAAACTTTTCTGGCTAGAGTATCGTATCAGCGTTTTGCAGAAGCAGAACAAATCTTAAAATTAAGGTTACATTTCCTAAATCAGCAACCATGCAAAATAAAAAAACGAAAAGAAAGAAAAAACGACCAATGGTTGGTAGATAAGCAGAAAGGAAAAAAGTTTATAAAATAACTTTGATATTACGCGCGCTCTGATTGGTCAAAAAGCCATGTTTTATGAGAGTATAATACATGCTCGCGCTATTTTGTTTCTCTCTCTGCTTCTTAAAAGCATTTGAGCGCTAGTTATTTTATAAAAGCAATAAAAAAAAACAGTTTTCCGTGTATTATACTCTGATAAAGACACTTGGGATGTGGAGAGAACACTTGAGAAGCTGGAAACCACTCCGCTACGCGTCGTGGTTTCCTACGCTTCTCTCGTGTTCTCTCCACATCCCGCGTGTCTTTATCAGAGTATAATACACGGAAAACTGTTTTTTATTCCTTAAATAAAAGAAAGAAGGGTAGGTATTAGAATTTATCACGATGAATATGATGAATACATTGAATATGATAAGAAATTATCATAATGAATTGATAAATGAAAGATAGATAGATATAAAAAGAAAGAAAGGAAGGATGGATGGATGGAAGGAAGGAAGGAAGGAAGGAAGGAATTAAGGAAGCAAAACCAAGCTCCCCCTTTCAAGTTTTCCTTCAGCCAACGAAGCCCTCGCCTCAGATCTTGTAGGCCAAGGATGACCGGGGCTTCCATTTTGGGTCATGGACATCACTAATCATAGGAAGTTTTATATTTAGTAATTTTTTTAATATTTGATAATAAACAATTATTCTGCGAAGTTGCTCGTTTAGATAGTTATAATCCAACATACGGTTCTTACGAATTACTTAACATTTGACTTGCATCAGTCATCGATGTAAATTTTGTAATTCTCATTGTTAAAAGGATTTTTCAGGAATTCTTGCTACGATCCGTTCTTTATGCCTTTTGATTTCTCAAAGCATCTCTTTTTTAAATTTTAACTTTTTAAATCTTGAATTATGACTGTCATTACAAGACAGATGTTGAGCACCAGAAGACAGCACATGATTATTCGGGCCGGGAATCATCAATGTGCTTGATAAGAATCTAATTGCTTTGCATGAGTGTTCAAATAACAGGATTATATATACTTGTATAAGTATCGCGTTTTAAAAAGCACTCTTTATATGCATTCGATAAGAAGAATCCTTCCAATTTGTTATGTAACAAATGTAGACCAAGAAATCTACGACCTATATTCCTGACTTTTTTGCAAAACAAACCAAACTGAATATATTAATTATATTAATGTCCAATGATAGTTAGACCGCTCGAGACGGATTAAATTTATGACTGTCGATTGGCTATTGTTAGTCACTAAGGGTTATGTTAAACTCGCCAAGTACTAGTCCCAGGGGAATAATTACAGAGGCTTACTTCAAAGCGAACACGCAACGGGTGCTTTATAAATATGATAATACATCCATTCAATGACTCATGGCGACCCAAAGCCAGCAATCGTGCATTTGATACAAATGAAAACATCGTCTTTGTCTTTAACAGTTATGTTTATTCATCCGAAATACTTCGATACTTGCTCTAGAACCTATACATCTTCCAAGGTTATTTAGATAAAAGGTTTAGAAGTCAAGCATTTTATATATTTATAAAAGTTGTAATCTTTCTAGTGAGCCATCAGATTATTTCTATTTTTCTAGTACTTCAAGACGTTTGTTCACAGCCGTTGTGACCTACATCACGCTATAAAACCTATTCACAAACTCCAGTTAAAAAACTTCTTTCGGCACTGACAAATATTTCTTAGACTTGTAAAATAGATTTATCTAAATTATACACTAGACAAGCGAGAGACAATTCTCTTGAATGATGTTCCAGATAACCTTCACTAAGAATTTTCTAAGAAGTTTTAAGTTACAACTTTGTTTTTAAATTCAGTTATTAAAAGACTAAGAGTTCAGTGTCATTCACTCTATCATCAAGATTTCCTTGACCATACTCTCGTAGTCAATCTCTCCATGATTATTTACGTATCCAGTGACTAAAACATCGAACTCCTCGTCGGATAACTTTTCTCCAAGAGAGGTGAGAACATGTCGAAACATCGAGGAAGAAATAAAGCCGCTTTCTGCCCGGTCGAAGTGCTTGAAACAATCGATGACTCCTTCAGAAGAAACTTTTTTCTCTGTAGTCATACAGTGTTGTGAAACTGAGTGAAAGATTGGAAGAAATTCTTCAAAAGCCATCAGGTTTTTACCGAAGTCTCGTTCTACTTTGCGGACTTCAGCCTGGGTTGGGTTTAATCCTGCAGCCCTCAAACATTGTCCAAGATGGCCTACATCAATCTTTTCTTTGCCAGACGAGTCGTACAGGTCAAAAATATCCTTCAACAGAGCATCGTCCTTCTCAAGCATCTTTCTTGTAGCCATTTTTATAATTTCTTTGAGCTCAAGGCTGCGACTACAGTTATTCTTACTGTGATTCACTCAAGTACGACTAAGCGGAAAGACGTAAGCCTAGAAGCGTAGACTACCTCACACGTGACCGCTCCCAGCCCAAGCTGTGGAATGCCCAAAATAGTTATCATATGAGTCGCAATTTATCTCTCCACTGCCCAAAAAGGGAATGTCAGCATAGCTGCATTGCTTCGTCATCGAAATTAGTTAAGTCAAAGAACAATCCATTGTTTGTTTTTAATATTCGTAGCATTTTTGATCTCGCCTGCATCAATTGAAACCGAATAAATCATTGGAATCAAAACAGACGATATTGATTTTGGAGTGAAAAATAATGATCATCATGAATGTTATTCTTGGAAAACTTAATCACATTTTCATGGCTCTATGCTTCAGGAACAAATCTGTGAGGTAGATTCTTCTTGTTTTTGATATTCTTTTATTTTTCCGTAAGCAATCAATTTAAGCCATAAGTCAATAGTTTTAATAACAGTCTTGCGTCGAGTCTAATCAAAGCAAGCTAAGCAAAAGGACTGTTTATTTATCCACTGTCAAGCATTTTCAACGATGTTTCGTCCCAAGAAAACAAATTCGACCAGAAACCGGATAATATCACCAAAAATTCTAGACTAACCGATGCAGTACTGAAATTATCGCAAGACCAAGAAGGAACTAATATATTATTCCCGTTTCTTTTTCAATTATAAATTGAAATTTTCTTCGAGATGATCTATTTTGAAACCATGCCAATTGTAACAGCGTATAGCGAAAAGTCAAATGAACGACAACTGAACCAAATTCTTGAAACAAAGGTATATTTTAAAGGGTTTCCATCAATGTCAAGCAGTAATATGAGCACAGAGCGAGTATACGCGAAGGCGAAAAACAAACATTCTAAACACTGATATCTCCCCTCTCCTCTCTTCACAAAAACCTCGTACGTGTAAGTTATGATTTATCCTTCTTTTTAATGCATTCCAAGATATCTCAGTATTTAAAAAGCTATTTAACAGAGCTATGTTTATCTACATAAGGCCTGGGTCAAGCGTTATCTGTGAACTCACATTGAATGATTCTACGGCCGAATCTATTTTGAGAATATTCATTCGAGGTGACGAATGACTCCATCTACTACTGAGTAAGAAGCACTTTTATTCAGTACTCTAAAATCAAAACCCTGATTGATGTTTTACAGTCGAAGATATTTTAAAAATAAGTACCCCCTCCGCAATGAAAAACTTGGGGTAGGTATGGATTAGAAGATAATTCAAATGAAAAAGTATGAGACATGGATACAGAATTTTTATGCCATATCAGTCTACGATTTCATTTCATTTTTTTAAAAATGTTATTGCAAACAGTTCTAATTCTTGTGGGTTTGAGACTAAAAACATCCTAGCGTAGTTTTCTCAAGACATTTTTTTTCCCGTGAGGATCAAGCTACTAGTTAACCATACCATAGCATGTGCATGTCATTTTGGTAATTTACCAAGAATTTTGTTTTTACCATGTGGGATGCCTGTGTTGTGATTGTTGCTTTCGACCCTAGGAGAGCTCTGTCATTTTTACTGTGACATGGGCGTAGCCAGGGGGGCCCGGGCGCGACCCCCCCTCCATCGTGTTTGCCGTTTATTTGGTTGATTTTCTAAAAACGAGTTTTGCCCCCCCCCCCCCCCAAGGCAAAATCCTGTGAATGCCAGACTCTGGGGAAACCCAAGAATTTTTTAAAAAGATTTTAAAATTTTTTTAAAAATTTCTTAAAAGACCTTTGATTCCTTAGAATATTTGTCATAATTGATTAAAAAACCATTCTAGCAATCCCAAGAGCCCTTGAAATAAAGGATAACAATTACCTTGAGAGTTGATAAAATGGCAGTACAGCTGTAAAGCAATAAAAACGTTTTTTTTAAAGGCCCAGTTTAAATGTCGATCTTCTCGTGAGCCGAACCTCATCACATCACAGAAGACCACCTTATTACCCATTGTTTTCAATGCGTTCAGCTAATGTGAAGTTCGACGTTTGAACTGGGCCTAAAATGAAAAAAAAAACAGTTTATTTAGGGAGCCAACACTCAAGCTATAATTCCAAGACTTACTGGAAGCCAGCTATATCCTTTTAATCATTTTTCAAATTACAAAGCAAATGTTGCATAACTTTTAAAACTAATAGATATGTTAATCACAACAAGCTATATATACCAACTGTAATCTGCACCTTGTTTGAGTGCCATTAACAACATATATACAAATAAAACATCCCAGGTATTCGTTCAAACTTTTTCTAAAACAGTTGTACATGTAGTTTTCTTTTACAATCGTTTCAGGGCTACTGAGATCAAATCTCTTGAAAATGTAACAGAAATGAGAAGCATTTTAATGTATATACACCTATTTTGAAAAACCTTGTCGGTTGGAGATCTAAAATCTCTGACTGAAAAAAAGTACAGGTCATTACTCAAAGGTGTCATAACTAGATATTAACTTTTTGTGTACTAATTAAAGAGACAAAATAATTATCACTTCTCTTCATATTAAAATTCACAGCTTACAGCACACAATGCATTTCGGACTGAGATTTCACATTGTCAACCAACAATCTTTTTTTAAATAGGTGTATGTATACAGGTATGATTTTTCGAAGCTTGCAAATTAAAGCAGCCATTTTAGGCTGCCATTTTTACAAAAAAAAAAAAAAAAAGGCTCAAGTTTCAACCACTTATTTTACGATGCAAGCATGGTCCTAGTTAAAATCTGGTTTACATACTCAAAGAATGCATAAACAGAGATCCCTATCATGATATACTGTATTACGGCTGATTTAAGTTCATTTCCCTTTACACAAAGAATAAAAGGAAATAATAAGTACCAAAAAACTAATACAGGGTTCCCACTCATCCGGAAAAATAATATTCCCTGACTTTTGCCTGACCAAAAACCATTTTTCATTGACCATACTCTTGCACTTATTTTACAAAAGAAAATATTTTTATGGTAGTTTGACCAAAGGAAGCCCAACTAAGAATTTTGGATGTAAAGCGACTTTGTGAAGACTGACAGAAATTCCCTGACTTTTTCCTGAAAATTGCCTGAGCTTGAGAAAAATTCAGAATTCACTGACTTTTCCCTGACCGTGGGAACCCTGTAATAAATATATTATATTATGTATATAAGATAGTATCCCCATGAGATCAGATTCTGGATGAATAGAATGGAAAGGAAATGACTCTTCATTATGAGTGTTTAGCTCTTCATTATGAGTGTTTGTAAAGTTAGTAATTAAGTAAGCTGTAAGCAGCATAGGACTTAATATAGACTTGTTTTCTTCATTATACGCAGGAATTCAGCCTCATTGATTTCTCCATCACCATCTCTATCTGCTTCATCTATCATTTCCTATAAGAAGGATTAAAATATTCAAGATATACCAAATTTTTTAGCATTTAGTAACACTGAACATTGGAAGCAAGGGTGGCATAGCCAAGGCAACCTGAGTTCGAGCCCTGCTGGGTTTGGTGTCATATGTGAGTAGAGTTGTTTGTTGGTTCTCTCCTGTGCTTCAAGGGTTTTTCTGGGTTCTCAGGTTTTTCCTCCCTCCTCAAGAATCAACTTCTAAATTCCAATTGGAATGCAGTGGAGGAAGAGCCACTCAAGGGATTCCACTGTTAATTCTCATTTATTTATTTTTTCTATTTTTAAAATTTTATTTATTTACTGAAGGAAAATAGGAGAAACTTAGAAATCATCATAAAACAAAATATGAACTATTAAGTGCTTGAAAGTTAAAATTATTATTAATTTGATATTCAAAAAAGTGGTCACTATGATTTCTAACCAACTCATTACTTTTAACTTTTACTTTTTTCTCATCATGAACTTACCTGCAGTTCTTCATCTGTTAAATTTTCACCTAATTCCTTTGCTACTCTCTTTAGGTTTTTAAAGGATATTTTGCCCTTCAATTCACATGCAAGAAATAATGAATTTAGTTTGAAATAAAATTAAATAAATGATTTTATAATATAAAAAGCTAAAGCAATTGGCAAAATATAAATAAATTCAGTGCTATAGAAAAAGTCTTATTCAGCAAAATCAAAATTTTGCTTTATTTTAAATTCTGCAATACCAAATCCTTTAATTTTCTGTCATGTGAAAGATATCTTTTAATCTTAATGATCTTAGACTATACGAAGTTAAAAAATTCACCATGGAAAACTAGAGTTTTTAATTTTTTTAATGAAAAAAAATGACCTTCATAGTTGACCTAGTGTTGCTATGGTTACATTATACATAATTAGTTTCCTAAAAAAAATAATCTTAAACTCATGAACTTTAATATGGTTGACCTATCTATTATGTGTATCTGTCTGTATTGGCCTTAGGATGCTGCTTTCTATTGTTTGCTATTGCCTCAAAACCCTATGGAGCCACCTTAATCCTCAGTAATGGAGGAGTGGGATGGGATAATGTGTATGCTGTAACCGACATCTCCCACTGATAGAGGTTAATTCAACTGCAAGAGCTACAATGTTAAATATCAACTACAGGAATGTTAAAAATACAAGAGAAAAGCTTGGAAGATGTATTAAAAGAAGTTAGTTTTGTTTACTTACCGTTTCATCATCATCAAAGAGTTTAAAAGCTTTCAATATTTCTTCTTTGGAATCCTTTTCACTCTAAAATAAAAGAAGGTTGCATGGTTTTAACATACAGTGCTTCAAATCATCCTTGATTTATGATGGTAGTACTTATAATTGCCAGTGAAGTCTAACAAACCTGTGGCTCTTATTCCATAATCAAATTGGAACTTATATTCAAAATATTTGAAATATAATGCACGCACTGATTGGCTGTATAAAATATTTGAAATATAATGGGCACACGTACGGATAATTGGATAATTGGCTACTGTGTCTATATCAGAGGACAGAGACACGCTCATACAAAATTATTCAAAAATATCTTATAAAAGAAATATAAAATGGCTGCTTATGTGGCTGGTGAGCACTCAAAAAAGAAAGAGAAACACTCAGCTATGCCTCATGTTCTGAACCTTGCTTCTCTCATGCTCTACAGCTTTCAGCATGTTTGTATCACAAATACAGAGACATGCATAAATGTGTATGAAGGAAGGCATAACAAAAAGATGGATAGAAAAATACAGAGGCAGAAGAGGACGAAACCAAGAGGACATGATGGTAATAGTGCATTGGAAAAGCTAGTATTTTTCAATTATATCAGATCATGAATTTGGATTGAAAGACAGCTTTTGATTTGGATTTCAATGAGATGTATATTTTTATTCCATACTTTAGGTCAGGGGAGTCAGGGGATTGAACCAGGATTTTGCCTTAGGGGGTGGGGAACTCGAAACCTGCTTTCAGAACTCCAACCAAAATGATGCACAGCCCAAAAAATGCCCAACAAAAAAAAAAAAAAACGAAACAAAAAAAAAAAAACGAAAAATTCGATGGAGGAGGGGGTTGGGCCTCCCTGACTATGTCCCTGAACAGCACAGACCAGCCGTGCTTCCCCCACTGCTAAGAAATGCTCATGATTGAATGCTAAAAAAATATCCAATTGATGAGGTTTTACATATTATATAAATTCAAATACCATTTTAATCAAGTCTACTTACCATTTTTGCTGTCATCATCTGCAGAAACTCATTAAAGTCGATGGTACCTAATAATTTAAATATATGACCAGGATTGAAGAAAATAAGCTGTGAACTTTATACAGCTCTTAAAACCACTTGTCTAGCTTAGGCCTTCTGCCTTGTGATATTTTCTGCTTAGATGCCGATTTGATCATTTCCCTAAACAGTCTTGGGTTACACTTATTTCGTTACTCCTGACCTTTTGCAATTGGATGTGGCCTGTCTCGATTGTGACATGAAGTTATTTACTTACAAACCAACAAAATTTGTATTCACACTGTGGAATCAGCAGATATTCTTTACAAATTCATTTAGAAATGTTATTTAACTTGTCTTCAATCACATCTGTAATTCATGGGTTTTTGAAGCAAATCTTCAATAGTTAGGCAGCATTTACAGTCAAACTTGGGTCAAATGAGCATACAGTATCCACAAGTTAAAAAGTAATCAATTCATATTTATTTATTTGCAGTTGCTTTTTTGGGGTTGTGTCATTTGATCCAGAAACTTGAGGGATAAATTGATAGAAACTTTTTTTTGGGGGGGGGGGGGGGGGGAGAGTATATATGAGCATCACTTTTTCAGCAACTTGTTAATAATAATACCTAATCAAAAAGATTACCTGAGCCATCTTTGTCAATATCTGATATCATTTTCTTTATTTCTTCTTTCTTTGGTTCAAAACCCAAAGCTCTCATTGCAACCTAAAAGTAATGTGACGAAAGCATGTTTTAAAACTCAATGTACATAAGGTTATTAAATACACAGCATTTTGAAGATAATATTAATATATTGAAAAAAAATAATTAAAAGGCTCAATGGAAGAGCAGATTTGTACATGTATGGATTGATTGAAATTACAGTAATCCTGTACCTTAAGTTCTTTAGCATCTATTGTTCCAGAGCCATCAGTATCAAACAAGTCAAATGCTTCTCTTATCTCTTGCTTCTGTTCCTCTGTCAGCTCAGGTTTTGGACCTTCCAATGATTAAGTAAACCCATTAAATTTTGAAAACTGGCAAAAAATTGTCTTATGTATCTAACTACATTAGTGATAAAGAAAAAAACCTTGTGGAGTTCCACAGGGATCCGTACTTGGTCCTCTACATTTTCTAATATCATTATATAATGATTTCATTAATGCTTCTGATTTACTAAATTTCTTCCTTTTTGCAGATGACACTACTTTGATTTCCCCCTATTCCAGGGCTCAAAATAACGGCCAGTCATACACCGGTCAAGATGTCCGGCAAATGATATTCTATTTTATCTTTTTCAAATATGAGTGGTCAACATGTCTGTTTAAAACCGTATTTGACCGGTCAAGTACCAAATTTGGCTGGACATTGACCGTTGACTGGCTGTTATTTTGAGGCCTGCTATTCATCCATGATTAGGCTCGAAAAGATGCATGGGATTGATTCTTTTTCAGAAAAGTGATTCACAATCTGATTAACTAATCATTTTTCCTCAGATCACCTGGTTATGCTCATAAAAACTTTAAAATCTCTCTAAATCTCTGTTCAATAAACTTTTAGTCTTACAAAAACGTCCAGTTTTAGTAATTATCTTTATCAAATTCATTAATATTCATAAGGCCAAACACAATAGAAAATCACAACCATGACCGAGTTTTTAAATCTGCAAGAGATTCGTCCTGATTTGCATACAACTTTAACTCAGATTTTCTCGGCGAAAAGTGCTTTTATCTTGAAAATTTAAGTAAAATTTAAGTAACACATGACCTAACTATCCTAGACCTTTGATAATTGAGATAAAACATTCGTGGCCGACCTTTATGGGGCGAAAAAGGCTCGCCTGCGGCTCGCCATTTTAAATCCCCATAAAGGTCTCCCGCTCATGTTTTATCTATTACATAGAACTTTTCTATAGAAAGATGAACTTGTTTTAAGGTAATTCCATAGTTTTGCATTGCGCACACGCTACTGCGCATGATTTTAGCCAGCGCGAGCTCACGCACATTGTCTATTATTACGATTTCAAGATGGCGGCCGGCTGGTAAAAACGGTTTGTTAAAAATACACAAAATACAGAAAACAAACCAAAACAACCAGCAAATTATCAAACGAAGGTTATCAGGCATTGTTATGAGAGTTTTGTATAAATTTAGAAAGAAATAACAGTCTTTTTGATATTTTTTTGTGTCTAAACTCTCCCCAGTCCCCTCTCGGTCACTACATTTCGAGGACAAAATTCGTACTTTAGCAAGCTGTAGCGCGAAAACGACCACGGTGACCTATCTTTTTTATTTCAGTAAATCAATACGAAATAGGTTTACCATAATATATCTTAATTTAAACAAGATTCCATGTCCAGTTTTCGAGATATTCTCAAAAACATACTGTGGAAAACTGTTTCCAGATAGATAATAGGGAGCACATCGAAGTTGAAAAGTCCCTATTTTTTACAACGACTGCATTTTCTGGAAAATTTTCGCCATCCAGCTGTTGCTTTGCTTCATAAAAGAAAGAATAACGCTCATATCTTAATGTTAGCAATGACTTCCTGAAAGTAGTGGGGCCTTTTGCTTGATTTTCATGATTCGAAAATTTCTTTCGCACGACCCCAAAAATGCCATAAATTACCGTCATCTAGCACCAAAACGAGTACGGTGACCCCACTTTTTTATTTTATTTTTGGAATGGGTAGCATTAACTTAATAACTGTGCGAAGTTTTATTAAAATTCTATGTTTGGATCTATTAAGTAAATTATAAATCTTCTTTCGGTGAATACAAAAAAATTGTTTGTTCACTTGAATCATGACTTCTGTACTTTTAGTCATAGATTTAATGTACTTTTCACTTTTCGAAGTTAAGAAAGAATACTTTTTGATCCATTTTTGACTACATTATCAATTGCTGTTGTTAGGGATGTTTTCTGTGCATTTGCAAGTTTTGCTTTGAAATTAAGTGGGAACCCTGTGGTGGTACACAGATAGACGCCATTATTGTACAGATAAGCAGTCAAGCCATGAAAAATCAACCCGATGGATTACAATTTTTTTCTTAAAGGTATGGTGTTCTGTTACTAATTCTTACTAGTAAGAGAACATAAAGTACAAGGAAAAGAAAATTTATGCTCCAGAAGTAATTAAATAAGTGCTCAAACCAATGCAAGTCCACTAGTCTGGGATTAGTAAATCAGTTTTTTGAAGGTTATGATGAGAAATTATTTTATTGCCTGCTGGATTTATAGACTTACTAGCCCCTTATGTAGTATCTAAAAAAGTTAGTGTTGAGCACTTTTAGAAAAGAAATAAGATTTTGCAGAATATTAATGTGAAGACGTTTTACCATGATCGTAATATCTGGAATTAGAAAATCCAAACATTTCAAAAGATGAAGACCATATAATAATGTCCATATCAAAAGCACAGTAGACCAATTAACTAAATAACTAACAGTGAACATAGTAGTACATACTTGTAAGTGTATACTGTACAAAGAGTATAAATGTACGAACAATACAAAGGGATTACAGGTGATCAAAAGTATAAAACTAGAGGGTTTGGAGTCAGTGAATGGGTATAAAGGGGTCTTATCATACCAGTTTTCTTTCGTTGTCCAGCTCCAAGACCTCCACCTTTTCTGTATGCAGACGCCTGCGACAAAAACATCAAGTTATGTAATTCATCTAACTCGGTAAAAAGGAATGCTGTTATTCTTTGAGTAATTGTGACAACAGTACTCTGCACTAATCTATCTTCGAATCTAGTTCGTCGGAAATAATCCTGTTTGAGTAATTTGTGCACTGATTTACAGTGACACTAGGCAAAGAAACAAATTTAAACGTCAAGAGTCAATATATACTGAAGAGCAAATCAACAATAACACTGCAGAAATGTTGTAATAATTTACCAAGAATAGAGTTGAAAAAAGTCTTGAATAGCCCAAGGCTGAATGGCTGGAAAAATAACCAACGACTCTTCAAAAGCACTTGGAGTCTCCGACAACAGAAGAATGTTGGCTGTTCGTTAACCGTCAATGTCGACGCTACAGCTATCCTAATTATCTCGTGTCTTGCAGTTTTAACCAACATCTATCAGTTGTTTGGTATTTAGTTTCGTATTTAATACTCCCACGGATGCAATTTGTCTACATAGCGTGGCCGTTGCTTAGGAAAACACGAGTAAATGTCAACGGATTGTCTTGTGTTTACACTACAAAAGCAGTTATCGAGACACGTTTGAAAGTCTCCAAAACGTCCAACTAAAAACGCTGGTATAACAAGATTGAGCGAATAAATATTAAAAAAGAATGACTTACCATTGTCGTAGTTTTGTATAATGTTGTTTTAAGGATGATATTTAGTGTCTAAATGGAGTAAAATCTTCACTGTGTGTCTGTCCTGCACTCAGTAACCAACTCGACCAAATTTTTGTTTTGCGCGGCTAATTGACCCGCAAAGCTTCATGGGATAGCTAACCCAGGTTCACTGCAGTACTACTACCACAGGTAGCCCATCCCGTTACTTAGTCGTTTGAATACTAGTCTGACTTCAGGAATGTCCAAGAAGCCTGCCACCCCTGCCCTCAGGGCTGTAGCAGGGGGACCGGCCCCCCAATAATTTCGGATGTGCTGAATATTGAACACTGAAAATTTTAGGTCTTTTACTAAAACATAGGGCGTTTTGTTCTTGCTAGGGCCCTGATCCTAGATGTACTCCTTCTCCCATAGACCTTATATGAAATATATTATTTATTTATATATTTACAATGTTATTACTATATCCATACACCTAATAGATCATTTTCGAGATGTGTGAGCGCTTTCAAAAATATTGCAGTGGCAGACATGCATGATCTCCAGGCATAATTTTTTGGCAGCCTCAATAGCGTGAAAATTATCATGTTGAAAATGCCTCTTTTTCATGTGTGTGCTTGCAATATTTTTTAAAACACTCGCTCATCTCGAAAATGGTTTATTGCAAGAACTTTGTCATATAAAAATAACAAATAGGAATTAATTAGAAATATATTTTTTTATTTTGATTCTAAAAATTGTTTAAATTTTAAAAAGGAAATATAAAACAGTTTTTTATTTTAAATATCCTAATCTAAGTACATGGGGAATACACTTGAGAAGCTTGACACCATTACACTACATGGCCATAGCAGGGGGAGGGGCTTGGGGCGCTAGGCGCCCCCTATAATTTTGGATGTACAGTATATTGAACGGCCCTGTACTACACATCATAGTTTCCTATGCTTCTCTCTGCATCCCACATGTTTAGGTAAGAGTATCCAAAATGGAAAACTTTTTTATATTTCTTAAATCCTACTCCAGATTTATCCCTCCTTATTCGATCTAATATTCATTTTTCTTGCTTCCATAGGAACATAACATAGCAACATAAATTCTTTTTCTTGAGATTGAGTATCTCTTAGTTATTTTCTTTTATAAACTGGTGGGGAAATATCCAAGAAGGAAAGTGAGTTTGGTATGAAGAGAGGTATGGTTATTCTTTCATTTTCCCAACCATTCTTTTTTGTTTCATCAATCCCATAAACTTGCAATTAGTAGAAAGGAAATTTGCATCAACAGACTAGTGGGCTAAAAACTGGGGAGGCGCATAACCATGATTTTACAGTATCAGGAACTCATACATGTGATCCCATATGAGTTTCTAACAGTATAATTTCAATATCATGTGTATGTACAAAAAATAGATAATTTCATTATGCAGGGCTCAAAATAATGGCCAGTCATACGCCGGTCAAGATGATCAAATACATTTTTGACTGGTCTTTGCCAATTTTTGGACAGTCGAAAATGATTAATAATAAGCTATATAACTACATATTGAGACACTGAAATGATTTTGAATCACACTTTTGAGTTCTCTAAACACTTTCAAGCATTGAAGACATTTCTCTCATCTGACTAGAAAATTTCTGAAAAAAAAAAAGAAAAAAAAGTTTGAAAATTAGTAGTCCACAAAAATTGTAGACATGCATTTGCAATCGCATACACCAGCATCACTTGCTAGATGCATGTGTCTGTGTCTTCATATATATCTATCTATCCCACACCATAGAAAATACAGCCAATCAGAAAGCAGGAAAGCTGTTGTATATTCTTTGGTATTACACTCTTCTTTCCCATCATGCACTGTGCGTTTAATCTACATACGCATTTGTATTTTCTATGGTGTGGGATAAAATGGTTATACAATGGTTTCTCGTGGCATAACTTAGATATCCCACTCATCACTTGTATTTTCTTTGTATACACACTCACCTAAAGGCTCGTGTTTCTACTAGAAACTACAAGTGACTTGTGGGATATTCCACCGTATGCCACTCGAAACCATGGTATAACTAGGATGTATACATGTGTCTAGGGCAGAATGAACATACCTTGAATTCATTGATTGTTAATTCACAGGACTTGGACTTCAAATTTCCAGAGGAATCAGAAACAGTAATCAAGAGGGTGATATATGGAGCATTCAGATTGCGACAGATGCTTGAGCTCATTCCAACACTTATCTTCCACCTCATATTTACCAACTATAAATAATAAATTTTAAATAAAAAATTATGAAAAATCCTCTGAAATATGGGCTCTAATTTCATGAACTCTACATTTAACAGTAATTTATAATTATTTAGTACCGGTAATATTTGTACCAAATAAATATTTACAGTCAAAACGGCTTATGCAATCACAACAAACAACGCAAAATCTTTAGAAGTTGATTTTTAACTTAAAGTTTCTCATGTGAACTTATGAACTGCTAAATCACATAAATTATGCTGTTTGTTGTGATTGGATGATGCCTAAAAAAGTGTTTGATCCTTTTTTCTATGGAGTGCTGATTGGATAGTTATGAAAAATGTCCACACTGTAAATAACCAGTATATCTTTTCGAGTAACATAATGCAGAAAGACCCTAGAAATAGTGAAATTAGAAGTACTACCAAAAATTAGTTTCTTGGCCTACCTGTCCAACATTTAAAGTTTTCACAAGATCTGGGCTGCACAAAAACTTCCCCTAATGATGAAAAAAATATATTGTTAAGAAAAACTAATAAAGAATGGGATGCATATTGATTTTTTATGTATTCTAATTTTAAAACACTTTTTCGTTCAATGCACTTTTTCCTCCCCTACTTCCTTTTTTCATTTTCATTTCAACCACTTCCTCACTTCCTCCCTTTCTTTTTTCTTCCATTCATTAATGACTTTGTTCTTTCATTCTTTTTATCATTGGTTTATTCCTCCCTTGCCTCATCCTTATCTGTGCATACTCTTAAACAATCATAAGTTTAAAAGTTTATCAATTGAAGTACCTGTTCATTCCAAATGTGTTTAATAACAGCAAGTGAGGATTCTTCCCAAATCATAGCTGCGCTGAGTTCCTCAATCAACTGATTTGCTGTTGCCTTGGCTTTAGCTGTTGATCTAAAAATGAAGAGATATTTTTTTTCAATATCAGAGACTTTTATAACTAGACTGTAGGGATGATATTAATAATTCATTTATTTAACAACAACAACAAAAATACTAACAGTGCTCGACTCTAACTTTTTTGGATACTACTGTAGGCTAATAAATCTATATCTGTAGTGATGGGAAACTATTACAGATCAAAGATTTAGAAGATTTAGAAGATCTATAAACCCAGTAGCCCAGAAGTGTATTTCCTGGGAAATAATAATTTATATGCGTAACCTTTGAAACCTTTGAGTCCTAATTTTCACTAGCCTGGATTAAAGATTTAATAGTCCCAGACTAGTGGACTAGGGAAAGCACTGCATAAGAAACTGAATCAAATGGTTGGTTACCTGAAAATGTATGTGATGACATTAGAAACAAGTTTCGCATCACAGTCAATACCAGCTTGGTGCAGTCTCTGATATGGAATTAATTGAAACATTATTCTATATTAAAAAAAAAAGGAATCCATGTGCTATATTATTTCTTAGTCCTGCTTCTTTAGCTAATAATAATTTCATTGGGGTGTTATTGCCCAGGGGGAGGGGTGGGGGAGGTATGGGAACTCCCATACATGATAGGGTGGGAATACTTCTCAGAAATTTTGAAAATGACCCCTAAAAGGTACCCAAGTCCTATCCAGGCTGGTGTGGGAACTAATGATTTTTACCCCTAAAAGGTACCAACCCTAAAACAATAGATCCCTTGCAGCATGTCGGAATGCAGCTCAATCTGGTGGGCAAATGTTATAGCTGCCATGCTGCTTGATAATACAGTATTATTTTTGTTATTCATATCTGAAGGGATTTTGAGTCATTTGGTTGCACCCCAAGAATACAAATAGGATGCCAGACTAGAGGTGAGCACTTGATCCAGAAAGGCCTGCATTGGGCAAAACAGTCAGACTGTAAACAAAATGAAGGTAATTTGTGGGCAATATCTACTGCTATTTGAGTAGAAACATCACATATGTGCTGAAAAGCTTGAAAAATAAGGTTAAGATGCATGAAATCTTACAATGTTTTTTTTTTACAATACCTTTTGATGTTGTTCAATGTTTATTACACTAACTTTGTACTGTAGAAAATCAGCAACATCTTGGCACTAAAAACAAGAACTATGTTACTTTCCTCTAGTGATGGATCTAGGTGGTGTAGTGCAGCCCCATGGTCCTCCCCTTTGAATCTGATCCAAACAGTGGCAAATCTAGGGGATGTAGCAGGGACTGTGGAGGGGGAGGGGCTAGGGGCTATACTAGTCTCTTATATTTTCCAAACTTATTGCCTCCACTTTTTTTAGGTTGCTCTGTGGTCCTTGTGTAAGGGGGGGGGGGGGGTAGGGGCACGAACACCCCTTCTTCAAAGTCCTCATCCAACAATGTATTGTGTGTGTACATGTACGTGTTTTCCCCCATTTTTGACATTTTTCCTTCCCACCCTAAGTGGCAATTAGTTCAACTTATCCTATATATTAATAGCAATGTATAGAATACTTAAAAATAATACCTACTTTTCTTTAACAGAATGGTTAGTTTTGAAACGTTATACTTACTATCTCAGCAAAAATATCTTGAGGAATGATTTTGATTTTTTCCACAGCTGCGTTAAAACCTATGAATAAAATCAATAAATTTAGATAACAAAGTTTTTTTATGTAGATGTTAATGCAGAATAACGCGTGAATTAGATGCAATTATACTTAAATTCTGCAAAATACCTTGAGGTATGTTTGTTAGTATTTTGTCAGCCATCTTCATGGTGCTTGGATTGCGGGCTCAGAAGAATGATCAGCAGTTGCCCTCAGCAACATTGGCACAGGGTTCCCGATTGTAAATACTCCTCGCACTTTATAACCAGCTGTACAAAAAAGACTAAGCGCGAAAAGGATTGTTGCTGTTGAAATAGCCCACTTCCGAGATATGCTTCGCTTGTCACGCACAAAGGTTTCAATGTGAGGCTCCGTGCTAAATGCTCAGTAATTCGTGACAGGAGAAAAGAAAAAATTTAATTAGCCTCGTACTGAAACCTTTGTGAGTGACAAGCCAAGCATATCTTTGAAGCCCGGGGGGGGGGGGGGGGGGGGGGGGGGACTCCCTTATAAAAGGGGGCGGGATCCTCGTCGGAAATTCTGAAAATGACCCCTAAAAGGGACCTGTCTTATACCCTAAGCGGGACCAAAACACTGATTTCAAACCCTAAAAGGGACGACTAGGACCCCGCCCCCTTTTAAAAGGGAGTCCCCCCCGGGCTTTGAAGTTATTCGAGCGGCCCTTGACCAAGTCTTAAGTCTTTTATCTCGCGGAATTCGAGGAGATGAATGGCAAGGATTTGCTATACTTTTTCATACATTTCGTACACTACATTTTTTCCCCTCTAAATTGTGCGCCTAAATGTACGTTATTAGTAACCAACGCCTTTTCACTTCTAACTATATTCTTTTTATTAAACTATTTTTATGACTATTGACAAGATATCAGTGCTTCTTGAGAAAGCCATAAGTTCCTTTCTTCCGGAACCCATGGCTAGTCGATTCTTTTAATTGCTAACGCCCAAACTATAGCCCTGGGTTCTAGAAAGCGTTCTTCAGGGGGCCAGTTGTACCAAGTCTGATAGATTAATGCTAATCTAGGTTTGAATAAAAACCTGATTCATACATGTTGAATCAAAGTTAATAGTCAGGAGTTGAATTCTACTCAACTCATGTCAACTGTTGGTCTTGTGGTAAAGTAACTATATTTAACGTCGGTAGTTTCTTCAGCTACGTGGCTTGTATCCCAGGGAGCCGACGGTGCGCACTTTACCCGTTAACTACCCGTGCTACTGTTAAGATAGAGTCATTCCAATAAATCTGCATTGGCACGACTAATAAATCAAATAAAAATTATTAGATGCTAAACTTTTCGTCTCTATTTGTTTTTATTTTCTTTGCATCTAGTCAACACTAACAGCTAAGTAGTAGTGTCCAGGTTTATTGGAATGACTCTATAACCTTATATAAGCATTAATTATTTACAAGTCATCGTTAGTAACTGAGCAGTGATACGGATTTGGTACAGACTGATATCCCATGCAGTTAAATCGATAACGTAAACAGGATCTCTTCAGGGACGGATCCAGTAGGTTCAGCAAATTTTACGGTTCGATTTTCTAGCATTTCATTTTTAGTTTAAAATCTGGGGGGAAACGAAATACTATAGGGATCGGAGGCTTCAACCCCACTGGATCTGTCCGCCTTGCTTTTAATTTATGTCATTTTTTAACACATTTTCACGGTAATGCAATCCGATTCTGTGTTAATCAAAAATACATAACAATTTTTAGAAGTCTCTTAAGGCGTGATTACACGAAGCAATTTTCTCTGCAACTTGCCGGTCTCGCAACGGCGTTGCGACACAAGTTGCAAGAGGGTTTACACGGTGCAACGGAGATCCAATCGTGGCCGAAAGTAGAAACGAATTCTACTTTTCGCAACGATTGCTGCAACTTGTCTCGCAACATTTTTCAAATTGCGCTGTAGGTTACACGCCGCAATGCTCCATGCAACTTGATGCAGAGAAAATTGCTTCGTGTAATCGCGCCTTTAGGGGATGATAAAGCAAGATGTTCTGAAAGTATACTGAACGAGTTAAAAACGTTGCCCTTCAACTTTTGTATGATCTACACCATTTAATTTTAAGAAAACGATTATACAACGATCTTTTTTGGAATGGGTGCTCAAAATATACATTTCTATATATAACAATTCACAATAAGAATTTAATATTATAGGTGTTTTAAAAGTAGTTGGTTGCAAAGTAGTATGATTTTAATTCTCGTATATAGCTGTCACTTATGACGACGTTACCTACCAATGAAAAGCTAAAGAATTTCTGAGCCTAGTTAATCTCAGGGAGGCTTCCTGAATTTTTCGAGTTTTTTTAAAACTAATATTTAAAAAAAATTTGATAAGTGATATACCCAAAATCTCAGCTCATCCCTCGGCAGAGCCTGAATAGGCCAAGGAATTATTTAAAATCCATGAACGCCAAGAATAAAACCAAAATTTCTTAGTTAAATAATAAAGATGATTAAACGTAATAATATTCCCCGCGACTACTATTATTATTAGTTTTCTCTACCCGCAGGGTAACTTCTTTTCAGCTAGCTAGTATAAAAATTTACCGGAAAGGTTGGGTTTTCATATAGAAATGAGGAGGAAAATTCCTTCTCTTTTTTGTTCTTTTTTCTCTAATTTTTTGGTTTTCATTCTGTACTAATAATAATATTCACACACCACTAAAAATAATGAATTTTTTTGAAATTAAAATTTGAGTTAACTATTCCCGATCTCACGAGAACTAGAAGAGACTAGTATTTTCAAAGTCATCAGTATTTAAGTGAGTGAGGTCAGAATGGCTCAAAGCTCGCTCAACAGAAAATATTCAGCACACAAAATTGGCACTTGTCCGGCCAAACCTAGCCTCCTTCGCAGACGTTGTTAGGGTCGTCACGCAACGTTGCGTGACGACGTGACGACCCTAAGAACGTCTGCAAAGGAGGCTAAGCCCAACCCCCCTTAGGGGCAAGTCATCTTGACTAGTCACATGTTCATCAGTCCGTTGTGGCCGGTCACCATGTCCTGCTATTGAGTGGCCATTGTTTGAGCCCTGAAATTCACTCTATATTCTATTCTAGTAACGACATTTCACTCCTCTACTGAGGAATTCCAGCTCCCAATAGGCGAATCCTTGTTTACAATATTTTGCTCATTAGCATAAGTTTTAACGTTAAGAAAAATACAATCTGAACCCAAAACTTAAAAGATATCATTGGTATAAGCAATCTACGAATTTTTTAGCTCTTTACATGCAATACTTTCCGAGATATCAGATTCCAAAGTTACTGGGTGACAAAAACATACATTCTCTGTAAAATTTAGAGATTTTTAAACCCGCTTCACGCAAAACCTATTTCATGTGTCAAGCTAAAATTGTAAAAATAAGCTAATTTTATCATGCTCTTCGATATTCAGAACAGTTTTGGGGTGTTTTTGGCTAAAAAGTGAAATCCATATGCTAATGAAGCAAAATGTAAACATTGACGTCACGAAAGATCGGTCTCTATCTTCCCATACTTCACAGACGACTCAATAGTTACATAGACTAAGCGTATTCCAGTCAATAGACGTGGTAGTCAGTGTATTTAAACGTTCTTCACCCATCTTCACTTTGTCTCTAATTTCAGCATGCATCAATGCAAGTTGGGTCTTCATGTCGATGTAATACTGGAAGTCAGCGAATTCGTCTTCATTCAAATAATTTTCTAAGAATTTGGAAACTACTTCTCCTCGTTTGTCGTTCACTTCCTTTATTTTGCAAGCTTCCTGATATTGAGCCTTGACGTGTTCTATTTTATCCAGTAAAATATCCTTAAAAATGTAATACAAAATAAATATTAATTGAAGAAGTTGCTAAGCAACTAGCAGGGGGGGGGGGGGGGGGGAGAAATTTGAGCACAAAAACGTAATGTTTTCAATTTCAGACCGCGTGTCATTCCCTTAAGAATAAGATTCCTCGTACGAGTTGTATCATGACCACTTTCATATGATGTCAGCGTCTCATTAGCATAAAGATCTAAAATCTATTTTTATCTATTATTACTATTATTATTATGATTATGATTATTACTTTGATATAATATTTATCAGAAAAACAAACGCAAAGAGATTGCATTTGTTTTTTTTGAAAAATTATTATTTTTATTGTTATTACCAGGAGCCCCATCCATTCAGGGATATCAGCAATGCCCAAGTCAAATATTGGTAAATAAATAAATAAATAAATAAATAAATAAATAAATAAATAAATAAATAAATAAATAAATAAATAAATAAATAAATAAATAAATAAATAAATAAATAAATAAATAAATAAATAAATAAATAAATAAATAAATAAATAAATAAATAAATAAATAAATAAATAAATAAATAAATAAATAAATAAATAAATAAATAAATAAATAAATAAATAAATAAATAAATAAATAAATAAATAAATAAATAAATAAATAAATATATTATTAACCAGGAAGGTAAAAAAAAAGCATTCATTACCCTTTGTTGTCTGTCTGCTTCCTCTGACATATCCAATTCTTGTAAAGTATTTTCATATCGATGCATTCTTTGAGTCAGTGAGAGTAATAATAATACAATCTTGTTCAGTTCTCCAGTAAAGCGCTGGTATTTCGATAATTCCGATGGTGTGGTCTTGCCTTCCAGCAGTGCAGCTACTTTCTCGCCCAACTTCTCATTTTCTTCTATTTCGTCGCTTATCTCATTCATCTGAGTTTTAAGGTCTTCAATCTTCTTTCTCATACTTTCGACTAAGTGCCCCTAAATAAAATAAAAAAGTTATGTAATACAGTAACGTACTGATATGAGTTAGAGCGGTTTTCGTATGAGTGGTTAGTGACTTACAGCACGTACATGCCGTAACCTTCTCATTGTTTTCCAGTAATTCATCCAATCACAACACGTAGTCACGGCTAAGATAATACAGTATATACGATACGGCTATAGTACGACTACGAATTTGTCGTATCGTTTGCCACTCATACAAAAACTGCAAAGATTACCATCTTAAAGTAACTTTAACGAGAATAACAGAGTAATTTTTTCTTATATTTCCTTTGATTTTCCTGTTTCATTTTTGCTTTTTGCAGGGCTCGGTTTCCCATTGTGCTTTGTGAACTTTGATGCACATCGCCTATTTTCATTGCCAGTGACCCGAGTTAGTCTCATTTCAGTGTCACATCAGTACCATATATAGTCCCCGTGAAGTTAGGATCAACGTACCTTTTCCTTATCTAGTGCTTCCAGCTTTGGACTGACCATACTTCCTGGTCTGCTGCTTGACGGTGTTGATAAACTAGACCCAGAAAATGGACTGGTATTACCAGCCATGTCATTATCAGGACTACTGCCGTCATCAGCCTCCTGGGGAGTGGTGGGGGTAGATGTAATCACGAGAGGAGGAGGGGGTGGGGATCTTGTTGTACTGCCATACTCTGACCTGGAAGTCTCGAGTGAAATATCTGTGCTTTTTTCCAGGGATGCGTACTCGTTCTCGTACAAATTTGAATCATCAGGCTTGCTTTCCGTTTTAATGAAGTCGATATCTTCTGGACTCTCTCTTTCATTCTCATGACGCATTTCATAATTCCTGATATTTTTCTCTTTCCAAACTTTCATATCCCCCTCCTCTTTGAATGATTTTTCGATTCCATACTTCTTGGATTCTTTTTCTTCCAAGTTTTCTTTTTCTTGAGGACTATTTTTAGCAATAGCCTTTTCAGTAACATTCTTCTCTTCGTGTACCTTTTCCTCTGAATAAGATAATCTCTTCTTTTCCAATGGAATATCGCTCCACCGAGGTGTTTCTAATTTTTTAAATGTATGTTCAACCGCCTTGACTTCAATAATATTTCGCTCTCTATTCCTGGAAACTATCTCCGCTCGTAACGCATTTTCTTCGACTAACAGCTCCCTAGGGGGAGTAGGGAGAGGTAGATTGTCATGTGACGTTTCAAGATCCAAAGGTGGGGGTGGGGGTGGAAGCGAGTCATCGTCAGCTAAACTTGAGAAAACGTCATCATCTCCCACGGAATAGAACGGTGTCTTGTGACTTCTTTGTTGAAGTATGACAAAATTATTGTTCGATTCGTCGAATTTCTTTGATGAAACATTTGATTCAACCTGTAATCTCTTAAACATCTCCTCCACAAGAACCTCCTTCTCTTGCAAACTTGTTGATTGTGTTCGGGTAATTTTTTCCACGACTGGGCTACCTTCATCCTTGGCTTTAGATGCGCTTGAACTATTCGGGATTGTTTCGTCTCTGATATCGTAACTTATGCGAGCGGATAGCCTCATCGGCGACTCGGATTTCTCTAATTCCTTGACCGTTGAAGTAACCTTTATTGGCGACGATCCTGCCTCTTTCTCATTAGAATTTACAGCAGAAACCTGCTCCCCATGTTTTGATGCTGCTACAACTTCTGGTGCAGTATGAACGAGTTTTTCCGGCGATGGCATGCGTCCGCGCGCCCAGTCTTCGGCTTTTGTGTCGTTGAGCGACCTAGAAATAGCATGCACATTCAAGTCATTAGACCTTTGACTCCAGCTTTAAAAATAACTTGGAAAAAATAGCTTGGATTAATGGATTGCATGAAGAAAAAATACAGTTAAATTGCGAATATATACAAGTTAGAATGCTGTAACTGTTAAGCTAGGTATAGAAAGCATTCTATGATGAACTCTAGGATCTCTAGTGAACAAATATGAACAAAAACTGACCCACGCAAAATCATTGAATGTTACTAAAGCGCAATCAAAGAAATGTATTCCAGAATAAAATAAAAAATACCCCGTTTATGCGACTGTTTGTAACTAATAGATATAACATTAGAACATAGCTACCCCATAGTGCGAACCAAAGTAAACATCTCATGAATCACCTTATATTCGACTCCGATCCAAGAACACACACTCCTAATTCGCCATTCGACGCAATACACGTTTGCAAACGAACAGAATCTCGAAAGCCCGTCGTCTTAGACATGGCAATTATGCACGATTGACAGATAAATAGCTGTCTATTACCGCTACAGAACACTAAAGGCAAAATACTTGGGATGTTTTAACTAGAGATGAGACTTCCAACGAATATCGAGTGTCCAAGGTTAAATATTTGTCAGTGTTAATTAAATTTGGAGCGTCAGTCAACAGGTAATCAGTTTAGTGCGGATTAAGTATCAGTGCGTCACGTCAGCGTGAATTTCAACTGAAAAAGGAATAGAAACCGGCATTGTAATTGGACGGGAGAACAATTCATCGATTTATCGTGAGTTTTTCACCGAATAAAAGTCCCTGATCACGCTCATGAAGAAATGAGTCGGTTCGAAAATTGAAAAAAAAAAAATGTTCAACTACGATTAAATATGCCTCATTGATTGAACTAAAGAAGGTGGAGGGCGTGTCTCTCCCCCTCCCCCCCCCCCCCCCCAACTATCTATGCTACCAACAACAGTTTTACCACCATACTATCAGAGAAAGGAAGTATCTGTGTGTGTGTGTGTGTGGGGGGGGGGGGGGGGGGGGGGGGGGTGGAAGGGGGGAAACAACAACAACAACAAAAACAACAACAAAAAATAAATTTGTGATGGGATAAGAAACCAGGTCATGGTCATATACTAAATAACTTACATTCGTTCAGAAGAGGTGTAAGTATGATCCCATGACCGCTGTTTTGGATGGTTTGACCGCGGTCTCAACTGTGACACATCAGGCTCCTCGAGTAAATTCGGATGCGATGAACTTTTTTCAAATGTCTTAATTCTTGACTTTACTGATGTGGGTTGACTATTTACTTCGTTGTCTTTCATCAGCTTCTGTAAAATCTGTGTATCTTCAATACGGTTTGATAAGGACTGCGCTTCTTGCTGAAGACTCCAGGGTTTTTCTTGTTGTGATTGACTTGAGGGTTTCTCGCGTACAGGCTGAACCCTGCCTCGTGCACTTTGAGGCCTGGTGGCTGTAAACAGGAATGAAATCACCTTAATCTAAAACAGTGTGCAGGACAATAATCGTAACATATTGAGAGTGTTTTTGTAGGCCACAATGTCGACATTTACTGTCAATAGGAATTTTGTGATGAAAATACTGGATTTAAACCACAGTTCTGTGTCAGCGACCTTTAATGAAGGAATGTTGAATGTTATTTTGGTAAATTCGAATTCCGAAACAAGACCTCAGTTCAGCCTATGCCAATTTTGTTTAAACGAAAATTCTAGAAGTTAATAAAAGGGTTTTCGGAACTCCGAAAATTTGCTCATAATAAAATTAACAATATACATGAATAAGAATAACAAGTACAAAAGAGAAAATAAAAAGAGAATTCTATAAATATCAGGATATCAGTAGTGTTAGACATACCGGATATAAAATGGATGAACGTACCTTCAAACGTCGCCACTTGCGGTTGGAGCTCAAGGGAAGTGCTACGATAAATTTTAGATTTGGAGGAAGTATCCTCCGAGTTTGAAGACGATGGGGACGTCTTGATGGATCTTATGACAACAGACGAGCTACACTTCAAACCAGTTTGACCGGTTTTGGAGGGCTGCTCGGCTGGAGAATTTTCCCATTGATCGTGTTTGTGAGTTGGTTCCTGGGAATGCCAGGATTGCCTATTTGAATCCTTACTTGGTAAGGTTTGGACCTCGTTGCCAAGGTGATCGCTAGGCCATGATTTCGACGACATGTGCTTTGGATTTTCATTCCGAACGTAACTTTTCAACGCTTCTCGCGTTGTACCAGAGCTGGCCTGGAATTAATAGGTGTTTGTAAAAAAAATCAATTAGAAGGCTGATCACGAGCTATTCTTTACCCTCAGAGAAAAGGTCTAATATTTCGCTCGTGATAAGTAACCTTGCATACTTCGCCGGTATGTGTAAATATATAAGAATAATCTAGAACAAAAGGGGGCCTTAATGTGGGTGGGGGGAGGGGGATGGGGAGGAAGCTCTCCCTCTTCTTCCCCTCCCCCTCCGAGAGCCAGATTTTCTGAATGATTTTTCAACATCCATAATTCAGTCTTTAGTCCAGCAATTGCAAAACAATGCAAAACAGGCAACAGGTGTTTTGGAAAGAAGCAAAAATACTAACCGTATGAGGATGCATTCTTTTCCCTCTCGACGAGCGAAAGGAACTCAGCAACTTTGACTCACTGCGTCGTGGCGGTGGTGCAGGACCTAGACGTCGGTCAGAGCTACCAACAGTATCCAAACTAGACGTACTACTAACCATTGGCATGGATCCTAAAGATTTCCGTGAGAGTCGTACTCCTAATGGCTGATTTTTCTCTTCCTGGATAGTCGTTACTACCCGCGAAGGCGATTCCATCTCAACTGGTAGCGAAATAGTAGAGGATTGCCAACTGTCTGTTGCTGCAAGACTTGGACGTGTTTTCTCTTTGAGTAAATCTGAGGAGCTATACCTAGCAGGAGGAAGAGGAGCTTGGAACGCAGTGATTTGGGAATGGTCCTTAGACTTTACAGTAGTAGCACCAAAAACTACACCATAAGAAGGCCGTCCACTGAAGCTTTTACTTCTTGAAAAATTTGATTTGTTTTGCACCCTGAAAAGTATACATTTTTAGGATCATTAAAGTGCAATGTTCCGATTTGATTATCATGTCGGACAACATGTTAGGGACCATGCATAATAAGCACACTGTAGAAGTGATGACGACGACAGTGAATGATACGAATCAAGTACAAATCAGCCATTCATTTCAAAGCCGGTACATGTCTGCAGACCACCCCCTGTTTGCCCTTTAAAAAATCCATTTTTTCCTATCCCTGTAAAGAGATACAGAAGGTATACAATATGAATGTACATACGGTGAAGTAGTACATCAACATGTTTATTTCCTTCAACATGTTTATTTCCTTCCTCAAACTTTGAGCGCACGTCTTCACTGAGACTTTTCTTCAGGAGTTATGCTGTGCTTCTTCATTTCTTAGCCAACGATCCACCCAGTCATCTTCAGTGTTGCGTACAGCTGGCTCTATCAAATGGTGTTGTCTTGTAACTGGACTGGGTTTAGCTGGAGAGATTCTACTTTGTTGTCTGCTGCTAGTGTAAAAAAGCCAGGAGAGCAACGTAAATAAATAATAAAAAAAATGATAAACTGGGAGAGAATTGATAGACATTGTGGAGTAAACAAAAAAATAAAGTAGAAAGGAAGAAGGAAAGATGAAAGAGAAAGAAAGAAAGAAAGAAAGGAAGAATTAAAGAAAGAGAGAGACAGAAAGAAAGAAAGAGAGAATGAAAGAAAAGAGGAAAGAGTTAAAGAAAGAGAGAGAGAGAAAGAAATTGAGAATGAAAGAAAAGAGGAAAGAATTAAAGAAAGAGAAAAAGAAAGTGAGAGAGAAAGAAAGAATAAAAGAGAAAGAAAGAACGAAAGAAAGAGAGAGAGAGAGAGAGAGAGAGAGAGAGAGAGAGAGAGAGAGAGAGAGAGAGAGAGAAGAGAGAGAGAGAGAGAGAGAGAGAGAGAGAGAGAGAGAGAGAGAGAGAGAGAGAGAGAGAGAGAAAGTGAGAAAGAAAGAAAAGAGCTTGTAAAAATAAATAGATAATTATGAATATTACAGAATTAGGTAAAAGGCTTAACAGATGCAAGCTCCCTCTTGAATTGTGAAAGGCTGTTGGCATGTTTAAAAATAAAGAAAGAGAGAGAGACAGTAAGAAAGAGAGAAAGAAAGAAAGAGAGAATCAAAGAAAAGAGGAAAGAATGAAAGAAAGAGAGAGAGAGAAAGAAAGAGAGAAAGAGAGAAAGAGAGAAAGAAACAAAGAGAGAAAGAAACAAGAAAGAGAGAAAGAAACAAAGAGAGAAAGAAACAAAGAGAGAAAGAAACAAAGGAGAGAAAGAAACAAAGAGAGAAAGAAAAAAAAGAGAAAAAGAGAAAGAGATAAAGAGAGAAAGAAAGAAAGAAGGAGAGAAAGAAAGAGAGAGAAAGTAAGGTAAAGAAAGAAACAAAGAAACAAAGAGAGCAAGAAAAGGAAAAAAAGAAAAGGAAAAGGAAAGAAACGAAAAACAAAACAAAGAAAACAAAATACAAATAGCAAAGGAAGGAAAGAGAAAAATGAAAAAGAAAGAGTGGGAAAGGAAAGGTCTTTTCCCAAAAGGAAAGGAATACAATCTTACCCATCATCCTCTGGACTACTGAATGTTGAACTTGATGATGTTATTGTTGGCACTTCTTATCTTGACCCTCTGAATATAATCGGGTGATGTATATGTCCGTTTATGTAATTGATTAGACTCTGGTAAGCTTTGTCCACTAATAATAAAAATAATCAAATCAATAAATAAATAATCCTTCACTTGGCAGCTGCTTTCCTTAAATTTATAGTGTCTTTGTCTCAACACTTAAAAACACTCAGCTTCGGTATATATTTATGAGGATCTTTCACTTCTGAACAATATGTTCAGTAATATTATCAAAAGTATTACTATAAAATGAAAAGGCCTTTAGCCTTTAAATTATAGATTTTGATTTTAAATTTATTTATCTTTTAAATTAAAATTATTTATTAATTATAAATTCCTATTGACCATATTTAAGCATGATAATATTTCTGTATACAGTGAAGTCCCATTATCTCAAGCCCCCACATCCCATAGACTTCCATTATCACAATTGTATCCTGGATATCTTCCAAACCTCTTCCCTGGTTCCCAGGAGGTTTGAGATAACAGGACTCCATTGTGACAGCATATTCATGTATCATTTACAGCCTAAGAAATAATTAATAATTAATGTTTACCGATGTTCACTCCAAGACTTTGCCCTTGAATGCAACAAGTTTATTAGTTGTCTGTTAATAGGTGGAATTCTGAATACAGAAAATTGGTTCAATTACAATTACCTTGAGAGCAGAGTGACTATATTTACCTCATCCATGGGTGAGAGGTACATAAAAAGAGACTCTGCTCAGAGGGTAAATTACAAGTTATCATGAAAAAATATAAAAGGCTCAATAATGGAAAACTTTCTCATATTAAAAAAATTGTTTAGTCATTACAAGAGGTTTATAACCATATCCAGAGTTGACCTTCAGAACAAACTCAAGGTCAACCAATCAGAATTGAGAATTTGACATTGTATTTTGATTAGCATTTCCCATTATATTCTGCCAAGAAAATTTATGAAATACAAATTCTTCCTTCTTTAAATTAATCATAAGCACTAGTCAACCTCATGGCTGAATTCTATTTCAATCAACAAGAAAAGTGTACATTGTATACTTGGAAAATGCTCGAAAAATGCTAACCAAAAATAGTGACCCATTATTCCTTTCAGGGAAGGCGATCAACTCAGCTGGATATAATAGAGAAATAAGCATAATTAGAGGTTGAATTAATTTGAATAGTTTATTATTTATCTTTTAAATGATCTTAGATTTTTACCTCTGCACCACAATTTTAAGAAAGGTAGTTTTATGATTACCTTTAATGCTCAAGCACAAAATAATATGATCTAGCTAATGAGTGGCTAATGATTCTTTCGTGCAGCTTTAGTAGCTGAATTGTGAAGAACGCAGCTCATTAATGTGGCTGAGTCAAAAGCATTTAAAGGAGAGCTAGGTGACTACTCTGAGCAGATTAACATTTACATGCATTATCATAGAGATTTACATTTTATATTTAAATTTGCCATGCAGCTGGTTACATTCATTTGAATCACAGAATGATTTGCAGTATTTTTTCCCATGCAATTAATTATATAATTTCATGCAAGTCAATTTCATGCAAGTCAATTTCATGCAAGTCAAACCCTGAGTGAATGAGTGTGTAATATGTGGCCAGAGTTATTTCATGAAGTGGAAAATGGTCTATGTGTATAACACATATATATATAGTATGTATACAGAAATATGCAATTTTATATGAAGAATGGAGAATTAAGAAAAGGGATGTACGGCATTTGTCCTAGCTACAGTACGATACATCTGTATCAAAATCATTGAAGACTAGTGGTTACTAGCTGCTGGGACTGAATGGGTGTGTTGAATACAACAAGTGAATGTAAAAACCCTTTGCAACTGTACTGACGTTTCAGACATTAGTCCTTTGTCAGTGAGTAAAACTGAAAGAAAATCAAGAAAATTGATGATTGTACCTGTTTTCCTCTTGTTTATCTTGTGGGCTTATTCTTCCATTTGTAAAACTAGACTTTGTACCCCGGTCCCTGTCAAGTGCCTCATCACTTCCCACCATACTCCCTTGGTTTCTGTAACTTTCCAGCAGATCCTCATTAGATGCACTTAATTCAGTATCATCATGTCTTGTCCAGCTTGCTCCACTATCTTTAGAATGTAGTGCTATCCGTTTATACATCGTTGGGTCTACAGAATATGTTTTATAAAAATCGTCTGGCTCTACAGAAACTTCTAATGCTGTTTTGTATAGGTTTGGTAAAGGAT
This sequence comes from Anthopleura xanthogrammica, assembly GCA_964019055.1. Taxonomy (NCBI): domain Eukaryota; kingdom Metazoa; phylum Cnidaria; class Anthozoa; order Actiniaria; family Actiniidae; genus Anthopleura; species Anthopleura xanthogrammica. Next base: position 7,530,299 of record OZ025213.1, read on the forward strand.
AATGTTCATTTGTCCTTCCTTGGAAACCATTTTGTTTTGAGTTCCCCCTGAAAAAAAAGGTACACAATATATATATTTTTAATACGTACTCCATGACTGAAGTTTCTTAAAATAAATTCCTGAGAAACACTAAGCTACACAGCATGTGATTGACAATTGATCATAATGTGCTCTAAAATTCAAAAAAACATTATTTTTATAGAAATAAGTAATCAATTGTTTTTTCTTAAAAAATTGCTTTGTGCAGTCTTTATACTGGAAAATAATTTCACCATCGAATTGCCTAGAAAAGCCCTTGAAATTATAGATTTCATAAAGCTTTTAAGATTTGCTATAATGTTGCAAATTCACTAAAGGTATCAGGATACGTTCGAGGCCTTCGAGATTACTTTACACGCAAGCCAAATTTCTTGCTGCCTTTTCAATATCAATATATAAAATTATACATTTTCTGAAAGCTAAATAAACGTAGTTTTCAAAAATCAATTTGAAATTTTCTGTTTCGCGACACAAAAAAAGTTATTGGGTTTCTCCTCAGTTTTTGAGTGATCAAAATAACTTTCCTAAAACATTGTATAGTAGCTCATTTGGATTACTTCAGAACAAACTGAAACTTTGAATTATGATAAATCACAATGCAAAATGTCATTGCGCCCGATCTAAAAAAGATATCAAAAATCTGAGACAGTGTTTTGAATCTCATTATCCACAGAGCATGCTAATTAATAATGTACTTTTGATTGACATAGCGGAAATTTGGATCCTGCGAGAAGTTGTCAAATGAAGTGCAGTAGAATGTCACTTTGAATTCAATAACTTTTTTTGTGTTCCAAAATAGACAATTTTGAATAAATATTCGAAAACTACTGTACATTAATTTTATTTAGCTTTCAGAAAATGTATAGTCTAATGGCAAAATATTGTAAAGCCCGTGCGAAATGTGAGGTAGCGCACACAGTATAGGGGTCCTAAACATATCCTGATACCTTAAATGTATCTAAGTAATAACTTAAATTTAATACAAATTTTAAGGAATGCAAAAACATTAAGAATAGAATAATAGAGCAAACCTTTTAATTGTTAGGTTAAGGCTCTGCCTTGAACACCTGACTTGTTCTATAGCCTCTGCCCTGGCAGAACATTCCATGTTATTAATAGCAACGACTTCATCTCCAACTTGCAGTCCTCTAGTCTTGTCTGCTTTACCTCCTGGAGTTATCTGGAAAAATATATAAATAGTGATTGTTTTGTGACGTATTATATTAACACTTAATAGCCAGTGGCTAACAAATCTGTGGCTCTCATTCTATGATTGAATTGGAATTTAGAAGTCAATTTTTTTGTGGAGGAAATACCACAATCGAACCCAGTAAAAACATAGGAGAGAACCAATATAGGCAACTGGATAATCTTCTCACACACACACTAAGTCCAAGAATCCCGCCTGGGTTGCAATGAGAGAGGACAGTAATTATATTAGTGGCAGCTAGCTCTCATCACTACTCCTATTATGATACCTATTTAACTTTGGTTTATGTTACTTTCATTTCATTTTTTTTCATAATAATTTACCAAGTTTATACAGTCCTATGTGCACAATCTTGAAAGGTAGCAGTGCCTTTGCATCAAAGCGAGACCAATGGTGAGCTTGCAATGATAGAGACCTTTTTTAACACCTTGAACAATTATTCACATGTCTCTATCATTGCAAGCTTACCATTGGTCTCGCATTGATGCAAAGGCATGGCTGCCTTTCAAGATAGTGCGGGAACCGTGAATGGGACTATTGCAAGGTAAAGAATAGCTAATATTATCATATGACCGTATTTCACTGTACGCGTGATTCTAAAAAAAACCTTTGGGGAAAATGTCGTCAGCAAAAAAAGTACGCTTTTCCGAAAAGTGTAATAATTTCCCGTTCGGACTCGCCGTTCGGACTCGCTGCCGTCAATCATGTAAAAACTATGCATTTCGATTCACATTTATTAAAAACGCTTTGAAATCGATTTTTTATATGTGGTCATATGATAAAATGCTTATTGACTGAGTTAAGGTCGGTCAATACGGGAAAATATTTGGCTCTCGGTCCTTGGCACGGAACTCGCTGCGCTCGTTCTGTACTTCAGGACCTCGAGCCAAATATTTTCCCGTTCGGACCTCCCACTCAGTCAATAAGTACATATTATTTCATTATTATCAGGTACTGTATGCATTGTTTTAATCAAAAAACAATAGTCAGGAATAAATACTCTAATTTGTTTCAATATAAAATGTTCATTTTAAGTTTATCTTATGTGGTTATTTATATAAGCAAAGTTAACTTGAAGCTCGCAGTAGCTGGTCAGCAGTATATAAGCTCCTAATTGCACATGCTCATTAGCTATGTTGCTCAACCACTGCACATTATTGTTAACTTAGACATTGCTGTTTGCATTTGCTTGTGTCACCTGCTTGCGTTTCTCACTTTGGCCCCAAACTCCCTCTCCCTGGAGATCAGATGTGGTAAGTATAAGCAATTCTACTGTAAATACATAGTTTAAGGTACATGCCAAAGTTGACCTGTGGCGAGGTTGCCAAGGTTAAATGCGCACTGAAATTTACTCAGTAAACCTGTGACTAATATATTTTCGTTCATTCACTGTTACCTGCAACCAATCACAATTTGCATATGGCTTTTTTAATGGGTGGGGAAAAATGATACATCCATTCAGAAGCCTGTTTTATAGAACTTCAATAAGCTTAATTCTCAATTATTTTTCATGTAAACTAAACCATATAATTGTAAAAATGGTATTCTTAAATTATATTGAATTTAAATAGCTTTTGCATGGTAATTAGTTCAACTTTCTAAACTGAAATACCATTTAAATTCAAACCAAATTGAAAATCTTAGTATGAATATAATAAACACTCATTATTGAACATGCTTTGTACAGTTTTTATTCACTTGTTGTTTTGTATCATAAAAACACATGATCAATCACTCAAAGACTTAACTCATTTATTTTTTAATATGATATGTAACAACTTGTGAATAAAAACTGTATACTCTTACTTTCCATGAAGTAAACTCTATAATATATTTTTTTCTTATTAAATGTCAAAAAACATAATTTAATAATGAAAATTAAAGGTAGCAGAATACAACGTTTCGGTTTCATTCTGAAACCATAAAATATAATTATGGCCATAAATACTCAAACTATGTGTACCAAAAAATGAATTCATTCTTAGGACTATAATTGTACCAGGAAAACAAAATGTTACCAAAAAGGGGTAAAATGAAGGATACTTTAATGAAAGGTATTTAAATTATTTAAATTTAACTTTACATTGTTGCTATGGTAATTTGTTGTCTGGCAACCAATGACACAAGTAGTATATTGATATCCACATTGGTTATCAAGATTCAAGATAGTATTAAGCCATAGATAGATATAATCACAGGAATACAAGAATGTATACCCCAACATACCTAAAATATTTTATCATAATTTAGTGATAGAGTAAAAAAACAAAATATTTCTGTAAACAAGTATTTAGTGTTGTTTTGTCCATCTTAGTTATGCAAGAAAATAAATATTCAATAACAACGCAAAATAAATGTTTATAGAATAACTTGTCAACATCGATCATTCAATAAGCAATTCTGAAAACTGCTATAAATATGACATATGAAATGTGATATAAATACCATTTACTTTGAGACTAACATTTCACATTCCTAGAAAGGAAAAACCATTTAATTCATGGCATGCTACATTTGCACAAGAAATGACCAAAACATTTAAATAGTTCTTGGTTAAGAGACCTAGTATAACTTATTTGATGACATATCAAGGCATAAAGAAATCTCTAGCAAAGAGAAGTTTGTTTGTTAACAAACCTTTCTTTCACATAACCTACCGTAGCTTTTTTCTGTAAATTTTAAGCTTTTATCATATAATACAGAATATTAGCTTATCCATTTGTGGATATAATATAAATTATAGATTTATGAATATTAATGTATTTGTTTTACATTTTTTTTTTTGGTGAAATTTAGTCACATTATAGAAAGAACTCAAATAAGCAGTCACATTAGTTATGCGTATTTGGATTCTTTGTTTTTGTTTTGAGGTTTCATCATTTACAAGTGAAGTTCTACAAAAAATATTTGTCTTGTGGGATTTTGAAGGGTTGAGAACTGGCATGTTGATGGCTGCTTTATAAGCGGTATAGAATTTTATCTCTAACCTTTCGGACCACAAGATGATACAAGTCCAAACATCGAGGACAGTCTCACTTTATATAATAATCAAATGATCTACACAGAAAATCATCTAAATTATAATCTATGCCTTAGACATCCAACGCCATCATCACTAAGTGTTTCTCCTTTTTCAGCCGGGAATCAATATCACTGGTATTAAAGAAATATCATTTTCAAGCTGAATTACATAGGCTGGAATCCACAGACAGGAAAAAATAACTAACCCTCACAATATGATCTACGCTTCATTAGATTTGTTATTTCAAATTTGAATTCATAAGGAGTTACATAGTCGGCATAAATGACAAGGCCATCGAGATGTTGGCATTTTAGTGGTTTTTTCTCGTGATCGAATGGTAAAAGCCCATTTAGTGCTGAAATGGATAACATTCCATACATACTTGGCGGATAACTGGTGTATAAACTAAAAATACGTCCCATGCAAAGTGCATTTCTAAAACCACGTTTAAACACTTAACCGAAGCAGCCAAGCGAAAGCTTGACTGAAACAAGTCAAAGAAAACCTTCCCAAACAAACCGAGATGGAGTTCTCGAGAAGCAGTAAAATGACCTCAAAGTTGAAGTATTTTCTCGATATCTGGAGAGTTATCATAGAGTGCGCTCGAGTCTGTAAATAAACGATGTAAATATAAGACAGCAATGTTGTTTTACCTAAAGATAATCCCTTTCGTCTTGATATACTGACTGCAAACCAACGCCAATGGAGGTCGATAGAAGACTCTAGCAGATATTCTACGTTTATATTATTTCCTTATTGATGAAAAGGTTGATCCGAATGAGACCCAAGAGAATCGGGCACAAGGCTCAAATTTCGTTTTGTTTTGGTAAGCGACGAAAGAAAACCTCTACTGAACACCAAACGACTGACGAAAACCAGACATTCCAAAATGAATATTCGCCAAAAATAGCCAGATGATTAACACCGCGAACTTACAGCTAGTAGGTCCGAGATAAAATCGAGATTTCCAAGTCGAAAAATCCTTGGTCTTGTAAAAAGTATCGGAAGTGGTAATTTAGTGCTTTTCCCCGATGAAATTATTCACCTAAGGTGGCTGCTAGTTGCTTTATTTCCTTGATTCCTATTTCAATGTCAACAAAAATATCGTGAAAATCTTGAAGAGTGTTATATAGGGGTTACCACCGCCGTCGTTTTAATTTAAGGCGAGACTTAACGGACAGCCGATATAACAAATATTTTAATTTACAGACGATTTAAAACACTGTTGTTACTGGCCGGACCGAAACGATTGAACTTGAATCGCTAAACTTTTCAAAGCTTATAATTCCACCAAATGCTTGCCGAAAGGGGGCATACGAACAAGTGTATATCGCAGTCTTTGGACTGAATGAGAAAATTAAGCACAAACCTTCGAGATGCAGAGCTTTGAATTGAATTCTCGTCCTCCATGAAGAGTAAACCCCCAAGGCGAACCTCCAGCAAGATGGACATTGAATGTACCCTTGTCATTGATGCTCTCTCTTGACAACAAAGTCTCCATCATACTTCAAATACTAACAACACAACATTCAAAGTTGAGGAATCCATGACGACACATTAAGGCAATAATGTATTGGGTTTTACCCCAAATCAGTCGAAAACAAAGTTTCTTAAAACTGCGAAAATTATGTACATGCTAATACAGCTTTTGGTTGCTGGCCTCAGAACCATATTCTTCACACCCTACGTCACAACGAGGCAAGCAACCGCTGAACGGTGGTTCAAATAACAAAGCTTCCTATTGGTTTAGAAACGATTACTAAATATATTGACCAATGGAAATGTTTGTTAGATTATTCAATATTTTTGCTCGAATATTCGAATGATGTAGAGTTAAGTTTTTTTGAAAAAAATGATTTTTTTTTCAGTTGAAGAAGAAAAATATATAGAATGATAAAGAAGACAGGAAGATCAACGTCAACCATAAATGAATTCTGTTGAATTTCTTTGTCAATCTAATTCTAATTCCTACGTCATCAGTTTGCGCGGGAAAATTGGTTACTCGAGCCCCCGGAATAAACATGGCGACTGGATGGAGAAAGTTCGCTATCAAACGAAAAATATCAGGGAATGGATTACCTTTTGAGGAAGACTCCTCTCCAAATAAAGATTCAAAAGTAAACGAGGTATTGCCAAAAAAGGGCAGGGCATCAAAAAGGACTGATTATCTTCCATGGGATGATTATTTCATGGCTGTAGCCTTCTTGTCAGCACAGCGAAGCAAGGATCCTTCATCCCAAGTAGGCGCTTGTATAGTGAACTCAGAGAAGAAGATAGTTGGAATTGGTTATAATGGAATGCCAAATGGATGTAGTGATGAGGAATTGCCTTGGGATAGAGAAGCTGAAAATGAATTGGACACCAAATATCCTTATGGTATGAAATAAGAGGCCTTAATTGTCTATATAAACATTAGGTTTGGTTGGGGAAGGGAGAGGAGGACACCATCACTTTCAGAAAGTCATTAGATGTGGAGACAAAATTTAGTACTATTTAAAAATAATCAAATTACCACTAGTTTATAGAGTGGCCAAGTGTGACATCACGTTGCCTTGACGACGAAATTTTTACTTCTAAACAGACCTCTGTTTGGAACAAGCAGCTATAAACTCCAGGGCCTGGTTGTACAATGGGTGGATAGTGCTATCCAATGGATAAGTCTTATCCAGTAGATAATTTTTTTGGATAACAGCATCGACTTATCCACTGGATAAGGATTTATCCATCGGATAGCACTATCCACCCTTCGTACAACCGGGCCCAGGTAAAACTTTATGGATAAAAATTGCCTCACCTCTGTAAACAGAACTATCTCATGTATTCTTGCCTTTTCTTTTCTTTGTTTGGAAAATAGAAAAACCTATTACAATCATGACTCTTAGAATGATGTTTACATCCAGGAAGCACTGAACCATATTAACAACCCAAACTTTAAATTTAGATTTTTGGACTGGCATAAATATACACATGTTTTGAACAAAATCATCACAAACTCATAACATTAATGTCCCATATTAACACCTCGTACAAATCCACACTGTTAAAATGTTCAAGTCAATGAAAGTCAACCACTGTAATAATTTACACCTTAATATTGTTTTTGTCTGAAATGGATCAATGACAGCAAAAATTATAATTTGACATGTCATTATTGCATGTTTTTCTTGTACGGCAAGTTGTTTCAGCTAAAGATATAGAAAAATGTACATATTCATTAAAAGGGACAATGTTTAATTGATTTTCATCATCAAATGATATTAAAATGCAGAAATCGAAATCTTGACACCATTGAAATAAGATCAGCCAACACAACAATTGCAATTGGACATATTTTCATTTATTTTGATATAAATACATTCGTTATAACAAAAATGTACATAAACATCTTAGTATAAATATAATCATCTCGTGTTTGGAGCTCATCCATGGATTTCGTACATAATCAACATTTATGAATATTTGAATATGAGACCTTCACAGTCAAGCATATTTATATGTGAAATCTAACCTTCCAATGCAGAAACATATTTATATGTGAAATCTGACCTTCCAATGCAGAAACATATATATATGTGGAATCTAACTTCCAATGCAGAAACATATATATATGTGAAATCTAACCTTCCAATGCAGACACATATATATATGTGAAATCTAACCTTCCAATGCAGACATATATATATGTGAAATCTAACCTTCCAATGCAGAAACATATTTATATGTGAAATCTAACCTTCATTGCAGAAACATATTTATATGTGAAATCTAACCTTCCCATGCAGACACATATATATATGTGAAATCTAACCTTCCAATGCAGAAACATATTTATATGTGAAATCTAACCTTCATTGCAGAAACATATTTATATGTGAAATCTAACCTTCATTGCAGAAACATATTTATATGTGAAATCTAACCTTCCAATGCAGAAACATATATATATGTGAAATCTAACCTTCCAATGCAGAAACATATTTATATGTGAAATCTAACCTTCCAATGCAGAAACATATATATATGTGAAATCTAACCTTCCAATGCAGACACATATATATATGTGAAATCTAACCTTCCAATGCAGAAACATATTTATATGTGAAATCTAACCTTCCAATGCAGAAACATATATATATGTGAAATCTAATCTTCCAATGCAGACACATATATATATGTGAAATCTAACCTTCCAATGCAGAAACATATTTATATGTGAAATCTAACCTTCCAATGCAGAAACATATATATATGTGAAATCTAATCTTCCAATGCAGACACATATATATATGTGAAATCTAATCTTCCAATGCAGACACATATATATATGTGAAATCTAACCTTCCAATGCAGAAACATATTTATATGTGAAATCTAACCTTCCAATGCAGAAACATATATATATGTGAAATCTAATCTTCCAATGCAGACACATATATATATGTGAAATCTAACCTTCCAATGCAGAAACATATATATATGTGAAATCTAACCTTCATTGCAGAAACATATTTATATGTGAAATTTCACCTCAGTTCTTATTGAAACTAAACAGAAGCGTAGGCTGGTTTTACTAGTTTGCTTTGACTTTCTTAGACTAGTAAATATCAAAACAATCATGAAGAATGAAAAAACTTATTCACGATTTTGAACTTAAATATTTGCCTCAGCGATTTTCACTCAAAAAGTATACTTACTTCATATAAGGCTACTTATACTTGCTTATATATATATACTTAAGCTTATAAATGCTCTGCAGTTAACGGTCATATTGTCTCTTGTATAAACAGATGTCTTCTGTTTCAGCACGACGACAAGACGTTTTCCTTTCTTTATCCACAATTTGTAATCTTTGGCCCAGATTTCAAGATGTTATTGAAATGCCTTTTATTTTACTCAGGGAGCATTCATTTTTTAGGAGGGGGGGGGGGGCGGAGGAATTAGGGGGGGGGGGTCATTAAAGAATTACTAGATAAAAAGGGGGGTCACATTGTTTTTGAATGTTGAACCAGGGGGGGGTCATGAATAAAAATACAGTTTTTTTTATTTTTTTTAATCTTTTTCTGGAGGGGGGGGGGGAGGGGGGTCTAGAAAATTTTTATATTTGGAAGTGGGGGGGTTATCGAAATATTCAATTCCTTACCATGGGGCTAGCATTTTTTTTCTATTTGATTCCTCTAATTCCTCCGCCCCCCCCCCCCCCCCTCCTAAAAAATGAATGCTCCCTCATAAACAGTATTAAGAGAATTATCTGTTCTGAACGACAAAGCTGCCTTTCCATGTCTAATCTCCTCTAATTATTTCTATTTTGAAAAATACAAAAATTATAAGAAAGAGACTTTATAAACAAAGGTCACATCCAGTTGATTTAGTACTAAAAATTTCATCGTCAAGGTAACATGACGTAAGTAACTCTATTAGCCAGCCTCCCTCATTTCCCCTCAGAAACGTTCCATTCTCTAAATATTAATCACAGTGATGATACTCTTAATTATGTTGACATTATGCACTCTAGTTGAATATTTTGCGACCGCATGCCTTCATGGCAAAACTCAAAGCTAGTTAGCACTAAATACCTGCAATGTTGTAGCATCACACACACAAGCGTCACACAGACTGCAGGAAAAACCAATTAAGCTCGCTTTTGGTGAGATAACTTTGCCATAAAAAGAATATTTAAATTAAGATTTAACAATTCACAAGCAAAAAATACAACTTTTATATTCATTGATAAAACATCTAATTTTCTCTAAAAAGTGATAACATCACATGTTCAATGTGTGAATGTATTACACACATTCATATAATACAAGTATACATATAATGTTCACAGGAATGATAGTTTTTCTTATCATCTTCATAATATGATATTATTTTATTTGTCTCGTTTGAGAACATAGTAGCACCCAAGGCTTGAAATAGCAAATTTCAGGTTTGGCAGGCAAAAATAACTGTGGACTGCGAAATGGATAATAAAAATTATAAAATGGCAGGCAAAATTAACTGCGCTGGCAGGCTATAATTTTTTCCTATATCGAGCCCTGAGCACCCCCATTATAATGGAAGACATTTCTCAGGATTGGCAGCATCATGTTTTCTCTTGCGAATATTGTTCAAAATATTACACACAAAGGTTGTTGTTATTTAGGCATCTAATTGGTATGACGAAACTGATACTAATTTGGCCGGTTATCATGAACGGTGACTGACCTGCCCTTATTTCAAGCCCTGCATTGTCTGTTCCACTCTAGGATAGTATAATTTCTACCCAACCTTGTCAGAGCAGCTCAAATTGCTTCAATTACATTTCTAGAAGAATTGAAAGCTAACCATAAAGAGTTGAAGTGGATAATATCAAGATACCATGGGCCGAAAGTGCACTTTAATGAGCTTCTTCGAAGAAAGGAGTCACCATAAATAAGATAGCTAGCAGACTTGCTTGGCAAACTAAAACCCACACACATCAAATTGTCAATTTGAACAAAAATCATAATGTCAATCATTTCGTACTGATTGGCTAGTTGCGTCAAGGATTGAACCAGCTAGTCAATTGAAACCCCTGACCCCAACCCACAGGACAGGATTGGGAACTAACATGGGGAAACCAAAGACTTAAAGCCCATTTAACAGCATGAATGCTTGGGGATACAGGGAATCTAATGTGTTTGTTTAGTACTATAACAAATGATCACATTAAGTTCATCATCCAGAATAACCCAATAAGAATTCTAAAAACTGCAATTCGTATGCTAACATTTTCCACAATATCTTTTTTGTTGCAGTCTGTCATGCAGAGATGAATGCTATTCTCAATAAGAACTCAGCAGATGTCAAAGGTTGTTGTATGTACGTAGCCCTCTTCCCATGCAATGAGTGCACAAAGATTGTGATTCAAGCTGGTTTGAAAGAAATTGTGTATGTCTCAGACAAGTATCATGACAAGCCAGCCATGGTAGCTTCTAGGAGGATGTTGGATATGGCTGGTATTAAATACAGGTAAACAAATTATTAATGTTTCATTGGTTTATTCAGAAGATATGCTTCAAGAGAGTAAAATAAGTATGTGTTGATATCAGACAAAATAGTTGTCAGAAAAATTTGATGGGATCCAGTATTTTCTTCAGGGAGGGGTGCAGCGTTGGAAGGACACCCATACAAGACAAACACTGAACCAAAAAAAAAAACACTATATCATCCAAGAAAGAGAAAGTTATTATGTATTTGATATGTTCAAAGCTGCAGTAGGGGCACAAAGTTGACCCAAGGGGAGCACACCCCTTGCACCCCTCCCCTGGATCTGCCCCGTGCACATTTGTCAGAGAATTATTTTCTTATTTTCAAACTTTTGAATGGATCTCTTGATCTCATGTTATTCTATGTGATGGCTGGCAGGGACTCCTAGTCATATATTTTTCTACATTAAGGGACTGGTCAGAAATTAGCAGGGGGAGGGGGGTGGAGATTTGAAATTGAGTGCCGAAAACGATGTGACCCTCCCTAGCAATGGGAATTAAATTTCCTGACCCTCCCCATGGGGTGGGCCTAAAATATCATGACCCTCCCCCTGCACAGATAATACCTCCCAAAACAACTGAAATATGACCTGTCATTGAACATACAGTATATATCCAGAAACCTTAAATATTTATAAACATAAGATATGAGTGTATGGAAAAGCATGTTTCTTTGATATCAAGCAACATGCCTTTAACCATGAATGAGAATGGTGGCAGTGATGACGATGATGAGGAGGAGGAGGAGGAGGATGATGATATGTCTTTATTTGGTCACTAATAAAGTTTACACTTACAACTTCCTTCAGAATTTAACCTATACATATTTACATTTAACTACCTAAATTTACTACCCCAACTACAAACTACCCCAGAAGAAATTTTTGAATTCAGAGCCTCGGAAATGCGATTTCCACTGTTTTGAGGGGCATCTGCAAGACTAGATTTAAGTGACTCTCCCTTTTTCACTAGCTGTTTTTATATGACTCTCCCTTTTCAGGGGCTCAAAAAGTTATGACCCTCCCCCTTTTTCCACCCCCTCCCCCCTGCTAATTTCTGACCAGTCCCTAAGAAAAATATTTTTATTTTTTACAGACAATTTACACCTACAAAACACAGTATTGTGGTAGACTTTACTTCAATTGATGGAATAAAATCCAAGACTTTCAGCTCAGTGGCTTCACCATGAGCTTAGTACAGAGTGGAATTGTAAGAGTGGGAAATGAAGTGCTAAATATCAGGGAAAGAAGTATTGTGTGCCATAACGTTGATTTTTACTGGATGGTACAAGGTTGGATGCCGCTAATTAAACAATGAATCATTTGATTAAGGGACCGTTCATTCTTTATGGGCATGGGGAGGCTGGTAGGATTTAGGGGGGGGGGGGGGGCAAGTAAGAATATGGCACGTAAGGGGGGCCCAACCCAAAATAATTAGCTAAGTAGGGGGGTCACGTTAAAAAAATTCCTGATCATGTGATGGTAGAAAGTGAGAGGAAATTCAAAGTTGAAATCAAAATGATATCATAATTTTCTCTTCAAATACATTGGAAATAGCATTTGCAATGGTTTCAAATTCCAAATCTTAGACTGTAAGGATATACTGTACAGTGCTTATGACTAATGGGGGAATTAGCAAAAGATGAGAGTGAACTAAAAAACTTACCCGTGAAAGAGCTGAACAAATATTTAATTTTGTCATTAATTTTCATTTTACATATACACCTACTTGCAAGAACGTTGTCATACAACATTTGAACATTTGTAGTTTAGTGGATTAGGAATAAATTCAAAGTACAAAAGAAGATCATTGAAGCAGAACTCTTTCTTTTGTACTTTTAATTTATTCCTAATCTTGAAACTACAAATGTTCAAATGTTGTATGACAACGTTTTTGCAATTAGGTGTATACATTTTTATATCAATAAAGAACTGCCATTATTTTATTTTATTTTATTTTTTTTACTTAAACATATTTTTTCTCTGTGCTTTCTGCCATTTTTGAGTCAGGGATGGGGGGGGGGGGGATGGGTCATATGAAAACCATCAGCCCACACCCCCACCCCACCCACCTGCCCGTAAAAATAAAAAATGAACGGTCCCTTGTCGGCACCTTCGAGTCTGATTGTTTTATGATCCAATAATGAAAAAGCTGCTGGGAAGTAAAATCATGCATGTTGTAGAAATATTTTCTTCTCTTTCTTTTTATAAGCCAGTAAAGTTCACTTAAAACGTAAGCGTAAACGTTTTCAGAGCATAGCTCCTTAATCAGACGTGAATAACAAATGACTAGCAAGCGTAAAGCGCAAATCTTTTTGTTTTTCTCAGTCTTGACTAATTGTTGCTTGAAATGAAATAAATAAATAAAAAATAAATGAGAATTAACAGTGGAATCCACCGAGTGTCTCTTCCTCCACTGCATTCCAATTGGAGTTTAGAAGTTGAATTTTGAGGAGGGAGGGAAAAACGGAGAACCCGGAAAAACCCTCGAAGCACAGGAGACACCCAACAAAAAACTCTACTTACATACGACACCGAGCCCAGTGGGGTTCGAACTCGGGTCGCCTTGGTGAGAGGCAAGCGCTCTCACCGTTACGGTGACCTGCTGACCTTGATCTTCATTCCATAGTAATTCACCCTTCGGCGTGACTGGTACGAAAATCACACTATCATGTGGTCTGAACCATGCAGTCTTCTCCATGAGTTCCGTCTCTCCTCGCATCTTCTTGCCACTGCTGCGGTCTATAGAGTGGCCACTCTCCCTTCTCTGCCTTCGACACCATCTTCTCATAACCCACGACAGCGCACTGTATTACGTTCCTCTTGAAACCCTTCGGATAACCTGATACCATCATAATTTCTGTCAAGTCTTTCATCAGTTGTTTCTTCACCTCATTATGTAAGCGTGGGCAGGTGTTCCTGAGTCTTTTTACACCTTGATTGACGCAATTCTCAATTTTTACTTTAGAGGGCATGGCAGCTTTGTTTAGGACAGTGAAGGGAGATGTCATGGGTTTTTGATAGTACATAAAGTCTTTTGTATTATCGTCCGCTACCCGCTCCTGCAAATCAGGTATACTGAGGCACCCATCCTGACTCATGCTCACTAGGAAAATCTATACCTCGATCACGAAGAAATCACAGATCTCATTCGCTAATCGCCTAATAATCCCAGCTGTGCGCTTGTCTTCGGGTATCTTGATGTCATTGTTGACCTCATGAATTATTGTCACCTTGTCCCCCACTAACCTGCATCCCGGCATGTTGTAAAACGTGGACTGGACCGGACCGGACTGGACTGGACTGGACTCAAAATGGACTCAAAATGGACTCAAAATGGACTCAAAATGGACTCAAAATGGACTCAAAATGGACTCAGTTTAAACCAAATTTTAATATATTTTGTAAAAGATTTCGGTTGCGGTTGCAACCCATCCCGCCATTCTAGCTTCGGATCACCGATTAAAGTACTTAGGAAATGACAGAATGATACTTATACCACAGCACAGGTTCCAGGAGTATTATTTTTGTTTTGTACAAATAGTGCATACTATCAGTTTTATCTAAAGAATCACATACGTTTGTGCAGCATAAATACACTGTAGTACTAAATGTACATGGTATTCTATAATCATTACGATTTAGTGACAAACAGTGATAGTTTTTGCACGCTTTCAGTCTTTAATTTGTACCTCTTTTGAATAGTACTAGAAACTTTAACGAACTGTTAGATAAATACATGCTATAAAATCGTTTGCGTATAAATGATTGGGCCATGCAACTTTGGACAGTGGACTCGAAGAAAGGCAAACATATATCAGGTATCTTATTACCGCCAGAACGCATCAACCAACTTTGAGAATGTCCAGACCAGAGTTAACTCTGTCCAGACCTTAGATTACTACATGTCACAAAACTGTAAGGGGGAAGGAGTGTCTTCTTTGAATTTTGTTTGTTAGTTTGTTAGAACGTACTTTTTTCTCGATGTATTCTTTCATACGATATTTTTATGTATTTTTTTTTCCTTTTCTAATGGCCCGTCCATAAAAAGTCTACCCACACGGGTCTCTGGAACCTGTGCTGTGGTATAAGTATCATTCTGTCATTTCCTAAGTACTTTAATCGGTGATCCGAAGCTAGAATGGCGGGATGGGTTGCAACCGCAACCGGAATCTTTTACAAAATGTATTAAAATTTGGTTTAAACTGAGTCCATTTTGAGTCCATTTTGAGTCCATTTTGAGTCCATTTTGAGTCCATTTTGAGTCCATTTTGAGTCCATTTTGAGTCCATTTTGAGTCCATTTTGAGTCCATTTTGAGTCCATTTTGAGTCCATTTTGAGTCCATTTTGAGTCCATTTTGAGTCCATTTTGAGTCCATTTTGAGTCCATTTTGAGTCCATTTTGAGTCCATTTTGAGTCCATTTTGAGTCCATTTTGAGTCCATTTTGAGTCCATTTTGAGTCCATTTTGAGTCCATTTTGAGTCCATTTTGAGTCCATTTTGAGTCCAGTCCAGTTCAGTCCGGTCCGGTCCAGTCCAGTCCACGTTTTACAACATGCCCTGCATCCCGGAGGGAGGGCCTCCAGTAAAATCAGTTTCCTGGGGCGCTTATGGTATTATAACGTTAAGTTAAATATTGTTTGATTGATTGATTGATTGATATTATAGACAAAGTTCATAAGTAAGGGACTGTGCAATATTTATCTGGATGGGGGTTCTAAATCCAGGGGGGGACAAAGTATAAAAAAAGTGTAGTAGGGTGTTGGTTAGATGTGTATTTATCTTCACCATGGAGGGGGGGGGGCTACAAGTTTTAAAAAATCCTAGCCAACTACAATGCACTGCGCCGTGCCGAAAACAATGCAATCCGCCATTTTATCTGCCAGGCAAAATGGCAGTTTTGTAGGTGAAGTTTGGGAATCCAGTTCCATCAGTCTTGTTATTCAAGCAAAAAATTTTAAAACCATCAAAACTGATAAGTAGTTATTTTATGCTTTTCGTGAGATTTTTTTAAATGTTGACAACAAATCTGAGGTAATTTGTTTAGTATTTAAGGTGGCTGGAAAGAGTGATCTACGTCAACTGACTGTGTTGAAAGCGCTCAGTATAATCCATCTTCCCTTTGCTTTAGTCTAAAGATATTCACAGCTGTGACAAATAAAGGGTCAAAGATTATAATTGAGGTTGTGGCATGACAATCAGCATTTGCGTATTACCTTAATGGGGAAATCCCGAAAAACGGATTTTTATATCGGGCTCCTAAATTCCTTGACAGATTCTTTTAAAACTTCATAAATATAAAGTTGAAGTTAATCCCTTCAGCGATTTAAATCTAGGCCTTTTGAAATTATGGAGATATGAACTTTTTGAGCTTCATTTTAAAGAACGACCTGTTGCTTCCAAGCAAAGAGCTAGGAATCGTCATATATTTACTGTTTCAGAGCCGATCCTTTCGTTACCTCTTCCAAAATCCTGTTGTTAAAAGTCTTATTACAATAACAATAGTACAAGAAATTAATGCTTGACAGCTTTCCCCACTTTTTTTTCCTTTCACATCAGTACTAGTCTCATCAAGAGAGTATTAAGTAAGAGAGCACATCTCCGTGCCCTATGGTAATTATTTGAAAATCTAATTTTAGCTCCGCGCGCAGCCTGAATCAGGAATCGCATGACAAAAATATTTCAGGCTGCGCGCGTTGCTAAAAATATATTTTCAAAATTTTTTCATGGGGATAGACCTATGTATGGGAGATGTGCTCTCTTACTTCATACTCTCTTGATATCAGTCATAATTTGTTTATCGATTGTTTATTTGCCTATATTATAGCACATCACTCCTCATGTAACTCACAACTATCACTATATAGTAGTTTGCATCTTTAATCATAATAAGGGATTACGAGTAGAATTTCCTCCGGCCAATAAATTTTACTACAGAAATTATTCAGTGACTATCAACTCAATCTTAGTCTTATCTTCTATTAGCATTTGAATTATGTTTTAGCTTCGGCTGATTCCATAAGTCGGTCCCAGTTCTCACGACCTTCATCTACAAATGAGCGAAAACTACGACTTATGGAATCAGTCTAGTTTTAGTTTTGTTTTAGCCTGGTTTTAGCATTCCTTTTATTCATCTTTTTTTTTCACTGCAAGGTTATTGCAGAAATGCTCCCAAAAACGTGTGTTCCATTCCTGACCACAGATTGCTGTTATACGAAAGTCTGCAAGATATTTTGTCTCCTTTGTTCAGCTTCAAGGACAGTCCAGTGTAGTACGTACCACTTGTTGGATTACCGGTGTGTGTACCAGCCAAAGCAGCTCGTCGATTGTTTATGATTATCCTTGTTTTGGAAAAAAATGTATGGATTTGAAGTATATGAATCGAAATTATATATGAATTGGACTGATAATTCCTCAAATAACCTTGGGATCATTTCGGGCACAAGATGGGGCCGGATCATGTCGGGTCGGGGATCATTTCGGGTATTGTACAAACTTTCATCTTTCCATCAATTCGGTCGGTCGGTCGGTCGGTCGGTCGGTCGGTCGGTCGGTCGGTCGGTCGGTCAGTCAAATTATTCAATCGGGACACGAGTGAAAAACGCATTGCGCATGCTTGGAAGTTCGGCAGAAAATTCATAGAGGAGTCAAGTTTACGAAGAAAACCATTGGAGATTTACATGTCTTGTATTATGCGAATTTCTCTAATATTATTTGACCAGAGAAAGAAAACAACTAAAATAATGTGTCAGTAAAAAATAAGCACTAACTTTCCACGAACGGCCTTAACTTTAGAGATTTATTACTAAACGCCCGTAAATCTCCAATGTTTTTCTTCGTAAACACGACGAACTTCCGAGCATGCGCAGTGCGTTTTTCACTCGTGTCTTCAATCGGTCAGACAATAATATTCAGTCATTTTGTTAGTTGTGCTGCTCAGTGTTTGATGTCTTAGTTAGGTTGTACTTTTTCATAAAATAAAAGTCGAAATGCTAACTCAAGAACAGAACTTGCTCAGTCAATATTTTTTCAATGAGCGATCTTTCAGTAAGAATGGTCCAGGTTTAACACACCTCCAACCACAGGCCGCAGCCCAAGCAGTGGTCTTGTAAGCTTATATACAGCGAATATATGGGTCGAAAATATCGTTAAATTCATTTGTAATAAATATGGACTAACCTTTGTCTGTAGTCGTTTTTGGTAGTATGTCAGATCCTTCCTAGCTTTGTTTTTACCCGTTTTTTTACAATTAAGACCACTTATAAGTCATTTTTTTCTATCATTTCCCCCACCTTCTTGATTTTGTGACCTCGACTACTCAAAATCCTGATCATGAATGTAAATGGATGTAACATTGAGACTTACACATGTCTACCTGCTTTGTTAGGTAGGTTGTAGTACACTTGACAGTACACAAAGTAGATGCCAGTCACTGGTACAGTAATCTGGCCATTGGCATACATCATACCACCAGAGATGTGACCATTTGCACCAGAAGCACTCCAGATATTGATATCTGGGGAAACATTTATTAAGTTTTAATTATTCAGTGGCAATTAAAACAAAGAGCGACCCAAAATGAACTTCATCCAAGAAAACAACATATCTATTTATTTGAAACTGATTCAAATTGAAAAAAAAAAACAATGTGATCTTACAGAATGCTTAGTTCTTCATGTCAAGGCTTCACGATGGTCTAAGTAAGTTCATATGTGAAAGCGGCCAAAAATTATATAAAGTGGTCGACGTTTTTGGTTGCCGGTTAAAGTGAAGCGGTCACAGCAAAAGGTTAGGAAAAAAAGGAACACATCTTATTTTTTCCAGTCTGGTATCCTAAAAATTCGCGCGTTCTGATTGCTGTTTGAGCAGGCGGTATTTTCTCAGTATCTGCCAGCGGTTCGGTATCCTGACGTCATCCGAGCGATAAACAACAAAACAAGAGGAAAAGTCAATGGGGAAAAAAAATGTTAGTTACGTATACTGTCCGAAAGTCGGCCCGGATAGGAAAAAACTGTGCCCTCAGCCTTGAAAACCGACGGACCTCGGCCTAACGACCTCGGTCGGTATATTATATTAATTGTATATTATATATAAGACTTCGGGCGTAATTTTCCCTAACCGGTCCTCCCAGCCGGTAAATAACACATATATTGATTCCCAAATATATTTATACTTTTTTAAAACATTCACTCTGCTAATATCGACCATGCATAGCCTATCGTTTGAAGACTTACTTTTGTCGGCAACAAAAGGAATACTCTTGTGCGTTGTGCCGTCCAAGTGAATTGATGGTTTACCCAAAGTCTGTTGAAAAAGGAAACGAGTATTACTGTCCGGGTATGAATGAGAGAATAGAGATTAGATAGAAGTGCTAAATTGACATAACCGAGTTCCTTAAAAATTGTTATTCGCTCGGAAAAAACATTTGAATAGTTTCGATTGACTTAATGATTAAACTAGTCGTTGCATATTGCAAGTGAAGTGCTGCGAATCCAGTAGAGTGGGATGTGGAGGATATAGAGGATATTACATGGGTACGCGGAGATACGAATTTTATCTTCGAGTGTTGAAAAAATCTCTCACGAGTGAGCGCAGCGAACGAGTTAGAGATTTTCAACACGAGACATCGCCAGAAATCCCCACCGTCAAGCGAAAATGCTACTCGACCCAGTCCCCCTCTTGTTATCTCCAAGGACTAAAAATTGATGGTAAAACTATACGAGTCGAACTATTTCCTGTCAAATGCTCAATTACTATTAAGTAAATTAAAAAGTTATAGTTCACATGTCAAACCTTAGTATATAAGCTACTATGGTATGGCAAAAACAATAAACAAAGTGTAAATTTGATGTAGCATATTTTAATCCTTGATTCTGCCTTTCGCGGCACTTACAAATTACAAAGCGAAAGGGGAAACTTACGTGTAGATACCAAAAGTAAACTATTTTTTCTCTTACAATAAATGTATATATTAAAAAGTTGTAATGAGTGTCATGAATTTCAATAGACTAAATGTGAATTCCAAGTCGTTTTACCTCGTTAAAGAAGAAATAGATGTAGCATTTTTTCAATTTAAAATCGTCTTTTTTGCTCCAACGGATAAACACAATAACGGACTCCATATTTCCAAATTCCCGAGGCAATAGCTTGAATAATATTGAACGAAAACTAGCGAGTAATACATCAAATTGAAGCTTGTAAACAGCAGATTTCATATATATACGGCCTGGTTACAAAGTCTGAAAGCACATAGCATGATCGAGCATGATTGCAATATAGAGCATCGCTGACCTGAAGAAAAATGCCTGCAGGCCAGCGGGTCAGCGGACATTTCGCGCGAAATTCGATAGGCAATATTTCGCGGGTTTATTTTGAAAATAAAAACAAAGAAAAACAAAACAAAAAACAAAACAAAACCAAAAAAAGACCAAAAAAAAAAAAAAAAATTGCCTGAAGTTCAACTTCTTATTTAGAGTTTTGGTATTGACCGCTGAAAACTTACGGCGGGCGCGAGGGTTCCGATTTCTGGCCATGAAATAAAATTCGTATCTCCAAGCGCCCATGTAATATTCTGTTTATTATATAATTATCAATGAAAAAGAAAAGAAAACTTTCTTGAGCTTTTGTTCTCAGTGCTATAAGAAGTATGTTACCATAGTGATGATATCTTCACATGTGAAAATATCAAATTTTCGAAATAGAGAAATATAGGTATTTCATTGATAATCATATAATAATGTATGTTAATTGTATTCTGTTGAGTTGTACTTCAGGATGATCGTAGCAAAGTCATGGAAAATACAGCAGGTTGTACTACCAAATAGTAATGTTAAGGGGGGACTTACCTATTTACCAGCCACGTGCACAGTTGCTATGGAAAGTATTTAAAAATGCCTAAGAGGTTTTTCTAATGTTTTAAGCTCATGATGAAACCAATTTGTGAAATGGACCAGTTTTTGATATGTGTGATGACGTCATCACTCTTGCGTCATTAATGACGTCATATTTCATAAAAAGTTAAAAAATAAGCGTGCAATAGCTCCGTTTGACCCAAAAATAAGCGAAATTATAGCTGACATGAATTTTACTCTACGTTAAGAGAGTGGGAAAATATTTAGATTTAAAAAATTCAACATGGCTTGGTAGCCTGGCCTTTTCACCGTTTTGAAAAATAATGCTTAACTTTGTTTCAATTCATATCAGATATTTTTTTTCTAATTTGTGAGTCAATCCGACCAAATGCACGCTTGTTTTTTAATTTTTAATGAACTATGACGTCATAAATTGCGTAAGAGAGATGACGTCATCGCACATATCAGAAAATTATCCATTTCACAAATTGATTTTATCTATGAAGTTATAATATAAGAAAAGCCTTTTAAAGATTTAAATCCTTTCCATAGCAACCGTGGCTGGTAAATAGGTAAGTCCCCCCTTAAACAACGGGGAAAATAGATTCATTACTGCAGCCGAGCATGTTCCGAGCATCCTCCGACAATCCGGTACGACTGATAATCGATCTCCAATGCACTCTCCGATGCCCGATCATGTTCCGAGCATCCTCCGAAAAATCCGGCACAACAGACTCGAGATGCTCAAATCGAGATTTTTCTTGGCATAACTTCCAAAGGGATCCCAACATGTAGTACCTGTTGTGTCGTGATTGGGGTTGCTGCTCGCCTTACGGCTTCGCAGCAAATATATATGAAAGTTGAGACTTCGTTTTTATTGTGGCTACTCGGGTTGTAAGTCTGTGTGTCCGTGAGTCCGTAACACCACAGGAAGCCCAAAGCGTTAAATCAATAAACTTCGAAACCAATCAGCACTTAACCGATACCAAACCCTACCTTCCCTACCTTATATATAAGCTTCTCATCAGGCTTAACATTTTTGCTCAATATTTTTCCAATATTTCTACATAGTATAAATATACCTTTTGTAATTTTCCTTAATTCTGTCGTCAAAAATTGTTAATATAAAAAGGCTGGAGGTCAACAAGAAAACATATTGTTAATTTGACCTCCAGGCTCAAACAAAAATACTAATTTCTATTATAAGTTATCCTTTCCACTTAGTACTATGTAATATAAATAGAAATTAGTATAACATTTTATTTTACTTCTTCAATGTATTAATTATTATAATGTAAAATTGTTAAAAGATGTTAAAATATATATATATATATATACATATATATATATATGAGTAAAATAAAATCAATCAATCAATCAATCAAACGAATGGCAACCGATCACTACCCAAACCCGACGAATAAACTTCGGGACCAATCAGCACTCAAGTAAAGAAATCTGCCTATCACTTCGTTTTACCGATCATGGCATTCAGACGAATTCAGTGATTTCACTTCAACGGTGTAACATTGCGTGTAACATTGCATGCAACATCACACTAGAATATAAAAATTTGAATGCCTGTGAGTATTTTGTTTATGTCATTGGTATTATCCTCGTAAATTATTCGGAAAAATTAATTAGAGATTTTCTTTGGTTGCAAGCAATGTTGCACCGTGTATCTGAGCCTTAAGAGAAGTGATGCTTTGTTTGAGAGAATTTAGCACTACTATTTATCACAGCTTTCATTTGCTCTTTCTGGACGGTCAAATGAAAGGTTCTGTACGTTTTATTCAACTTTTTAAGGCCGATGTTAACGTCGAGAGTTCCAGCTACTCCAACATGAACTGACGAGACAGCACTGAAACTAACGCTCGTTGATTATGAACAATCAGCTCTGTTTGCAGATTCAAAAGCCCTTAAGGCGAAAACAAAAGCCGTTTAAGGGAATAAAGCAGTTTCTTCTGTGGATAATTGAGCCTCTTATTTTACAACTACCTAATTATATTCTTCCTGTTCACATTGTTGAAAGTGATTTATCAACTTTGTAGCAACTAAACATGTGGATGACAGTATGTAAATGCATGTAAAACATTAAAAGCATTGTAAACAATGTTCATCTATCGATCATAAAATTTCTATGTTTCAAGTGATTATAATTATTTCCTTTGAAAAATACTTCATACATTGCACAATATAATCCTTCTGCACAATCTTTCTTCGTATTTTAATAAAATTACGACGTATTTTTTAATTGTTGTATTTTATAAAGCAACCAATTTTTTCGATATGCGTATTGGTAATCAAGAAATACAACTATCACCATATATACATAATGTATTCATTTATCATATTACTTAACATTCTCGCATTCGTGTACATATTAAATTCATGTATTTTTTTGTTATTATTAATTCATTTTTTTTTAATTCAAAAATTTCCTATTCATTTCTTATAGCAGTAGCCACATGCGCTTCACAAACTCCTATTATTGGTATATGACCTAATTGAATGTTTGTTCAGTTAACATGTTAAGACACGATTTTCTTTGATTTTTTTCCAGCGTGATTGATTCCTGGTTAAAATGTTTTATTTCTCTATGGGTATACGGATTTTAGTTATGTGCGAGTCGAAGGTATTAAATATAATTTGCAATTGGCTATCTATCACTGCAGCAACACAAAAAAGTGTAAAAAAGCAAGTCTTAGGAATACCTCAAAGCAAACATCTCTTCCGTCTCTTCCGTTTACTCCATCTCGTCCATCTCGTCCATTCCTGCCATTTCGTCCATCTCTCCCCTTACAATAACTGGTGCACTGAGAAAAAATAAGAAAGTGCATTATATAAAAAAATAGCTTCCCTATTGATTTTTCTTTCATAGTTTTTTCCCTTTCGTCTTAGTTTAATAGATAGTTTCAAGTGCTCAACTAACCTGCCTGTTTCCCATCACGAGAACAGTCATCACAGCAAAACACAAAACAGCAAGGATTCTGACGGCTGCCATAGTTTTCTTCGCTTTTAAGATGCTTCAAACAAAAACTTACAAATTGCTTAGTGCGCTTTAAAAATGATGAAGTGCTTTTCCCTCCGAATGCTGGCGACAACTGGTGACGTGTGCTAAGGTAGTGACCACTTGACTGCTGACACTACTCTCGTTTCCATTCCTTCTCAGTTGAAATGAACGAGGAAATCATTTCATTGAATTTATTTACGAGGCTGGATTACCTGCATTAAGGATAAGTCAACTGAGTTGAAACGCGTTAACACGGGAAGCCATTTTAACCGTATCTGCAAAGAGCCAGCGGAGACGGAGGGGCTATGTGGCTATAGTCCCACCAGGCTACCACTTCAGTTTTTTGTCCACAGGAAGGGCCGGTACGTTTTTTAATGAAAAAAAAAATGGAATCGTTATTGCTCTTCGAAAACTGTTCACTGAACTCCACCAGCTTTTTTAAGTCTGCTCGGGGGATACGGTATCATATCACAACTCATGTAGTGTTGATGACAACGGTCCCCAAGACCTTCCAAATACTGATGTCTCAGGGGCGGATATAGGCAGGGAGGGCCGAAGGGGCGACGTCCCCCCTTTTGAACGGTATGCATTTTTTTTATATTAGTGGTATTTTCGTATCTGAAAACTTGGCTCAATCAAAAATCATTGTCGATGACCATGCAAAGCGAAACCACAGCAGAATGTCATTTACCACCCCATCAATGCAGTAATTCTAAAGTCAGTTCAGTGAAGGAACGACCAGTCGAAGCTAAAAAACGTTTGTTGCTTAGCAGTGTTCCATCTCAAGATTCAGTTCTAAATAGATTAGATCAATACTTAATTTATACACGGATTCAAATCACTAAAAATTTCAGTGCTCTCTCATTAAATTGAGCCGTATCAAAACGATTTGAATATACCTATTACTTGAATCAGTGACAGACTGTGGAATTTCACTTTCTTCAACATTTTAAAATTCAGGTCAGAGAATTTCTCCAGTTTTAGCTTGATTTTAGGATTTAAAATATCTAATTGAATCCAAAGTTTAGATTTTCCCTACCTTTTTAGTTGGTTTTCACAACTGACTAGAATAGGGAGTTTTTCTATTTTTGCAGTTAGGATCGCATGCAGCTAGGATCACATGCAGTTAGGATCGCATGCAGTTAGGATCGCAAGCAGTTAGGATCGCAGTTAGGATCGAATCCTCCATCGGGATCCTCCAAAAATTTGCGAAAGAATTTTTATGCACTTATCATTTCCTTTTCCGTGGGTTGACCCCCGGGGAACCCCCGGGAACGTGCGGGGAATGGTACAGTTTTGGTATCCCTTTTCTTTCCGCGGGGGAGGGGCATTGTTCAGTTTTGGAAGCGAATACGCTAGGCCACGGGGACGTACCTTCAGGATTTGTCCGACTTCGGTCAGCGGTATATCGCTGGAGGATAAAGATATTTTGGCGTCATTTCATAGCATAGTTTCTACTGTTTTTATACAGTTTTTTCTTTGAATATGCCGTTATTCAAAATGTGGGATGTTTCTAGAGTAAAAAGGAAATGTACATCATGTTGTAGGTTAATACCCCCCAGGGGGAGGGCTATTTGTCAGGCATTTTATGCCCTTTACGCAGGGGCTTTGGATGTATTTTGTTTTTCTTAAAAAAAAAAAACAATTCCCCGGGGAATGGTCTTCCACGGGGAAGCAAATGATAAGTGCATTAATATCTTACAGTAAAAGTATAAGCATAAAGAGTTATTTACGTTTTTTATAAGGCATCAGTAAGTTTTTACATCTTGCTTTATACTTAAAGGCTTAGACACTTGTTTCTCTCTCACCCATGCCTGCTTGTTCGAATGCTTATTTATTTGCAGTAGCGCAAGATATCTGTTAATATAAATGCTCGTAGCAGTTGCAGTGCCGGCGTTTGATAAAGCAGGAATACGCATGTAGCACGCCAAGGTACCTGCGTGGACTTTGAAATCCTGCCAAGTCCTCGTCGTCGGCTTTGAAATACAAAATAAACTTGCACAAAAGGCTTAAAGTTATTATGAAGTTATCCAAATTGCGATTCTAATTGTGATCCCGATGGAGGATCCTAACTGCGATCCTAACTGTATAATTAGTTTATCTCTTCTAAAATGAGCGGGTTCGGGGCAGAGCCCTGCATGGTGAGGATCAGTAGGCGAAGCCCCCGAGCGCTCACAAACTTTTAACGCTTTAAAAGCAGCCTTAATTTTAGGCATGAAAAATTCGTATTTTCGAATTATTTTCGTATAAAGAAATATTTAACAATTAGTCCTCGAGTCCGAATGGTCTACGAGTCAATAGCCCATGAGGCCGAAGGCCGAATGGGCTATTGACTCGTAGGCCATGAGGGCGAGAGGTCTAATTGTTTTAGTAAAAACCTACTAATCGGTCCAATAAAAGGATGCAAAAAGTTTTGGATTTTGCTTTAAATATATATTTTTTGGTTTTCAAAACCGGCGCTTTTCGCTACTAGAGGTCTATCACTAATAGACCCCTAGTAGCTCAGCCAATCACAGGGCTCGATTGGTGATAGACCATTAGTAGGTTTTTTCTAAAGCGTATTAGACTTATAGAAAATGCGCTATAAATAAAGTAATTATAAATGTAATATCTGAATAATATCTGAAATTTTACCGAGGCAGCTGCCTCGCTTGCCTCATGGTAGCTACGGCCCCACGATGTCAAACTAGTGTTGAGAATGACCCAACAAAAATATAATTATTGACGATCAAGTTGAAAAGGCTTTACTCTTCCTGATATTACCAGCGGTTTGCTGGAAGAAAATGATATGCAGATTTTTCGAAAATAAGCTACTAGACACACTAAAATTGTTTAAGAAATCATCCATTTTTTAAGTGTTCCCCCTTTTATAGTTACGATTTTGGACGGATCCCCCCTATCAGCTCTTCTGAACCCCATCCCCCAAAATCCTCCACCCCCTCCCCCTTCCCCAGGCGATAAATAATGACTATGAAAAAAATTACGGTTAATGTTTTAAAGACGTTTTACGCTTAACGCTTCATTTTTTCACCATTTTTATCCCTAACATTAACAACTAAATTTTTTAGGGCCGTTTTACGGCTAACGGTTAACCCCATTGAGACCCTCCTAAAGACACAGCACTCTCTCAAATGAAGAGATATTTTACCATTCAACTACTCACTTAGAATCAATACTGAAAGTATTGTATCAGGGGTTAGGTGCACTTTTATAGACCTTTCCCGAATTCGCTTGGATAATCACGAAACAATGGTTTCATGCAAGCCGAGACTGAACTTGATTCTTTTATTTATCATGGGCGACCTCGACTTGAAACCATTGTTTCGGGATCATCCAAGCGAATTCGGGAGATGTCTATTGCAAGTGTACTTGTTTATACCTGTGGTAGCAGATTCAAGGACATGTAGTAAGGTATGTTAGCGAAAAGATCGTGCACTTTTGAGTACAAACACCAAATTTGGCACAAATGTTCGTTGGTTTGGGTGTCAAGAAATGGTTGTTGGGGGAGGCACGCCACACTCTCAACTAGATGGATAAGCTTTATCAAAAATTTATTTGAAATGAAAAACTTTCTTTCGAGTTTTAACGTTAACAGGAAAGAGCTGTTTAAAAAAGTCAGCCGGAATGGCTAATACAGTTTGTTGATGTGTCTTTTTTGTTGCAGAGATACCAAAAGTTGTCCAAAAATGCAAATTATCGCACTGGCGTACAGAGGACTCAGGATCTAGGGGGGCAACTACAATAAAAACTAATTACCAAAAACTTGGGGGATGCACATGCCCGCCCCTCCCTACGCCAGTGGCATTAACATCATACATGAAAGGAAAAAGGCTCGATCCGAAAATGTTAAGGGGGGGGGGGGGGGAGCGGCCGCCCCACCTTGTCCACCCCTCGCTACGTACGCCACTGAATCATCGTATTACTATTCTGCAAAGATGCTGAGAAATTATCTTCTATATCTACAGTGTATCAGTCATATAATTTGTTTATCGATTGTTTATTTCTATATTTGTTTGTGATTCGTGAATTCATTTGTTTTTCGTTTGCCTATATTATAGCACATCACTGATTCCCCATGTAATTCACAACACTCGCTATATAACAGTTTGCATCTTTATTAACCATACATAATAATAAGGGATTCCAATGACTAGCATTTCTTCGTCACCCAATTAATTTTACATTAAAAATTATTCAGAGATATTATCCACTCAGTCTTATAATTAGTCTTATCTTCTGCATGACATTTGAATTTGTTTTTAGATTTGTTTTAACCTGGTTTCAGTAGCATTCCTTTTATTAATCTTTAAGTATTTTTGAGTACATTGCAAAGTTATTGGAGGAATGCTCCAAAAAACGTGTGCTCCATTCCTGGCCACACATTAGTGTCATACACAATTTTACAAGAGAGTTTGTCTCCTTTGTTCAGTTTCAAGGAGAGTCCAGTGTAACAGGTACCAATTGTTGGATTCCCCGCACGGCCAGACAAAGCAACTCGTCGGTTGTTTACAAATATCCTTGTTTTGAGAAAAAGCAGAAAGAGCGTAAGAACGATAAAGTAAATGGAATTTCCTAGATTAGCATGCCCTTTATATATAAATAGTTTGCTTCTTTAGTTATAATTCGTTGAATCTTTATCCTTACGTCCATCATTTTCTCCATCCAGTTCAGTCAGTCGGTCTGTCAGGGACCGCGAAGCAAAGTTTTGAGTGGGGAGCCGGGGGTTAATCTGGGGTCCGAGGGAATGCTCTCACCCCCTGCTACGGATGTCAGTTGCTCTGTTAGTCAGTCTGTACATGTCGGTCCGTCAGTCTTTTGCTTTAAGGTTATATTTTAAAGGATTTCCTATTACATCTTTTATTTCTTTAAAAAACCGACAAAGTATTACAAGTTACAATTAAAAAGCTACTCAAGAACAGAACTGTTATTTTTTCACTGAGCGGTCTTTCAGAAAGATCGAGAGTCCAATCACACTCCACCCCTTACGCAAGGATGGATGTAACATTGAGAGACTTACCCATGATGAGAGACTTACCCATGTCTACTTCCTTTGTTAGGTGGGTTGTAGTACACTTGACAGTACACAAAGTAGATGCCAGTCACTGGTACAGTAATCTGGCCATTGGCATACATCATACCACCAGAGATGTGACCATTTGCACCAGAAGTACTCCACATGTTAATGACTGGTGAAAACATTTATTCAGTTTATTCAGCAGCAATTAAAATGCTCAAATCAAAATATAAAAGAAAAAATAGCGACTTCAATTGCACGCAAATTTGCAAGCAAACATTCATTCGATATTCATTTGTAAAAAGCGAATAGTATTGAATTTTCAGAAAACTGATTCAAGCAGCAAACGTGTTCTTATGGCTTAAATTCTCAGTTGCTTTATGATACTCTAAGTACGTGATAACATTGAAACAAGCTAATTTAGTCGACGGTTTTGGTGGCTGGAAGAGTGGAGTGGTCAGAAAAGATAAAAGGAAAACAATTATTGCGCAATGATTTTTTTATGTTCCTATTATAAAAGCATTCTCTTTACTGGACTGATTTGCATCATAGCCTGCCGTTTGAAAACATGATGATGATGATCATGATGATCATGATGATAATAATGATGATGATTGTGATGATGATGATGATGATGATAATAATGATTATGATGATGATGATGATGATGATGATCATGATGATGATGATGATGATCATGATGATGATCATGATGATCATGATGATGATCATGATGATCATTATGATGATCATGTTGATGATGATAATAATAGTATGTCTTTATTGGGTCACTAATAAAGTTTACACTTACAACTTCGTTCAGAATTTAACCTATACATATTTCATTTAACTACCTAAATTTCGTAACTATATAATGATTCTATAATTAAGCTAATCCAAACGTAGGAAGCTAAACTAAGATAAACTAAACTAACATATCATTAATTGAATAAATACTAAAAAGTGAAACTGGGAGAAGACCGAAGCGTTACTTTATATTAATAAAGTCTAGACACATTGAGTTCTGTAGAAGAGTTTAAAAACTGTTATAGAAAAAGTCCTTACATTTACCATAAAACGTTATGTAAGAATATATCTAGTGGTGTATTTTGGGGGGTAGTGCATTCCAAATGGAAGGTGCGGTGAAGGAAAATCGACGTTTCCCAGCCAATATTATTTTTGGATTTTTGAATAGTCAAGTTAAGGTTAGATACCCCTCTGGTTGCATAATGATAACGTGGTTGACTTATGAGATTTGTGAGACAATCAGGTGCAAGACCATGCATACACTTGAAGGTGAGGTTCAAAATTCTTTGACGGATAACATCAGAGATAGGTAGTTTTTGAAACAGATCAATTGAGTGAGATGAGAGGTCGGCGTTAAGTCGTAATCTTACTGCTTGTTTTCTGTGAGAGAAGTAGTTGTTGAAGAATTTCGAAGGTCAGAGGAACAGTTTCCCCAAACAAAGCAAACAGTACTCTAAATTGGGTCGGGCTAATGAATTGTATAAAAGAAATATGTGTTTCTCTGACAAGTAACGAGATTAATTCGAGAGAAAACAGCAAAAATTACCTTGGTTGGCAACAAAAGGAATATTCTTGTGCGTTGTTCCGTCCAAGTGAATTGATGGTTTACCCAAAGTCTGTTGAAAGAAAAACTGAATTACTATATGAATGAGGGAAAACTTTTCTTTAACGAAGAAGGAATAAAAAGCTTTTAATCACGATTAGAATATTATTTCGACTTTTCATTTTCTAAATATCGGCCTTTTATTTTATTTAGCACATGGTGAAAACATTTTTTGAAACTTCTTTACTTTTCGCAGGGCGTCAAAGTACCCTGGTAAATAATTTTTTTTAACCGTTATGAATTTATTGGAAGACAATGAAGTTTCAGCTTTTTAAAGTTCAAACATTATATAAAACAGTTTTTTAAGATTTAAACATGTAGATATTTTTGCAAATGCGCGCGAGCCCCCCGAAGTTGGAGTATATTTTGGTTCTCTCAAAGGGTCAATTATTGACAAATTCGTTTTTCTCGTTTTTCTCCGAAATGAAGCCATATTACGACAAATGAAACATACCATGATATATCTCGCATATAGGCCTACCTAATACCAAAATATGAGCGAAATCGAACTTTTGGCTGTTGCCGGCGTATGTTCGATTTTTGCTGACATCCCCTCTTAACTTGATTAACTTTCTGCAGACTCTGTAGTTGCTAGTTTCCAGTTGGAATTTGGTTTTTGTGGCTACTGCCTCGTAGAGGCGAAGCCACTATGTCATCGGGTTGTAAGTCTGTGAGTCCGTAACACCACAGAAAGCCCAATCAAAAGCGCTAAATATCCCTCATCACTATTCATGAGGCATGGTCCCTCATATGACAATCACCGGGACCATGGCTGGGTAGCATTGACCCAATCGAAAATTTTGCGCAATGACTCTGGACTACACACTATTGAACACCCCAGCACTTGTGGGATCCATTGAATAATCTTTGCGCATACGTTGACTAGCCGAGAATTTTTCT
This sequence comes from Anthopleura xanthogrammica, assembly GCA_964019055.1. Taxonomy (NCBI): domain Eukaryota; kingdom Metazoa; phylum Cnidaria; class Anthozoa; order Actiniaria; family Actiniidae; genus Anthopleura; species Anthopleura xanthogrammica. The sequence goes on from OZ025213.1 coordinate 7,561,989, forward strand.
TACTATTTGTGACGTAATCAAGACGGTTTCAAAACACTTCATTAATACCGCTCTAGGCCAACCAAAGTGAATTAGAATAAAGCACCACGAATGAATGACGAATGCTGGTTCAATTCGCCATTGTCGCATTTAACAAAGGCGAATTCCCTTAAGTATGCCGCTTATCAACAGCTTTGTAAAACTTTGTAATTTATGCATCGTACGAAAGCTAACATATTTCCTAAGAGCAGTTTTATTCCTTGGTGATCATAATATTACAAACTAATAGCATGAAATTTCGGGTGATTAGTGATTAAATGTCCCCTCAAGTCTCGGGAGGTTTAGTTAAAGTCCCTCCGCCTTCGGCGTCGGGACTTCAACAAAACCTCCCTCGGCTTTCGGGGACATTTAATCACTAATCACCCTCAAGTCATGCTATTACTTATAATTAATGACGGATGTCAGTGGGGAGAAGGGAGGGGTCGAGTTGGTTAGTTTCGATCGAGTTCCTGTCCATAAAAGACGTAAACTTTAATATCTCTAAGTGGTGAAATGTTCCTGAAAAATTCTGTAATTAAGTGTCTTCATTAAATCTTCTTCAACTGAACTGGTAAGAATGCGTATTTTTGTGGAAAGTTGGCTATTAAGATAACGGTAGAGTTTAGACAGACGACTGAAGCCTTGTACGGTAGTCTTGCTAGTGCCAATTCACGTTGATAAAAAAGAATATAAAAATTTCTCAACATTATTCTTCGTTTTGAAAATAATGAATAAATTCTGGAAAAATTGTTTATGACTCGTGGTTGACTCGTGACTCGTACTTGACTCGGGCTCGAACTTGACTCGTTCTACGGTACAATTCTACATAATGTATTATCATATTACACTCTCGCATTTGTGTACATATTAAATTCATGTATTTTTTGTTATTATTAATCCATTTTGTTATTAATTCAACAATATCCTATTTATTTCTTAAAGCAGTAGACACATGCGCTTCACAAACCCCTATTATTGGCATATGACCTTAAGGTTACTGGAGACCTTCAGGGGTATCTTTCGTTTAAAACTCTCTCTACGCAACACTTTCAACAAAACCCTATAAAACTATATATCGTTCTAAAGCTCATATGATAAAGATTACGAAAAACATATTTTTTGAAAGTAATTTATTAATTTGAAATGACGCCGGGGCCCTAAACACAAAACGGGTACGTTCCGTAGATGTGAATTAATGGAAATGGCATTAGCGCGTATATTCAAAAGAACTTCACTCTGTGAATAAAAATATTAAATATTTAAGTTGGAGTGTCGAAATATTTCCATGTCGGCTGACGTTTTACCGCATAAAAGACGAAATAATCAAAATATCAAAAATCGCTCACACTCTTTTGTTTATCTATACCTATTCATACTTTTTGCCATATTATATTGAAATTGAACAAACCTATATACCCTATTAATTCATTTAAAGGTAGGGAATTTGTGTAAAATCGATCATGGAGATTTTAAGCTTTAAAGATTTCGTCAAGTTTCACACCTCGTTAAGACATCTGTCAACAGAGAGATACCACCAGCCAACCAAAAACAAGGAACAGCAGGACCAACGGAGTGTTGACAAACACTTCGAACTACGCGGGAAATCATCTAAAAATCGAACACTTCGTTTCTCTGGTAAACTTTTAATAAGGACACAAAAAGAATGTAGAATTCCCAAAGGTATCGAAAGTATAGCGTATTCAAAACGAAAAAGAATCCAGAAAGCGCCAGAGTTTCGAAGCGTGGTAGGACACGAATTTCATCACGCGGGAAAATCGAAAGAGTAACCGACTCAAGTATAATAGGATTAACGAGGATCACGACGCCTTCGGTTTTGATTTATTTTCCCTTCAAATCATGTTTTTTAAAAAAACTAGCAAACTTTCAAAAATTTCGAAACAATTTTTGTTCAAAAAGAAAGATTAATATAACAACTTTTAATTAGTGAAATAATGTTTTTTTAGAAACATTTTACCCGCGAAGGTCTCCAGTAACCTTAATTGGATGTTAAATCAAGCTCGAAAAGAATCAAAGAAAATCGTGTCTTAACATGTCATAACATGTTAAGACACGATTTTCTTTGATTCTTTTCTAGCGTGATTTATTCCTGGTTAAAATGTTTTGTTTCTCTATGGGTATACGGATTTTAGTTCTGTGCGAGTCGAAGGTATTAAATATTATTTGATATTGGCTATCTATCACTGCAGCAACACACAAAAAAGTGTAAAAAATGAAGTCTTAGGTATACCTCAAAGCAAACATCTCTTCCGTCCTTTCCATCTCGTCCATCTCGTCCATCTCGTCCATCTCGTCCATCTCGTCCATCTCGTCCATCCCTGCCAGTTTGTCCATCTCTCCCCTCGCAATAACTGGTGCACTGAGAAATAATAAACAAGTACATTACTAAATAGCTTTCCTTTTGGTTTTTCTTACATAGTTTTTTCCCTTTCGTCTCAGTTTAATGGATAGTTTCAAGTGCTCAACTAACATTTTTGTTTCCCATCCCGAGAACAGTCATCACAGCAAAACACAAAACAGCAAGGAATCTGACGGCTGCCATAGTTTTCCTCGCTTTTCAGAAAGATGCTTCAAACAAAAACTTAGAAATTGCTTGGTACTTTAAAAATGATCTGCTTTCCCTCTGAAGGCTGGCGACAACTGGTGACGAGTGCTAAGGTAGGGACCACTTGACTGTTGGCACTACTCTCGTTTCCATTCCTTCTCAGTCGAAATGAACAAGGAAATCATATCACTGAATATATTAACGAGGCAGAGCTGGATTACTAGTCTCCCCCGCAGGCGTTTTTAGGGTGGTCACGCAACGCTCTCTCCCCACTAACGGCTGCTCTCATTCGAACTACATTCCTTTCTCATTGTATTGATTGCGCCAATCAGATCAAACTTATGGTATCCTATTACGCCAGTCAGAGCTTCAAAAGTGTAAACATGGTGCTTTCGCGCGTACAGAAGTGTCAAGTCTGATCTGAGTTTAAACGCCGTAAATCCTCAAAAGCGATCGCTGCTTTATTTGTTCGACTGAAGTTCAAAAGAAGGGAATAAACACTATTAGTATATACCAACGCGGGTATATACCAACCTACATAGATGGCGTGTTCTCATTGGTTCGCTATCTCGGGATATTTGTACACTCGACAAAATTTTATAAAACATGCGAAGCGAAGGCATTCATCCATCTTCATTGCCTTTGCTATAACCGATATAACCGACCCTTCTCCAAGAACGCTATGTCAAGAACAGCATAGAAAGTGTTAACGTTGCTGTAAAACCTTTTTAGATTAGTATTTTATGTATGATTTGAACTACAAAATACTAGAAAATAATTTTACATCTCAAGTAAAAAGCCATTTTAATGCATGTTTACAACTATTGAATGACAGTACTGACAGCTAAACAGCGAATCAAGAAGCGACTTTTCTTTGAAAACGTACTGTGTGAAAACTAAGCGAAAGTTGAGAGTTTACAGTTCGCTATAAAATATAAGTTTTTTCCTCTTAGCATTTGCTAACTGCAAAAACACAATTTCAAAATACTTTCTTTGAAAACAAGTTAGCTGGACAACATCAAAAGGGATAAAAGCGACAAATATGTCGTTCAAGTTAAAAGTTTTGAAGTACAGCTTGCCTTGAACGAGTCGCCAGTGATCAGACCATGTGCTTTGGATATTATTCCCTCCTGTAGCTTGAAGAATTTCGCTGCTATTTTCTTTGAATGGTGAATTATCTGAAGATTTTATTATTTCAAGACTGGATTGATAACTTAGGATCAATTAACCTGTGATAAATAGCTGAATTCGTCTCTCTACAACTACTCGACAGTTTGCCGGTAAGATTTGATCTTAACTATTTTCAAAACAAAAAACGAGCCTCTACTCGCTGTGTTTTTTCGCTAAACGGAAAGAAATTTGCTTTAAAACTATTGTTAGCTGTTTTCTGCATATCGTACAATTATTGTAGTTGTGGTGTTGAATTTATTTTTCGAGAAAACCACAGAAGACAACAGGTAGTAAAACGAGAACATTCAAAACTCCAACTCAAATTGTTTGGCGAAAACTAGAAAGAAAAAACGACTTTCTACTACAAAACATGATTTATTAGGTCTTGAATTTGTCTAGTTATCATAATTTGTGGCCTTCCTATGTGTGTATTGAACAGATTTCTGAAATTTTTCCATTTTAATCTATAAAACACTGATTTTTTTGGGAATTTCACTCATTTCACTGGGGAAATTTGCCGCTTTTGGCCGTGTTTCCATAGCGACCTAATTGGTACTCCCGCGGAGTACCAATTAACGCTCTCATTGTACTCCTCTAGACCAATCAGAATCGAGTAATTTTGTCGAGTGTACTATAAAGTAAATAAACCCCTCCTGGCGGCTGGGATATCGACTGATAATGTCCGAGGATGAGAAATGGTCCGAAAAAAGAACATTTGGCCAAGAAGCGAAGCTGAAATGAATTCAGCAAACTGCATCGACTCGTCATCTCCAGAGTTTTCAAAAATAATTCTCTCTCGTCTCCAAGCTGGATATAAAAACAATTATTTTGGTAAATGAAAGCTGTTTGACATTGAATTATTCTATTGTTTGACATTAGTTGTCGAATTCTTCTTTGTTTTTAGTAGTTTATAAAAACAATTTCGAAAACAAACCAAAAACTTCATTCACGAAACATGGATGCTTACCATTGAAGACATTTACAGTATATTTTGTTGATTTTTTCGTGTTTCCTGGCGTAGTTTTCTCAACCAGTTTTTGTATTGTACTCTCACTTGTTTGTGAAAACCGAGTTACTTTGTTTTCCGTGTTTTTTCTTTTCTTTTTTAACGTTTTTACCTTCTGCTGGACGAATATCACTTCAGACGGGGGATATTTAATCGTTATTTAATCATATTTAAGCGAAAATTAATCGTTGGGTTTAAAATTAACAATTATTCGCCGAAGGCAAAGTGAATATCGGCAATTATAAATATATAACCCGATTTGTGATTGGCTAAAACGGGAGAAAGGAGTGTAGTTCGAATAAGAGCAGCCGTTAGTGGGGAGAGAGCGTAGACTACTGGATTACCTGCATTAAGGATATGTCAAAGTTGAAACGCGTTAACACGGGCACAGGGAGCCCGGCTTTCCTTTGCCGCATTCAATATTCATCATTCTTTACATAATTGCTTTTTATGGGTTTCCTGTGGTTTGGGATTGGTTTACCATGGTACGGTTGACGGTTACACTACACAAGCTGTAATCAGATCTGTACTGTAAATTGATAGCCGATTAAATTGTTGGTAACGCACTCTCTATAAAGCATTCAAAAGAAGAGTCTCTTCTTTTGAATGCTTTATAGAAAGTGCGTTACATTCAAACAACACAGGCAACCCATAAAGAGCACGTTACCAACGGTTATTGAATTTGAATTTAATCGGCTATCAATTTACAGTAAAGATCTGATTACAGCTTAGCCGATCTTAAACCACAGGAAACCCATAAAAAGCAATTACGTAAAGAAAATGATATTGAATGTGGCAAAGGAAAGCCGGGCTCCCTGTGGTGAAACTTGTGAGTAAATTTTGAGTAAATGACGTCATTAATTGTGAGTAAATGACGTCATTTACTCAACCTTTTTTACCTTTTGAACCAAAATTTCTCAACTGCAAGTGGCTCCCAGGCTAAGATTTTCGCAAATCTGGTTTTCCTGATCATAATTGAGTAATATTATCCTAAAAAATTTGAATTATTCGGAGTTTCGAAAATGGGGGCGTTTTCATCCAAGTGCCCCTTTAATATCTTACAGTAAAAGTATGAGCATAAAGAGTTATTTACGTTTTTTATAAGGCATCAGTAAGTTTTTACATCTTGCTTTATACTTAAAGGCTTAGACACTTGTTTCTCTCTGACCCATGCCTGCTTGTTCGAATGCTTATTTATTTGCAGTAGCGCAAGATATCTGCGCGTTTTGGTAAAAAAAACGAACTTCAAGTTAATATAAATGCTCGTAGCAGTTGCAGTGCCGGTGTTTCACAATCTCTGACTCAATTCAATGAAGGTTTTTTAAATCACATTTGATGAAGCAGAAATACGAATGTAGCACGCCAAGGTACCTGCGTGGACTTTGAAATCCTGCCAAGTCCTCGTCGTCGGCTTTGAAATACAAAATAAACTTGCACAAAAGGCTTAAAGTTATTATGAAGTTATCCAAATAACGATTCTAATTGTGATCCCGATGGAGGATCCTAACTACGATCCTAACTGTATAATTAGTTTATCTCTTCTGAAAGGAGCTGAGTGTGACAGCGGGTTCAGGGCAGAGCCCTGTATGGTGAGGATCAGCGGGCGAAGCCCCCGAGCGCTCACAAACTTTTAACGCTTTAAAAGCAGTTTTAATTTTAGGCATGAAAAATTCGTATTTTCGAATTATTTTCGTATAAAGAAATATAGCGTATTAGACTTATAGAAAATGCGCTATAAATAAAGTAATTATAAATGTAATATCTGAATAATATCTGGAATCTTACCGAGGCAACTGCCTCGCTTGCCTCATGGTAGCTACGGCCCCGCGATGTCAAACTAGTGTTGAGAATGACCCAACAAAAATATAATTGTTGACGATCAAGTTGAAAAGGCTTTACCCTTTCTGATATTACCAGCGGTTTGCTGAAAGAAAATAATAAGCTACTAGACACACTAAAATTGTTTAAGAAATCATCCACCTTTTCAGTGTTCCCCCTTTTATAGTTACGATTTTGGACTGATCCCCCCTATCAGCTCTTATGAACCCCCATCCCCCAAAATCCTCCACCCCCTCCCCCTTCCCCAGGCGATAAATAATGACTATGAAAAAAATTACGGTTAACGTTTTAAAGACATTTTACGCCTAACGCTTCATTTTTTCACCATTTTTATCCCTAACGTTAACGACTAAATTTTTGGGCCCTTTTACGGTTAACGGTTAACCCCATTGAGACCCTCCTTAAAGACACAGCACTCTCTCAAATGAAGAGATATTTTACCATTCGACTATTCACTTGTAGAATCAATACGGAAAGTATTGTATCAGGGGTTAGGTGCACTTTAATAGACCTTTCCAGAATTCGCTTGGATGATCACGAAACAATGGTTTTATGCAAGTCGAGACTGAACTTGATTCTTTTATTTATCATGGACGACCTCGACTTGAAACCATTGTTTCGGGATCATCCAAGCGAATTCGGGAAATGTCTATTGTACGTGTACTTGTTTATACCTGTGGTAGCAGATTCAAGGACATGTAGTAAGGTATGTTAGCGAAAAGATCGTGCACTTTTGAGTAAAATCGCCAAACTTGGCAGAAATGTTCGTTGGTTTGGGTGCCAAAAAATGTTTTTCGGGGGGAGGCACGCAACACTCTCAACTAGATGGATAAAGGTTATCAAAATTTATTTGAAACGAAAAACCTCCCTTCAAAACAGTCAGCCGGAATGGCTAATACAGTTTGTTGATATGTCTTTTTTTGTTGCAGAGATACCAAAAGTTGTCCAAAAATGCAAATTATCGCAGTGGCGTACTGAGGACCCAGGATCTAGGGGGGGGGGGGGGAAGGGGGGGGGGGAAGGGGGGGGGGGAAGGGGGGGGAGGGGGGGGGGGTGGGGGCAACTAGAATAAAAACTATTTACCAAAAACTCGTTTGCCTATATTATAGCACATCACTGATTCCCCATGTAATTCACAACACTCGCTATATAACAGTTTGCATCTTTATTAACCATACATAATAATAAGGGATTCCAATGACTAGAATTTCTTCGTCAGCCAATTAATTTTACATTAAAAATTATTCAGAGATATTATCCACTCAGTCTTATAATTAGTCTTATCTTCTGCATGACATTTGAATTTGTTTTTAGATTTGTTTTAACCTGGTTTCAGTAGCATTCCTTTTATTAATCTTTAAGTATTTTTGAGTACATTGCAAAGTTATTGGAGGAATGCTCCAAAAAACGTGTGCTCCATTCCTGGCCACACATTAGTGTCATACACAATTTTACAAGAGAGTTTGTCTCCTTTGTTCAGTTTCAAGGACAGTCCAGTGTAGCAGGTACCAATTGTTGGATTCCCCGCACGGCCAGACAAAGCAACTCGTCGGTTGTTTACAATTATCCTTGTTTTGAGAAAAAGCAGAAAGAGCGTAAGGACGATAAATTTAATGGAATTTCCTAGATTAGCATGCCCTTTATTTATAAATAGTTTGCTTCTTTAGCTATAATTCGTTGAATCTTTATCCTTACGTCCATCCTTTTCTCCATCCATTTCAGTCAGTCGGTCTGTCAGGGACCGCGAAGCAAAGTTTTGAGTGGGGAGCCGGGGGTTAATCTGGGGTTCTAGGGAATGCTCTCACCCCCTGAAAATTTGGAAATTACGGATCTTGGAAATGCGCTTTCCAGTGCCGCGGTTTTGAGAGACAATAGGCCTTATGCTGGACATAATCACGTGACTGTTACTGTTATTAAAAAAACAAAAAAACATTCGGGCTTCAGTGTCATATTTAGAACTTTGTTTTTCAAAATACTATCTTCCCTTATCAGAGCCGTAGCATGCAATACCAAAAATATTGGGAGCCCTATATCAAAAGTATTGGGGGTTACAGGGGCGTAGTCAGGATTTTGGCATTGGGTGGGGGGGGGGGGGGGGGTAGGGGGGACAAAACCCCAAACCAAAAAAAAATACGCCAACCTTAAAAATCGGCCAACGTATCAAAACAAAGGTCCAGCACGATTGAGGACATGAATTTTATTCCTATGTATTAGTAACAGCTTTAAGATTTTCAAGGTTCAATATGCCGTACACCGAAATTATTGGGGGGGTGGGGGGGGGGGGGGGTGGGTGGGGCGGCCCCTCCCCCTGCTACGGACTTGCTTATAAGATACTTTCGATTTCAGATACAAAGCAATTTAAAGTTTGGTTCCTGTGCAGCAGAGTCTTCTCAAGGGACCTTGGGCTGAATTGATGCGTTATCTAAAGGATATATCAGCATAAATATTACTGTTTGATGATTTTTTTTTTTACATTAAAATGTATTTATACATCATAATCATTTTTATAAATTTAGGATTTTGAAAATAATGATATATATTTTATGTTCTTATATATTTAGATGTATTGTTAATGTCAATTTAATGTCAGGGAGATGCAAATAAAGTATGTATGTATATGTATGTAATTCATCATTTTCCATACGTATATACATCGGTTCACTGGTAACAGACAAAGCATTCTCGCCAGGCTTCAAGGTAGTTTCGAAGGATTATTCAAATTTTAACCTTGCAGCCTCGACCGAATGCTTTGTGTTTGACCAATGAACCAGTGTATGGAAAGTGGAGAATGGCCTATATTGCAACATATTTGTAGCATTAGAATCATGTCAAAGCTTCAGGCAACACACTGTGCGTGTGGCTAACCCCTCATCCCCCTCCCCCCCCGGACTCCCCCCGGACTCCCCCCCGGACCCCCCCCGGACTCCCCCCCGGACTCCCCCCCCCGGACTCCCCCCCCAGACTCCTGTCAGTTGCTCTTACTATTAGTCAGTCTGTACATGTCGGTCCGTCTTTTCTCTAAGGTTATATTTTAAAGGATTTCCTATTACATCTTTTATTTCTTTAAAAAACCGACAAAGTATTACAAGTTACAATTAAAAAGCTACTCAAGAACAGAACTGTTATTTTTTCACTGAGCGGTCTTTCAGAAAGATCGAGAGTCCAATCACACTCCACCCCTTACGCAAGGATGGATGTAACATTGAGAGACTTACCCATGATGAGAGACTTACCCATGTCTACTTCCTTTGTTAGGTGGGTTGTAGTACACTTGACAGTACACAAAGTAGATGCCAGTCACTGGTACAGTAATCTGGCCATTGGCATACATCATACCACCAGAGATGTGACCATTTGCACCAGAAGTACTCCACATGTTAATGACTGGTGAAAACATTTATTCAGTTTATTCAGCAGCAATTAAAATGCTCAAATCAAAATATAAAAGAAAAAATAGCGACTTCAATTGCACGCAAATTTGCAAGCAAACATTCATTCGATATTTATTTGTAAAAAGCGAATAGTATTGAATTTTCAGAAAACTGATTCAAGCAGCAAACGTGTTCTTATGGCTTAAATTCTCAGTTGCTTCATGATACTCTAAGTACGTTTGTACGTGATAACATTGGAACACACTAATTTGGTCGACGGTTTTGGTGGCTGGAAGAGTGGAGTGGTCAGAAAAGATAAAAGGAAAACAATTATTGCGCAATGATTTTTTTATGTTCCTATTATAAAAGCATTCTCTTTACTGGACTGATTTGCATCATAGTCTGCCGTTTGAAAACATGTATAGCTTCAAACGTAGGTTTCTCTGCTTCAGTCAGTTTCGTGACACCAATCATTAAAACTGCGGTACTGACAAGGTGTCTGTTTTCGTGTGCGGCAAAAAAAATAAAAAAATAAATGATGATAATGATGATGATGATTTGATCATGATGATGATCATGATGATGATGATGATAATGATGATGATGATGATGATGATGATGATGATGATGGTGGTGATGATGATGATGATGATAATAATAATAATATGTCTTTATTGGGTCACTAATAAAGTTTACACTTACAACTTCGTTCAGAATTTAACCTATACATATTTACATTTAACTAAGAAGACAGAAACGTTACTTTATATTAATAAAGTCTAGACACATTGAGTTCTGTAGAAGAGTTTAAAAACTGTTATAGAAGAAGTCCTTATACATTTACCATAAAACGTTATGTAAGAATATATTTAGTGGTGTATTTTGGGGGGTAGTGCATTCCAAATGGAAGGTGCGGTGAAGGAAAATCGACGTTTCCCAGCCAATATTATTTTTGGATTTTGGAATAGTCAAGTTAAGGTTAGATACCCCTCTGGTTGCATAATGATAACGTGGTTGACTTATGAGATTTGTGAGACAATCAGGTGCAAGACCATGCATACACTTGAAGGTGAGGTTCAAAATTCTTTGACAGATAACATCAGAGATAGGTAGTACTGAGAGTTTTTGAAACAGATCAATTGAGTGAGATGAGAGGTCGGCGTTAAGTTGTAATCTTACTGCACGTTTTCTGTGCGAGAAGTAGTTGTTGAAAAATTTTGAAGGTCAGAGGAACAGTTTCCCCAAACAGAGCAAACAGTACTCTAAATTGGGTCGGGCTAATGAATTGTATAAAAGAAATATGTGTTTCTCTGACAAGTAACGAGATTAATTCGAGAGAAAACAGCAACTTACCTTGGTTGGCAACAAAAGGAATATTCTTGTGCGTTGTTCCGTCCAAGTGAATTGATGGTTTACCCAAAGTCTGTTGAAAGAAAAACTGAATTACTCTATGAATGAGGGAAAACGTTTCTGTAACGAAGAAGGAAGACTTGGGAGGGAGGGAGGAAAACGTAGGTTTCGTTACATTTATTATAAAACTGTTGCAAAATTGTCCGTTTTCAATTGACAAAAAAATCAACGAAGAACAAATCAGTGCATTTTAAAAATCGTAGAGATTGTATTAGAGAGAGTGGAGATTAATATAATTGGCATAACTGGGTTTCTTAAAAAAATATTATTCGGAAAAACACTTGAATAGTTTAACTTGATTAACTTACTGCAGACTCTGTAGTTGCTAGTTTCCAGTTGGAATTTGGTTTTTGTGGCTACTGCCTCGTAGAGGCGAAGCCACTATGTCATCGGGTTGTAAGTCTATGAGTCCGTAACACTACAGGAAGCCCAAAAGCACTAAATCAATAAACTTCGGAACCAATCAGCAATTAACCGATACCAAACGAATGGCAACCGATCACTACCCAAACCCGACGAATAAACTTCGGAACGTTTGGAACCAATCAGCACTCAAGTAAAGAAATCTGCCTATCACTTCGTTTTACCGATCATTACCCAAGGGCTTTCAGATGAATTCAGTGGTTTCACTTGGTTCATACTTCAAGTAAGAGAAGTGATGCTTTGTTTGAGAGAATTTAGCACTACTATTTATCACAGCTTTCATTTGCTCTTTCTGGACGGTCAAATGAAAGGTTCTGTACGTTTTATTCAATTTTAAGGCCGATGTTAACGTCGAGAGTTCCAGCTACTCCAACATGAACTGACGAGACAGCAAAACTAACGCTCGTTGTTCGTGCATAAAAACAGGGCATCGACTTCGATCGTCTATCATTTATTTATTCCAAAAACATTCACGTAGCCGCGACTTACAAACTATGACTTGCGAACTAAAGACTTGCGAAACGACTTGCACACAGCGACTTGCAGTTTTGACTTCCGCTCAAGCTGCCGTCAACAACGATACCACGAATAATACAACCCGACCCGGGACGACGGCCAGGCTCGTGACCATGGCACCTGTCAATCAGCGTTTCGGCGCGAACACTCGTTGATTATGAACAATCAGCTCTGTTTAGATAATTTCTAGAAGTCGAACGAAAAAACCTATTGGATTCAGTGTGCAGCAGCCAATTCGTCTCGCCGACGTCGCGCCTCATATTACTCACAACTCACAACGAAACTATGTACACTTTCTTATATGGAGGGTAAACCAGTCAAACCTGTTTAGAACAAAAGAAATGACGCACTTCCGTTACAAACTCAAAACTCCTGAAACTCCTTTATATTAATTAAGCAAACTTCGTTGGCAACAAAAGAAGTTTTAAACAAAAGAAGATGAGAAATTAGGGATAAAATCGCATGCGCACTGAAAACGATTCTTAAACTGTGAACTGGCTTACATATGGGTAATCATGAAATACAACTATCACCATTTACACATATACACATAATGGAGTTGTGCCGTAGAACGAGTCAACCACGAGTCATAAACAATTCTTTTCCCTAAATTTATTAATTCTTTTCAAATTGAAGAAAAAATTTGAGAAATTTTCATATAATTTTTTAATCAACGTGAATTGCAATAAAGCAAGACTAGCAAGGTGAAGGCTTTCCCTCCTCACAGTCACCAGTCATTAGTATCTTGTTCTTACCTACCTCTTGGTCAAATCAACCTTGTGAAATCAATTTCAATTCTTTTTGACATCCTAAATATTAGGCAAAAGCAATGGTTTTGGCAACCATATTAAGTCCACTTCGGACTGGATCATCACATTACTGAGGTTAATGACGGATGTCAGTGGGGAGAAGGAAGGGGTCGAGTTGGTTAGTTTCAATCGAGTTCCTGTCCATAAAAGACGTAAACTTTGATATCTCTAAGTGGTGAAATGTTCCTGAAAAATTCTGTAATTAAGTGTCTTCATTAAATCTTCTTCAACTGAACTGGTAAGAATGCGTATTTTTGTGGAAAGTTGGCTATTAAGATAACAGTAGAGTTTAGACAGACGACTGAAGCCTTGTATGGTAGTCTTGCTAGTGCCAATTCACGTTGATAAAAAAGAATATAAAAATTTCTCAACATTATTCTTCGTTTTGTTTATTGTATATTGTTTATGACTCGTGGTTGACTCGTGACTCGTACTTGACTCGGGCTCGAACTTGACTCGTTCTACGGTACAATTCTACATAATGTATTATCATATTACATTCTCGCATTTATGTACATATTAAATTCATGTATTTTTTGTTATTATTAATCCATTTTGTTATTAATTCAACAATATCCTATTTATTTCTTAAAGCAGTAGACACATGCGCTTTACAAACCCCTATTATTGGCATATGACCTTAAGGTTACTGGAGACCTTCAGGGGTATCTTTCGTTTAAAACTCTCTCTACGCAACACTTTCAACAAAACCCTATAAAACTATATATCGTTCTAAAGCTCATATGATAAAAATTACGAAAAACATATTTTTTGAAAGCAATTTATTAATTTGAAATGATGCCGGGGCCCTAAACACAAAACGGGTACGTTCCGTAGATGTGAATTAATGGAAATGGCATTAGCGCGTATATCCAAAAGAACTTCACTGTGTGAATAAGCGAAAGATAAACTACAAAACTGTGTGAGCGTTTTTTGAGTTTTTGATTTGTTAAAAAAATATTAAATATTTAAGTTGGAGTGTCGAAATATTTCCATGTCGGCTGACGTTTTACCGCATAAAAGACGAAATAATCAAAATATCAAAAATCGCTCACACTCTTTTGTTTATCTATACCTATTCATACTTTTTGCCAAATTATATTGAACAAAACTATATACCCTATTAATTCATTTAAAGATAGGGAATTGGTGTAAAATCGATCATGGAGATTTTAAGCTTTAAAGATTTGGTCAAGTTTCACACCTCGTTAAGACATCTGTCAACAGAGAGATACCACCAGCCAACCAAAAACAAGGAACAACAGGACCAACGGAGTGTTGACAAACACTTCGAACTACGCGGGAAATCATCTAAAAATCGAACACTTCGTTTCTCTGGTAAACTTTTAATAAGGACACAAAAAGAATGTAGAATTCCCAAAGGTATCGAAAGTATAGCGTATTCAAAACGAAAAAGAATCCAGAAAGCGCCAGAGTTTCGAAGCGTGGTAGGACACGAATTTCATCACGCGGGAAAATCGAAAGAGTAACCGACTCAAGTATAATAGGATTAACGAGGATCACGACGCCTTCGGTTTTGATTTATTTTCCCTTCAAATCATGTTTTTTAAAAAAACTAGCAAACTTTCAAAAATTTCGAAACAATTTTTGTTCAAAAAGAAAGATTAATATAACAACTATTAATTAGTGAAATAATATCATGATTACCTCGGGATCCATTGTTTCCAGAGGGATGTTTAAGGTCTAACATCCCCCTGGATGAATAGCAATGAGGGATATTTAGTCTAAATATCCCTCATGAATATAATCATGAGGGATATTTAGACTAAACATCCCTCATGAATATAATCATGAGGGATATTTAGTCTAAATATCCCTCATCACTATTCATGAGGCATGGTCCCTCATATGATAATCACCGGGACCATGGCTGGGTCGCATTGACCCAATCGATAATTTTGCGCAATGACTCTGGACTGCACACTATTGAACACCCCAGCACTTGTGGGACCCATTGAATAATCTTTGCGCATACGTTGACTAGCCGAGAATTTTTCTTACTATTTGTGACGTAATCAAGACGGTTTGAAAACACTTCATTAATACCGCTCTAGGCCAACCAAAGTGAATTAGAATAAAGCACCACGAATGAATGAATGCTGGTTCAATTCGCCATTGTCGCATTTAACAAAGGCAAATTCCCTTAAGTATGCCGCATATCAACAGCTTTGTAAAACTTTGTAATTTATGCATCGTACGAAAGCTAACATATTTCCTAAGAGCAGTTTTATTCCTCGGTAATCATAATATTACAAACTAATAGCATGAAATTTCGGGTGATTAGTGATTAAATGTCCCCTCAAGCCTCGGGAGGTTTAGTTAAAGTCCCTCCGCCTTCGGCGTCGGGACTTCAACAAAACCTCCCTCGGCTTTCGGGGACATTTAATCACTAATCACCCTCAAGTCATGCTATTACTTATAATAATTTTTTTTAGAAACATTTTACCCGCGAAGGTCTCCAGTAACCTTAATTGGATGTTAAATCAAGCTCGAAAAGAATCAAAGAAAATCGTGTCTTAACATGTTATGACATGTTAAGACACGATTTTCTTTGATTCTTTTCTAGCGTGATTTATTCCTGGTTAAAATGTTTTGTTTCTCTATGGGTATACGGATTTTAGTTCTGTGCGAGTCGAAGGTATTAAATATTATTTGATATTGGCTATCTATCACTGCAGCAACACACAAAAAAGTGTAAAAAATGAAGTCTTAGGTATACCTCAAAGCAAACATCTCTTCCGTCCTTTCCATCTCGTCCATCTCGTCCATCTCGTCCATCTCGTCCATCTCGTCCATCTCGTCCATCTCGTCCATCTCGTCCATCTCGTCCATCTCGTCCATCTCGTCCATCCCTGCCAGTTTGTCCATCTCTCCCCTCGCAATAACTGGTGCACTGAGAAATAATAAACAAATGCATTACTAAATAGCTTTCCTTTTTATTTTTCTTACATAGTTTTTTCCCTTTCGTCTCAGTTTAATGGATAGTTTCAAGTGCTCAAGTAACCTTCTTGTTTCCCATCCCGAGAACAGTCATCACAGCAAAACACAAAACAGCAAGGAATCTGACGGCTGCCATAGTTTTCCTCGCTTTTCAGAAAGATGCTTCAAACAAAAACTTAGAAATTGCTTGGTACTTTAAAAATGCTAAGGTAGGGACCACTTGACTGTTGGCACTACTCTCGTTTCCATTCCTTGTCAGTCGAAATGAACAAGGAAATCATATCACTGAATATATTAACGAGGCAGAGCTGGATTACTAGTCTCCCCCGCAGGCGTTTTTAGGGTGGTCACGCAACGCTCTCTCCCCACTAACGGCTGCTCTCATTCGAACTACATTCCTTTCTCATTGTATTGATTGCGCCAATCAGATCAAACTTATGGTATCCTATTACGCCAGTCAGAGCTTCAAAAGTGTAAACATGGTGCTTTCGCGCGTACAGAAGTGTCAAGTCTGATCTGAGTTTAAACGCCGTAAATCCTCAAAAGCGATCGCTGCTTTATTTGTTCGACTGAAGTTCAAAAGAAGGGAATAAACACTATTAGTATATACCAACGCGGGAACCTACATAGATGGCGTGTTCTCATTGGTTCGCTATCTCGGGATATTTAGTAAATAAACCCCTCCTGGCGGCTGGGATATCGGCTGATAATGTCCGAGGATGAGAAATGGTCCCAAAAAAGAACATTTGGCCAAGAAGTGAAGCTGAAATGAATTCAGCAAACTGCATCGACTCGTCATCTCCAGAGTTTTCAAAAATAATTCTCTCTCGTCTCCAAGCTGGATATAAAAACAATTATTTTGGTAAATGAAAGCTGTTTGACATTGAATTATTCTATTGTTTGACATTTGTTGTCGAATTCTTTGTTTGTTTTTAGTAGTTTATAAAAACAATTTCGAAAACAAACCAAAAACTTCATTCACGAAACATGGATGCTTACCATTGAAGACATTTACAGTATATTTTGTTGATTTTTTCGTGTTTCCTGGCGTAGTTTTCTCAACCAGTCTTTGTATTGTACTCTCACTTGTTTGTAAAAACCGAGTTACTTTGTTTTCCGTGTTTTTTCTTTTCTTTTTTAACGTTTTTACCTTCTGCTGGACGAATATCACTTCGGACGGGGGATATTTAATCGTTATTTAATCATATTTAAGCGAAAATTAATCGTTGGGTTAAAATTAACAATTTTTCGCCGAAGGCGAAGTGAATATCGGCAATTATAAATATATAACCCGATTTGTGATTGGCTAAAACGGGAGAAAGGAGTGTAGTTCGAATAAGAGCAGCCGTTAGTGGAGAGAGAGCGTAGACTACTGGATTACCTGCATTAAGGATATGTCAAAGTTGAAACGCGTTAACACGGGAAGCCATTTTAACCGTATCTGCACAGAGGCCGCGGAGAGGGAGGGGCTATGTGGCTATAGTCCCACCAGGCTACCACTTCAGCTTTTTGTCAACAGGAAGGGCCGGTACGATTTTTCATGAAATTAAAAAAAAAATGGAACCGTTATTGCTCTTCGAAAACTGTTCACTGAACTCCACCGGCTATTTTAAGCCTGCTCGGGATATACGGTATCATATCACAACTCATGTAGTATTGATGATGACCATTCGCACCAACAACGGTCCCCAAGACCTTCCAAATATTGATGTCTCAGGGGCGGATATAGGCAGGGAGGGCCGAAGGGGCGGCTTCCCCCCTTTTGAACGGTATGCATTTTTTTTATATTAGTGGTATTTTCGTATCTGAAAACTTGGCTCAATCAAAAATCATTGTCGATGACCATGCAAAGCGAAACCACAGCAAAATGTCATTTACCACCCCATCGGGCACAATCCTATTGTTCTCTGCGACATGTACTTACGTTTTACCAGTTTACGACTACTGGCATAAATAACATGCATAATTTAGTAGCTTGATTTTGATTGGTTAAGATCTTCTGCTCTTAGAAGTTTAAAATATTCACTTGTAGAATCAATACTGAATTTTACCATTCAACTATTCACTTAGAATCTTTTATTTATCATGGACGACCTCGACTTGAAACCATTGTTTCGGGATCATCCAAGCGAATTCGGGAAATGTCTATTGCACGTGTACTTGTTTATACCTGTGGTAGCAGATTCAAGGACATGTAGTAAGGTATGTTAGCGAAAAGCTCGAGCACTTTTGAGTAAAATCACCAAACTTGGCAGAAATGTTCGTTGGTTTGGGTGCCAAAAAATGTTTTTCGGGGGGAGGCACGCAACACTCTCAACTAGATGGATAAAGGTTATCAAAATTTATTTTAAACGAAAAACCTCCCTTCAAAAAAGTCAGCCGGAATGGCAAATACAGTTTGTTGATATATCTTTTTTTGTTGCAGAGATACCAAAAGTTGTCCAAAAATGCAAATTATCGCAGTGGCGTACTGAGGACCCAGGATCTGGGGGGGGGGGGGGGGGGGGGGGGGGGTGGGGGTAACTAGAATAAAAACTATTTACCAAAAACTCGGAGGATGCCCGTCCCCTCCCTACGCCAGTGGCATTAACATTATACATCAAAGAAAAAAGGCTCGACCCGAAAATTTAAGGGGTGGGGGGGGGGGGGGGGAGCGCCCGCCCCACCTTGTCCACCCCTCGCTACGTACGCCACTGAATTATCGTATTACTTTGCTGCAAAGATGCTGAGAAATTATCTTCTATAACTACAGTGTATCAGTCATATAATTTGTTTATCGATTGTTTATTTCTATATTTGTTTGTGATTCGTGAATTCATTTGTTTTTTCGTTTGCCTATATTATAGCACATCACTGATTCCCCTAGCCTCCTACGCAGACGCTCTTAGGGTCGTCACGCAATAGGAGAGAAACGTTGCGTGACGACGTGACGGCCCTAAGAACGGCTGGAAAGGAGGCTATGATTCCCCATGTAATTCACAACACTCGCTATATAACAGTTTGCATCTTTATTAACCATACATAAAAATAAGGGATTCCGATGACTAGAATTTCTTCGTCACCCCAATTAATTTTACATTAAAAATTATTCAGAGATATTATCCACTCAGTCTTATAATTAGTCCTATCTTCTGCATGACATTTGAATTTGTTTTTAGATTTGTTTTAACCTGGTTTCAGTAGCATTCCTTTTATTAATCTTTAAGTATTTTTGAGTACATTGCAAAGTTATTGGAGGAATGCTCCAAAAAACGTGTGCTCCATTCCTGGCCACACATTAGTGTCATACACAATTTTACAAGAGAGTTTGTCTCCTTTGTTCAGCTTCAAGGACAGTCCAGTGTAGTAGGTACCAATTGTTGGATTCCCCGCACGGCCAGCCAAAGCAACTCGTCGGTTGTTTACAAATATCCTTGTTTTGAGAAAAAGCAGAAAGAGCGTAAGGACGATAAAGTAAATGGAATTTCCTAGATTAGCATGCCCTTTATATATAAATAGTTTGCTTCTTTAGTTATAATTCGTTGAATCTTTATCCTTACGTCATTTTCTCCATCCAGTTCAGTCAGTCGGTCTGTCAGGGACCGCGAAGCAAAGTTTTGAGTGGGGAGCCGGGGGTTAATCTGGGGTCCTAGGGAATGCTGTCACCCCCTGAAAATTTGGAAATTACGGATCTTGGAAATGCGCTTTCCAGTGCCGCGGTTTTGAGGGACAATAGGCCTTTTGCTGGCCCCTCCCCCTGCTACGGACCTGCTTATAAGATACTTTCGATTTCAGATACAAAGGAATTTAAAGTTTGGTTCCTGTGCAGCAGAGTCTTCTCAAGGGACCTTGGGCTAAATTGATGCGTTATCTAAAGGATATATCAGCATAAATATTACTGTTTGATGTTGTTTTTTTTTACATTAAAATGTATTTATACATCATAATCATTTTTATAAATTTAGGATTTTGAAAATAATGATATATATTTTATGTTCTTATATATTTAGATGTATTGTTAATGTCAATTTAATGTCAGGGAGATGCAAATAAAGCATGTATGTATATGTATGTAATTCATCATTTTCCATACGTATATACATCGGTTCACTGGTAACAGACAAAGCATTCTCGCCAGGCTTCAAGGTAGTTTCAAAGGATTATTCAAATTTTAACCTTGCAGCCTCGACCGAATGCTTTGTGTTTGACCAATGAACCAGTGTATGGAAAGTGGAGAATGGCCTATATTGCAACATATTTGTAGCAATAGAATCATGTCAAAGCTTCAGGCAACACACTGTGCGTGTGGCTAACCCCTCATCCCCCCTCCCCCCCCGGACTCCTCCCCCAGACTCCTGTCAGTTGCTCTTACTATTAGTCTGTCTGTACATGTCGGTCCGTCAGTCTTTTCTCTAAGGTTATATTTTAAAGGATTTCCTATTACATCTTTTATTTCTTTAAAAAACCGACAAAGTATTACAAGTTACAATTAAAAAGCTACTCAAGAACAGAACTGTTATTTTTTCACTGAGCGGTCTTTCAGAAAGATCGAGAGTCCAATCACACTCCACCCCTTACGCAAGGATGGATGTAACATTGAGAGACTTACCCATGATGAGAGACTTACCCATGTCTAACTGCTTTGTTAGGTGGGTTGTAGTACACTTGACAGTACACAAAGTAGATGCCAGTCACTGGTACAGTAATCTGGCCATTGGCATACATCATACCACCAGAGATGTGACCATTTGCACCAGAAGTACTCCACATGTTAATGACTGGTGAAAACATTTATTCAGTTTATTCAGCAGCAATTAAAATGCTCAAATCAAAATATAAAAGAAAAAATAGCGACTTCAATTGCACGCAAATTTGCAAGCAAACATTCATTCGATATTTATTTGTAAAAAGCGAATAGTATTGAATTTTCAGAAAACTGATTCAAGCAGCAAACATGTTCTTATGGCTTAAATTCTCAGTTGCTTCATGATACTCTAAGTACGTTTGTACGTGATAACATTGGAACACACTAATTTGGTCGACGGTTTTGGTGGCTGGAAGAGTGGAGTGGTCAGAAAAGATAAAAGGAAAACAATTATTGCGCAATGATTTTTTTATGTTCCTATTATAAAAGCATTCTCTTTACTGGACTGATTTGCATCATAGTCTGCCGTTTGAAAACATGTATAGCTTCAAACGTAGGTTTCTCTGCTTCAGTCAGTTTCGTGACACCAATCATTAAAACTGCAGTACTGACAAGGTGTCTGTTTTCGTGTGCGGCATGATGATGATGATGATGATGATAATAATATGTCTTTATTAGAGATCTTTCACATAACTTCAACTACTTATGATAATTAATCACTATAGTAGAAACAGCGACTAAATATGCAAATAAGTCTCTACACGCACGGGTGACTAATTGCGCTGTCTTTTTCAGTCATTCTTGTGCACAAAATGCAGGCAAAAGTCATAGAGGACAATAGAGTGCAGCCAATAAACACATGGGGTGATCGAAAAGTGTTGGAGTGGGGGCAATCCTCGAAATTTTAGTGATCTTTATGGAGAAAACATGAAAAACTTTGCCTGCCTATCAAAGAGTGCCCCCCCTCTTATAGGTACATTGAATACAATGTACCTACAGCTAATGAAGGAGTCAAATTTTGTTAAATCTCAATCTTTATTTACTTTTTTCAATCTGTTTCGTCTCCACTTTCAAATTTATCTAAAAATTTGTCAATTCTTCCCATCATTTTCATTGCCTTATCACACATTTCGGTGTGCGCCTTGTTTGCAGCCATTGAATTTCCTTTAGATTTCTTCCTCTTCTTACACTTTCCCACTGTGGCACCCTGTGACGAGGCTGGCTCCTTAACGGCAGAGTTGGTTTGAACTGTGCTTTCTTCTTCCTCCTCTTCCTCAGAATCATCGTCATTCAGATTTGCAGCGAAATTCAACTTTGCCTTTGCTCTTTCTTCAGGACTGCTTTTCGTTGAATATCTTGTCTTTGCTTCTAAGATGGTCTGGGACATTCGGACTGACTGTTGTGTATCGGATGTGTGCTCCTGTTGTTTTGCAACTCTCTGAGCCTCAGCGACATTTTGGCTTACAATTCGGCGAATCCTTTTTATGATAGCTTCTCGTGCTGTATTTGAATAATACTTTTTTAAATTTGAGCTTCTATTACCACGAATAGGTTGATCATTAATGCGCTGCTTGACGTGTTTGAGTATTTCGTCCCACCCTGAAAATATTGAGTAAGTCTCGAGTACAATTGCTTTTTCTTCTTCTGAAATTGGAAGACGGCTAGATTTCTTGGCTGAAGCAACTGCATAAGAGAAAACAAGACGATATTTAATTATCCAACGACCATAGATAACATTGTATAGTAACAAAGGTCTCAAAACGTACCCGAAATTTGACCCACTGATGGTTGATGTTGGTCTGTTTCAAGTTCTTCGAATGGTCGCCAGAATTGTGCCATTTTACTATCTGAAAAGGCTTGAATGAATGGTTATGGACTCTACCTTTATAGCAATACTTAACAAAAGGCAAACTTTCGTCTATTAACAAAAGAAGCTTGTTGGAATGATGACTCTATCTTTATTTTAACAAACTTAGGCCTAACGAATTTCAACTCTTCTCGAAAAAGGGGAGGTTCAAACTTTGCAAATAAAATAAACATTTCGGATGAAAAAAGGAAAGAACAAATAGAGATTACTTCATGAAAAGCGCGCGCGTACGGGATTTTCGCACGAGTTGGTGAAGTATCTGAAATCGAACGAGTGAGCGCAGCGAACGAGTGAGATTTCTGATACAAAACCAACGAGTGCGAAAATCCCGTACAAAGCGCTTTTCATGCTGTAATTTATTTATTTTATACATACTGAGATTTTGTTGTTTTTAATTTATTCACATTTAATTGGTTTTCTAAAACAATTACAAAACTCGTGCAATAATTTCTTTTCGAAAAATTAAGCTTTTACTAGAAGCTATGATGTAAAAATATCAGTAATCATAACTAGTACAAAGTAAAATCGGTAAGCTAATGAAGTTTTGGCTGATTTTGTTTTCTTTTGGCTTAGTTTGTCACTGTGGGCTGTCTTCGTCTGACGACTCCAACACACGCTTGATGCGTTTAAAGCTACGTGTAGACTCTGTTGATTTAAATGAGTGATTTGCGGAATTCGGTGACTTGTTAACGGTGTTGATTGTTATATTAAACTGTCCTCCGTGAAAAACTGCTCCACTGAAAGGACATGCTGGAGGCAAACTAGAACTTTTCATGAATGAAGATTCACGGCACTCGGTGTGCACTGCACTTTGTAAACTCGACACTGGCCTTTTTTCTATAGACGTACTTGTAGTATTATTTCCACTCAGAATCAAAGACATGTTTTTCTGTTGTTCGTTTGAGATGGTACTGTAGTTGTTGACGCTTTGAAGGTTTCTGTGGCCAGATAATTGCGTTATATGAGTTGGCGGGACGTTGTTGTCGTTCAGTTTTTGCATCATAGTTTCATTTTTGGAGTTGAGAAACTCAGTCAGCAAACTCACATCTCTTCGTGTCTTCGAAAGAGTATTTTTGTTTTTTTGGTCTTCTATAAACTTGTCTATAGGTTTGTCTAGAGACACAAATCTTCTTGATTGTTCAGCCATCCTCACAAATATCTCCTAGCTCTTGATAAGTTTGAAATACGAACAACTAGCGTACACCGAAAATATTATTTTGTGAAAGCTGCCCGACAAAGCTACCCGCGATGACCGCGAAAACACGATTCGCCTCGACAGTGGTTTGTGATTGGACGAAACGCTTTTTTCACGTGTGAGAAATTCATTTCGCCTCTCTGATTGGCTGAAAAAAGTCGCGAACTGGTTTTTCACATAGGGAGATTTGATAAGAAAATCTCAGTATGTATAAAATAATAGTCTTTTCTTCTGGTGCGAAGTCCAGTTACGTAATACCATTTATTTTATAGGCATTACAGTGAACGCAATTAAAGCGTTTCCTATTGTCTAATTGCTACTATTTTGCACAATTTACCTAAGTCAATTTCACGGTTTAAGTGCGATCACCATACTGCATGCATGAGCTGGAACAAAAATGAATTGCTTTTAGTTGGATATCTATTCATCATTTATTTTCATGCACATTTTTTATGCTGTTGTTTTTTTGTCCCCTTTGGGGACAAATTAATACTATCCATTAATTAAACCTGTCATATATAAAAAGGCCATACATGGAAATATGAATATTCCTGCGCGATATTACAATATGCCGATTCCCGTTCATCAGTTCGTGGCTGTAATTGGAGCTTTCCTAACGTTGTTGGTGCAGCTTTCTCCACCACCTGCTAACAATTTCAACCAACTGCAGAACTTCATACGGATGTTGGTTTCCATTATAATGCTGCTATCATCGCTTCCAAATGCTCCTCCATTGATCGGCCGCATTATGCAACGTCTTGATCCAGGATTCGGTGGCTTCCAGTTTCAAGGAAAAAATGTTTTTGATGATATGAAAAACCAAAGGTACCTATTTTGGTTAAACACCGGAGAGCTTCCCGAAACTATGCTGGACATATTCACCAAGGTCTCTGCAAACATGTCTCGTTTAAACAGGAGGGGAGGGCAAAGACAAAGGAAAAAGGATTCCAAGCTTAACAACCTAAACAAAGTTTTACTGACCTTTGTTTGGCTTAGAAAATATCCTTGTGTGGACACTCTTGCATTATGGTTTGATGTGAGTCCATCTACAGTTACAAGTATAATCCATAGTGTAATCCCAATTTTATGGCGATATTTTCACAATCAAGTATCATGGCCAAGTTTGGCAGAGTGGAACGCTTTGCGGGGAAACTGGCGTTCTTTTCCTGATGCTGTTGGGTGCATCGATGGTACGCCACATGAAATTTACAGACCTGAAGCCGAACCCCAGCAAGACTTTTTCAGTGGTCACCGTCATTACCATCTCATGAACACCCAGCTTATCGTAGATAATCTTGGTAACATTGTTTTCCTACAGGCTGGTTTCCTTGGTTCAATTAATGATGCTGGCAATTATAACTTAATGGAGAGAATTGGACCAGGAACGAATTATGATATGCCCCGCGGTGCTGTGATTTTGGCAGACAAGGGATATGGAGACATTCCTCCATTGTTAACACCTTTTCGTGCAGTTCAGATTAGACGCCTCCCAAGGAACCAACAACGATTAGCACGAAGATTCAATCATCGACTTTCTAGATGTCGCATTATTGTTGAACACACATTCAAACATGTAAAAACATATCGTTCTATAGGAAGCGTATGGCGCCATCCAAGATGGTTTCAGCCAGTTGTTGTCGAGCTGTGTACATTCATAGCTCAAAGGCATGTTGTACTTTTTGATGATCTTTAATGAAAAAAGTCGGATATCTCATACATGAGAAATATGAATTCGTATATATTGCAAAAAAGTGGCTAGTATCCAAAAATCATAACACAAATAAATAAAGCAAAAATAGATAAATACTTTTGCATCTGGTATAAGCTGTGTGGTATTTTATTGTATTGTACAAGGGCAAATCGTCTCACATTTTAAACAATCCAATTATCTAACGCACGAGAAGACGGACTAACAAAAAGCTTCATGAAAACGTCGTTTACAATTGAAAGAAACAGCAATACAGATAAAATTCCCGAGAAAATGAGCAATTATAATTCTACTCGCCTGCAAAGAATGACTGAAAAAGACAGCGCAATTAGTCACCCGTGCGTGTAGAGACTTATTTGCATATTTAGTCGCTGTTTCTACTATAGTGATTAATTATCATAAGTAGTTGAAGTTATGTGAAAGATCTCTATTGGGTCACTAATAGAGTTTACACTTACAACTTCGTTCAGAATGTAACCTATAGAGGCTTTGCACCATCACGTGATGGCATCCATGACAGGAGGCAGGAACAATTGAATCTGGTCTAATCTGATTTACATGAAAAAGAACTCAGTTTCCCAGGGGGGAAGACTCTATTGTTCCTGCCATCACGTGATGGTGCAAAGCCTCTATACATATTTACATTTAACTACCTAAATTTCGTAACTATATAATGATTGTAAGCAAGCTAAACTAAGATAAACTAAACTAACATATCATTAGTGAAATGAAATGCGTTCGGTGTGACTAATAGTATAAAGAATTAAGAGAAAAATATCAAGTGCCCTTGGCAGGACTCGAACCCACGGTTTCGGTATACTAGTCCGACGTGTTAACCACTACACTACAAGGACCAACCACGCTGGTTAACCAGCCAGGCAATGTTGTATATGTGGCAACTGTGGGGTCCAGGGCGATATTAATCTCATGGGTAAGCTGAACACCGTAAATATTTACGCACAATTGAGGATAATATTAGTGAAATGAAATGCGTTCGGTGTGAATAACATATCATTAATTGAATAAATACTAAAAAGTGAAGCATTGAGTGACACATTGAGTTCTGTAGAAGAGTTTAAAAACTGTTATAGAAAAAGTCCTTACATTTACCATAAAACGTTATGTAAGAATATATCTAGTGGTGTATTTTTGGGGGTAGTGCATTCCAAATGCCCGGGGGGGGGGGGGGGGGGGTACTCCCCTATATTTGCTATACGGGTATGTGCCGCCCGATAGGGTATGGTTTTTTGGCTTTTAGGTCTGGGGTAGGATATCATTTTTTTACAATTTGTCTGGGGAAGGGGAAGGTTTTTGTTTGGGATAGGGTATCTTTTTGACATTTTTTCTGGGATAGGGTTATGTTTTAGTTGTTTGAGCCTGGTAGGCTACGTTTTCTGCCGGCACAAAAAAAAAAAAAAAAAAAAAAACGATTTAAATTCAATTAAACAATTGCCAAATAGTTATTGAAATCTATTGAATAACCATTTTTTGCATGTCAACAAAATGTAATAAGACCGACATGTAGTTAACACTACTGTTTGTTTAAAATGAGGCAATCATGACAACCATTTCCGGTCTTTCAACTTAAATAAAAGAAGGCTTTATATTAAATTTTAGAGAAAACAGAACACAATGTTCAGATCAAACACTTTATTTTCTTTGTATACTTGCTTTTGCGTGTATATTTTGGGGTTTAGTCTGGGATAGGGTTTACAATTCTTAGGTTTAGTCTGGGGTAGGGTATATGAAATCAAAATTCTAGGTCTGGGATAGGGTCAGGGTTTTGAGGACCTGGCGGTACACCCCCACCCAAGTTAGGGTGGTAGTCTCCCCCCCCCCCCCCCCCCGAGCCGAGGGGTCCAAATGGAAGTAACGAGATTAATTCGAGAGAAAACAGCAACTTACCTTGGTTGGCAACAAAAGGAATATTCTTGTGCGTTGTTCCGTCCAAGTGAATTGATGGTTTACCCAAAGTCTGTTGAAAGAAAAACTGAATTACTATATGAATGAGGGAAAACTTTTCTGTAACGAAGAAGGAAGACTTGGGAGGGAGGGAGGAAAACGTAGGTTTCGTTACATTTATTATAAAACTGTTGCAAAATTGTCCGTTTTCAAAAAAATCAACGAAGAACAAATCAGTGCATTTAAAAAATCGTAGAGATTATATTAGAGAGAGTAGATATTAATATGATTGGCATAACTGGGTTTCTTAAAAAAATATTATTCGGAAAAACACTTGAATAGTTTAACTTGAATAACTTACTGCAGACTCTGTAGTTGCTACTTTCCAGTTGGAATTTGGTTTTTTTGGCTACTGCCTCGTAGAGGCGAAGCCACTATGTCATTGGGTTGTAAGTCTGTGAGTCCGTAACACCACAGAAAGCCCAAAAGCGCTAAATGAATCAACTTTGGAACCAATCAGCAATTAACCGATACCAAACGAATGGCAACCGATCACTACCCAAACCCGACGAATAAACTTCGGAACCAATCAGCACTCAAGTAAAAAAATCTGCCTATCACTTCGTTTTACCGATCATTACCCAAGGGCTTTCAGATGAATTCAGTGGTTTCACTTGGTTCATACTTCAAGTAAGAGAAATGATGCTTTGTTTGAGAGAATTTAGCACTGCTATTTATCACAGCTTTCATTTGCTCTTTCTGGACGGTCAAATGAAAGGTTCTGTACGTTTTATTCAATTTTAAGGCCGATGTTAACGTCGAGAGTTCCAGCTACTCCAACATGAACTGACGAGACAGCAAAACTAACGCTCGTTGTTCGTGCACAAAAACAGGGCATCGACTTCGATCGTCTATCATTTATTTATTCCTAAAACATTCACGAAGCCGCGACTTACAAACTATGACTTGCGAACTAAAGGCTTGCGAAACGACTTGCACACAGCGACTTGCAGTTTTGACTTACGCTCAAGCCGCCGTCCACAGCGATACCACGAATAATACAACCCGACCCAGGACGACGGCCAGGCTCGTGACCATGGCACCTGTCAATCAGCGTTTCGGAGCGAACACTCGTTGATTTTGAACGATTTTTGATTTTTGATTTAGATAATTTTTAGAAGTCGAACGAAAAAAACCTATTGCATTCAGTTTGCAGCAGCCAATTCGTCTCGCCGACGTCGCGCCTCATATTACTCACAACTCACAACGAAACTATGTACACTTCCTTATATGGAGGGTAAACCAGTCAAACCTGTTTAGAACAAAAGAAATGACGCACTTCCGTAACAAACTCAAAACTCCTGAAACTCCTTTATATTAAGCAAACTTCGCTGGCAACAAAAGAAGTTTTAAACAAAAGAAGGTGAAAAATTCGGGATTAAATCGCATGCGCACTGCAAACGATTCTTAAACTGTGAACTGGCTTACATATGGGTAATCATGAAATACAACTATCACCATATACACATAAAGGCCCGTTCACACGTGCGATTTTTGCTGCGATTTCTGTGTCGATTTTTGAAAATATAATAAATTTCAACTCATGCTTCTAAAGAGACATTTGTCCAGGTAATCTTGGTGTCCTGAATAAAACTTTACAAGTTAATCCTTTACCATTCTTGACTATGACCAAAATCTTCGCAAAAATCGCTGCAAAAATCGCCGCAAAAATCGCCCGTGTGAACGGGCCTTAATGGAGTTGTGCCGTAGAACAAGTCAACCACGAGTCGTAAACAATTTTCCCGAAATTTATTAATTCTTTTCAAATTGATGAAAAAATTTGAGAAATTTTCATATCTTTTTTTTATCAACGTGAATTGGCACTAAAGCAAGACTCGTACTTGACTCGGGCTCGAACGTGACTCGTTCTACGGTACAATTCTACATAATGTATTATCATATTACATTCTCGCATTCGTGTACATATTAAATTCATGTATTTTTTGTTATTATTAATCCATTTTTGTTTAATTCAACAATATCCTATTTATTTCTTAAAGCAGTAGACACATACGCTTCACAAACCCCTATTATTGGCATATGACGTTAATTGGATGTTAAATCACGCTGGAAAAGAATCAAAGAAAAAAATCGTGTCTTAATATGTCATAATATGTTAAGGCACGATTTTCTTTTATTCTTTTCTAGCGTGATTTATTCCTGGTTAAAATGTTTTGTTTCTCTATGGGTATACGGATTTTAGTTCTGTGCGAATCGAAGGTATTGAATATTATTTGCAATTGGCTATCTATCACTGTAGCAACACACAAAAAAGTGTAAAAAACCAAGTCTTAGGTATACCTCAAAGCAAACATCTCTTCCGTCCTTTCCATCTCGTCCATCTCGTCCATCTCGTCCATCCCTGCCAGTTTGTCCATCTCTCCCCTCGCAATAACTGGTGCACTGAGAAATAATAAACAAGTACATTACTAAATAACTTTTTCTTTTGATTTTTCTTTTTCTTACATAGTTTTTCCCTTTCGTCTCAGTTTAATGGATAGTTTCAAGTGCTCAAGTAACCTTCTTGTTTCCCATCACGAGAACAGTCATCACAGCAAAACACAAAACAGCAAGGAATCTGACGGCTGCCATAGTTTTCCTCGCTTTTCAGTAAGATGCTTCAAACAAAAACTTAGAAATTGCTTGGTACTTTAAAAATGATCTGCTTTCCCTCTGAAGGCTGGCGACAACTGGTGACGTGTGCTAAGGTAGGGACCACTTGACTGTTGGCACTACTCTCGAAACGCGTTGAAACGCGTTAACACGGGAAGTCATTTTAACCGTATCTGCAAAGAGATCATATCACTGAATATATTAACGAGGCAGTGCTGGATTACTAGTCTTCCCCGCAGTCGTTTTTAGGGTCATCACGCAACGCTCTCTCCCCACTAACGGCTGCTCTCATTTGAACTACATTCCTTCAGTTTCTCATTGTATTGATTGCGCCAATCAGATCAAACTTATGGTATCCTATTACGCCAGTCAGAGCTTCAAAAGTGTAAACATGGTGCTTTCGCGCGTACAGAAGTGTCTAGTCTGATCTGAGTTTAAACCGGCGCGGTAATCCTCAAAAGCGATCGCTGCTTTATTTGTCCGACTGAAGTTCGAAAGAAGGGAATAAACACTAATATATTTTTGAGAGGAAACGTTCTTTTGATTTTCCCCATAGTTGAAATCAGATCCTGTCTGGATGTAAATGTGATTGAGTCGTTATTCTGACAGTGACCACGCGAGTTGTTTATTTGCGAGGAAGTTTGATGAAGCACTAAACTAGGTTCAAACTATTGTAAAGAATGGTCTGGACCACCCGGATGATCATAATACAAATGTTGTTTCTTCGACAAATATTGTTACTTCGATAAATATAGGTTCAAACGCGCCTGTCATTTGACAGAGCTGTAGATGGATTTACAAGGGATCTATGAGAACAAAGAAGCTCTGAAATAATGTAAGAATAAAACGTTTGCTAAACACTGCCGGCTTGAAGGAACTGATCTCGCCTGCTTTCCCATCAAAAGCATTGGGCCGGTACTACCACTTATTACTGGCACTTCTTCCAAAATTCAAAACTTATATGGACAAGCCACTTGCATTAACTAACAAGAAGCTTGAATACTCACAGAAAACGGCAATTATAAAAATTGTAGAACCGCTTTATAGTTCGTCTGTTGCCGTTTTGATTTTTTCTCTGAAATAAGAGATACACTGTGATTGGTCAGGTCAAAAGGCCGCGAACAGTTCTCTAAATATATGACCCGATTTGTGATTGGCTAAACCGGGAGAAAGGAGTGTAGTTCGAAGAGAGTGGGGAGAGAGCGTAGACTACTGGATTACCTGCATTAAGGATATGTGAAAGTTGAAACGCGTTAACACGGGAAGCCATTTTAACCGTATCTGCACAGAGGCCGCGGAGAGGGAGGGGCTATGTGGCTATAGTCCCACCAGGCTACCACTTCAGTTTTTTGTCCACAGGAAGGGCTGGTACGATTTTTAAGGGAATTAAAAAAAAAAATGGAACCGTTATTGCTCTTCGAAAACTGTTCACTGAACTCCACCGGCTATTTTAAGCTTGCTCGGGGGGATACGGTATCATATCACAACTCATGTAGTGTTGATGACAACTGTACCCAAGACTTTCCAAATATTGATGTCTCAGGGGCGGATATAGGCAGGGAGGGCCGAAGGGGCGGCGTCCCCCCTTTTGAACGGTATGCATTTTTTGTATATTAGTGGTATTTTCGTATCTGAAAACTTGGCTCAATCAAAAATCATTGTCGATGACCATGCAAAGCGAAACCACAGCAAAATGTCATTTACCACCCCATCAATGCAGTAATTCTAAAGTCAGTTCAGTGAAGGAACGACCAGTCGAAGCTAAAAAACGTTTGTTTGCTTTGCAGTGTTCCATCTCAAGATTTAGTTCTAAATAGATTAGATTAGATTAGATCAATACTTAATTTATACAAACATATTACTTGAATCAGTGACAGACTGTGGAGTTTCACTTTCTTCAACATTTTAAAATTCAGGTCAGAGAATTTCTCCAACTTTAGCTTGATTGAAGGAATATAAAACGGCGCGCGTGTCTATATACTGTGATATAAACACGCTGGGA
Organism: Anthopleura xanthogrammica; assembly: GCA_964019055.1. Lineage (NCBI taxonomy): Eukaryota > Metazoa > Cnidaria > Anthozoa > Actiniaria > Actiniidae > Anthopleura > Anthopleura xanthogrammica. The sequence goes on from OZ025213.1 coordinate 7,594,046, forward strand.
GCTGTAGAGCAAGAGAGAAGTCGTAGAGAAACAGTATATAGACACAAGCGGACGTTTTATATTGCTTTTATAAAATATTTTGAACTATTTTACGACAATAAGCTGATGAAATTGAAATTCTCCCAACTTAGTATCAAAAACAAGGCTTGTACGCTTGACAAAAATTTCATTGACAGCAACCAAATTCCTTAGTACAGAAATGGAATTTAACGAGGCAAAATCATTGAAAAATCTTTCAAAATCACGGCGAGAAATGTTCTGAAATGTTAATGAAACTACTACAAATTCGAAGATGTATTGAAAATGAATTGAAGACGACGTGTTTTTATAAGATTAAACAGATGAGGTAAGGTTTGAACAGGAAATCTTGCAGCTCGTGGTGTACGCTTTGGCTGATGTTCACAAGCTCAAGGATTGTAAGTTTATTTATTTTACAAGAATTTAAAAAGCTTAGAGGAAAAACTGGGAAAAATCTTTCTTTTCTGAGCTCTCGCTGTCTTTTTCTACTTCGTCTACAACAGTAAAGAGTGACATATAAGCCACACCGTGTTTCTGATAGTGAGGCCTTGTGAATTGTTTGGAGACGAATTTTTTCAGGTTGGTAAATTGATAGGATTTTTGTGCTTTACATTTTCTTCTTTTCTCAGTCCTTGATGCTCCTGATCGCTGCATTTAACATCTGATTCGATAAACTAAAAGATGGATTTGAATTTATCTGAACACATTTGTTTTACGGGGGATTATTGAGATTTTTCAATGCAGGAGTGGATTTTTAGCAGCGAAGCCGGATCGACTCTATTCCTCGCCTTCCTTGTTTCTAGCTTCGCCGTAAAATATTCTCAGGTTTTTGTCAAGCTCTTCGTCATTCATTAAGTGAAACTTGTGAGTAAATTGTGAGTAAATGACGTCATTAATTGTGAGTAAATGACGTCATTAATTGTGAGTAAATGACGTCATTAATTGTGAGTAAATGACGTCATTAATTGTGAGTAAATGACGTCATTAATTGTGAGTAAATGACGTCATTAATTGTGAGTAAATGACGTCATTTACTCAACCCTTTTTACCTTTTAAACCAAAATTTCTCAACTGCAAGTGGCTCCCAGGCTAAGATTTTCGCAAATCTGGTTTTCCTGATCATAATTGAGTAATATTATCCTCAAATATTTGAATTATTCGGACTTTCGAAAATGGGGGCGTTTTCATCCAAGTGCCCCTTTAATATCTTACAGTAAAAGTATGAGCATAAAGAGTTATTTACGTTTTTTATAAGGCATCAGTAAGTTTTTACATCTTGCTTTATACTTAAAGGCTTAGACACTTGTTTCTCTCTCACCCATGCTTGCTTGTTCGAATGCTTATTTTTTTGCAGTAGCGCAAGATATCTGCGCTTTTTGGTAAAAAAACGAACTTCAAGTTAATATAAATGCTCCTAGCAGTTGCAGTGCCGGTGTTTCACAATCTCTGACTCAATTCAATGAAGGTTTTTTTAAATCACATTTGATGAAGCAGAAATACGAATGTAGCACGCCAAGGTACCTGCGTGGACTTTGAAATCCTGCCAAGTCCTCGTCGTCGGCTTTGAAATACAAAATAAACTTGCACAAAAGGCTTAAAGTTATTATGAAGTTATCCAAATTGCGATTCTAATTGTGATCCCGATGGAGGATCCTAACTGCGATCCTAACTGTATAATTAGTTTATCTCTTCTATAAGGAGCTGAGAATGACCCAACAAAAATATAATTGTTGTCGATCAAGTTGAAAAGGCCTTACTCTTCCTGATATTACCAGCGGTTTGCTGGAAGAAAATAATAAGCTATTAGACACACTAAAATTGTTTAAGAAATCATCCATCTTTTCAGTGTTCCCCCTTTTATAGTTACGATTTTGGACTGATCCCCCCTATCAGCTCTTATGAACCCCCATCCCCCAAAATCCTCCACCCCCTCCCCCTTCCCCAGGCGATAAATAATATAACTATGAAAAAAATTACGGTTAACGTTTTAAAGACGTTTTACGCCTAACGCTTCATTTTTTCACCATTTTTATCCCTAACGTTGACGACTAAATTTTTGGGCCGTTTTACGGCTAACGGTTAACCCCATTGAGACCCTCCTTAATGACACAGCACTCTCTCAAATGAAGAGATATTTTACCATTCGACTATTCGCTTAGAATCAATACGGAAAGTATTGTATCAGGGGTCAGATGGTTTCAAGTCAAATCTGAACTTGATTCTTTTATTCATCATTGCAACCTCGACTTGAAACCATTGTTTCGGGATCATCCAAGCGAATTCGGGAAATGTCTATTGCAGGTGTACTTGTTTATACCTGTGGTAGCAGATTCAAGGACATGTAGTAAGGTATGTTAGCGAAAAGATCGTGCACTTTTGAGTAAAATCACCAAACTTGGCAGAAATGTTCGTTGGTTTGGGTGCCAAAAAATGTTTTTCGGGGGGAGGCACGCAACACTCTCAACTAGATGGATAAAGGTTATCAAAATTTATTTTAAACGAAAAACCTCCCTTCAAAAAAGTCAGCCGGAATGGCAAATACAGTTTGTTGATATATCTTTTTTTGTTGCAGAGATACCAAAAGTTGTCCAAAAATGCAAATTATTGCAGTGGCGTACTGAGGACCCAGGATCTAGGGGGGGGGGGGGGGGGGGGGCAACTAGAATAAAAACTATTTACCAAATACTCGGAGGATGCACGTGCCCGTCCCCCCCCTACACAGTGGCATTAACATTATACATCAAAGAAAACAGGCTCGATCCGAAAATTTTAGGGGGGGGGGGGGGGCGGCCGGCCCACCTTGCCTACCCCTTGCTACGTACGCCACTGAATCATCGTATTACTTTGCTGCAAAGATGCTGAGAAATTATCTTCTATATCTACAGTGTATCAGTCATATAATTTGTTTATCGATTGTTTATTTCTATATTTGTTTATGATTCGTGAATTCATTTGTTTTTTCGTTTGCCTATATTATAGCACATCACTGATTCCCCATGTAATTCACAACACTGGCTATATAACAGTTTGCATCTTTATTAACCATACATAATAATAAGGGATTCCAATGACTAGAATTTCTTCGTCACCCAATTAATTTTACATTAAGAATTATTCAGAGATATTATCCACACAGTCTTATAATTAGGCTTATCTTCTGCATGACATTTGAATTTGTTTTTAGATTTGTTTTAACCTGGTTTCAGTAGCATTCCTTTTATTAATCTTTAAGTATTTTTGAGTACATTGCAAAGTTATTGGAGGAATGCTCCAAAAAACGTGTGCTCCATTCCTGGCCACACATTAGTGTCATACACAATTTTACAAGAGAGTTTGTCTCCTTTGTTCAGCTTCAAGGACAGTCCAGTGTAACAGGTACCAATTGTTGGATTCCCCGTACGGTGAGCCAAAGCAACTCGTCGGTTGTTTACAATTATCCTTGTTTTGAGAAAAAGCAGAAAGAGCGTAAGGACGATAAAGTAAATGGAATTTCCTAGATTAGCATGCCCTTTATATATAAATAGTTTGCTTCTTTAGTTATAATTCGTTGAATCTTTATCCTTACGTCCATCATTTTCTCCATCCAGTTCAGTCAGTCGGTCTGTCAGGGACCGCGAAGCAAAGTTTTGAGTGGGGAGCCGGGGGTTAATCTGGGGTCCTAGGGAATGCTCTCACCCCCTGAAAATTTGGAAATTACGGATCTTGGAAATGCGCTTTCCAGTGCCGCGGTTTTGAGGGACAATAGGCCTTTTGCTGGCCCCTCCCCCTGCTACGGACCTGCTTATAAGATACTTTCGATTTCAGATACAAAGCAATTTAAAGTTTGGTTCCTGTGCAGCAGAGTCTTCTCAAGGGACCTTGGGCTGAATTGATGCGTTATCTAAAGGATATATCAGCATAAATATTACTGTTTGATGTTTTTTTTTTTATACATTAAAATGTATTTATACATCATAATCATTTTTATAAATTTAGGATTTTGAAAATAATGATATATATTTTATGTTCTTATATATTTAGATGTATTGTTAATGTCAATTAATGTCAGGGAGATGCAAATAAAGCATGTATGTATATGTATGTAATTCATCATTTTCCATACGTATATACATCGGTTCACTGGTAACAGACAAAGCATTCTCGCCAGGCTTCAAGGTAGTTTCAAAGGATTATTCAAATTTTAACCTTGCAGCCTCGACCGAATGCTTTGTGTTTGACCAATGAACCAGTGTATGGAAAGTGGATAATGGCCTATATTGCAACATATTTGTAGCATTAGAATCATGTCAAAGCTTCAAGCAACACACTGTGCGTGTGGCTAACCCCTCATCCCCCCTCCCCCCGGACTCCCCCCCCCCCCCAGACTCCTGTCAGTTGCTCTTACTATTAGTCAGTCTGAACATGTCGGTCCGTCAGTCTTTTCTCTAAGGTTATATTTTAAAGGATTTCCTATTACATCTTTTATTTCTTTAAAAAACCGTAAAGTATTACAAGTTACAATTAAAAAGCTACTCAAGAACAGAACTGTTATTTTTTCACTGAGCGGTCTTTCAGAAAGATCGAGAGTCCAATCACACTCCACCCCTTACGCAAGGATGGATGTAACATTGAGAGACTTACCCATGATGAGAGACTTACCCATGTCTAACTGCTTTGTTAGGTGGGTTGTAGTACACTTGACAGTACACAAAGTAGATGCCAGTCACTGGTACAGTAATCAGGCCATTGGCATACATCATACCACCAGAGATGTGACCATTTGCACCAGAAGTACTCCACATGTTAATGACTGGTGAAAACATTTATTCAGTTTATTCAGCAGCAATAAAAATGCTCAAATCAAAATATAAAAGAAAAAATAACGTGTTCTTATGGCTTAAATTCTCAGTTGCTTCATGATACTCTAAGTACGTTTGTACGTGATAACATTGAAACAAGCTAATTTGGTCGACGGTTTTGGTGGCTGGAAGAGTGGAGTGGTCAGAAAAGATAAAAGGAAAACAATTATTGCGCAATGATTTTTTTATGTTCCTATTATAAAAGCATTCTCTTTACTGGACTGATTTGCATCATAGTCTGCCGTTTGAAAACATGTATAGCTTCAAACGTAGGTTTCTCTGCTTCAGTCAGTTTCGTGACACCAATCATTAAAACTGCGGCACAAGGTGTCTGGTTGCATAATGATAACGTGGTTGACTTATGCGATTTGTGAGACAATCAGGTGCAAGACCATGCATACACTTGAAGGTGAGGTTCAAAATTCTTTGACGGATAACATCAGAGATAGGTAGTTTTTGAAAGAGATCAATTGAGTGAGATGAGATGTCGGCGTTAAGTCGTAATCTTACTGCACGTTTTCTGTGCGAGAAGTAGTTGTTGAAGAATTTCGAAGGTCAGAGGAACAGTGTCCCCAAACAGAGCAAACAGTACTCTAAATTGGGTCGGGCTAATGAATTGTATAAAAGAAATATGTGTTTCTCTGACAAGTAACGAGATTAATTCGAGGGAAAACAGCAAAACTTACCTTGGTTGGCAACAAAAGGAATATTCTTGTGCGTTGTTCCGTCCAAGTGAATTGATGGTTTACCCAAAGTCTGTTGAAAGAAAAACTGAATTACTATATGAATGAGGGAAAACTTTTCTTTAACGAAGAAGGAAGACTTGGGAGGGAGGGAGGAAAACGTAGGTTTCGTTACATTTATTATAAAACTGTTGCAAAACTGTCCGTTTTCAATTGACAAAAATATCAACGAAGAACAAATCAGTGCATTTTAAAAATCGTAGAGATTGTATTAGAGAGAGTGAAGATTAATATAATTGGCATAACTGGGTTTCTTAAAAAAGTAATATATAGATTTAGGCACTGCCTAAAAGCGGAGCTCCCATAAATAGTATATATAGTGCTAAAAACGTGACAATTGTGTGACGCGGAATAACGCCGGTTACAGCGTGACCACTTGTTTACCAGAACCGAGAAGGAAAAACTGAAAGAAAAACTATTATTTTAAGCCTTCAAAAGCATTAGAAAACTTTTCAATTCGAAAAAAAAAATTATAGATTATAGAATAGATGAACACATATATGTATAGAACAAAGGAGTTTATTCAGCAAATGTAAAGTTATAAGAATTTTTGGGTGGAAAGTGAACTACACTGAAATTTGTCGAAAAATATTACTGATAAGCTTAAGCTTACATTCACTTGAACTCCACATGCAACAAGAGACATATTCAGTAATGCAAGATAATAATTTTCTTTGTTAGTAATTGGTCTTTGAAAAGTTTTTTTCAGATTTATTCTTAACTTTATTATCGAGCGAAATATCTTACAAAAACATAAGCTTATCCATAAAAAAACAAATAAGCTCATCATTTTTACGATTGTGTAATAATAATAGCTGGAAAAGCCCGATACATAGCGAATATTTGGTGTAATATGTATTCCTTTTTCATATTTCATTCAACATTAAAATAACTAGCTTATCTATAAAAAATGTCACAATATCCATATGATCATGAAATATGGAATCTTGTTTTGACATCAGAATTCCTCGCGTAAGGATCGCTGGCCGTCAAATGTAGTTTTTCAAAGAACAAAGCTAAAGTCTTTTTACTAAGTCTTAGCCTTTATTCTTGAAATGGGATCAAAAACAAAACTTCAAAGCTTCAAATATCGCTTTTCTGGTTCAAAAGTAATGAAATAAAAGATGATAAAAATGTAAAATGCAGGAAAAACGACAAACTACCCTAGTTTTCTGACAATGTTTACCGAATCAACGTCCTTGGCTTGTCGAGAGTTTCTGCAGCTAGTTTACACATTTTTTGTAGTGCGTGCGCAATGCAAAACTACGGAATTACCTTAAGTATCGTGCTCCTTCGGCCCGCGCGGGAGCTCCGCTATTATTCGGAAAAACACTTGAATAGTTTAGCTTGATTAACTTACTGCAGGCTCTGTAGTTGCTAGTTTCCAGTTGGAATTTGGTTTTTGTGGCTACTGCCTCGTAGAGGCGAAGCCACTATGTCATCGGGTTGTAAGTCTGTGAGTCCGTAACACCACAGGAAGCCCAAAACTGCAAAAGGGATAAACTTCGGAACCAATCAGCACTTAACCGATACCAAAAACACGCGAACTTCCGGTATCGCGCGAATATCGATTGCATGGCCAGGTATCGATCATTTCCAACTAGCAAAACACATAAAGTCAAACTGCCAAATCTTGCGTTTATTACATCAGGAAACTACTATTTTTTTACACAAAGAACTTTAAAGACCCTTCAGACCGATGTCAGAGAAGTTCAAGCACTGATTTTAAATTTTTTTAAGTTGTTTTTTTAAAACAATCGTAATGGGAGATTTCATGGAATCTATTTTGGACGTCACAACCTCGCGCGAGCGGTTCGCTGGCCGTCAAATTTTATTGGAAAGCTATGCAAATTTAGTCTTTTTTTCTTGAAATGGGATTGAAAAACAATAACTCAAAGCGTCAAATATCGTTTTTCTCTTGCTAGTAATGAAGAAAAAGATGATCAAAGTGTAAAATGTAGTAAGAACATCAAAAAACAACCACAGTTCAAGTATTTCTGTCCAAATATCTCAATATCTCAAAATGGCGACCCTCTTTTGCGCTACCGTATTGAGAGTTTTATACATTTTTGTGTCGATTTTTTTTAGGACATCTTAGTTAACATCAATGAATGTACCTTCTATGAAGTGTTTTCTATGGAACTGAAGGACTATTTTTGCAGTGGGATCAAGTTTTTCTGGTCTTTAAGCCACTTCTTCTCAGAGCTACAACCACAAAATGGCTTCGCAAATCTTCTTTCGGTGAAGACGAAAAATTGTTTTGGTTAACTTTAAGACAGACATGACTTTTGTGCTTTCAGTGATAGCTCAAACGTGCTTTTCGCTTTTCGAAAATAATAAAATGAATACCACACAAGTATTTTAAACTTATGTTTTTTGCAAAGTTCTATAGACTTTACAAAACAAATTTGCCGTCTTTTGCAACCAGGGCTGATAAAATTTGACGGCCAGCTTCTATTTGCCACCGGAAATACGTCACGCGTGAAACCTCCCATAGACTTTACAAGAACAAATTTGCTGTCTTTTGCAACCAGGTCGGTCTGATAAAGTTTGACGGCCAGCTTCTATTTGCCACCGGAAATACGTCACGCGTGAAACCTCCCATAGAACCATATCTGCCATAGAACTAAGCTCATTCATCGAAGTGGAACAAACTAAACAAGAACTTGTTTAACAAATGGTCTATAGGTCGTTAGCTGGTAAGCTTTCAATCTCTGTGTTTTTTCCAAGGCTGTTTAAATATTTATGGAGTATGTCCATGTCCGACTTGGTTTTTCTAATCGTATTTTTAGCTTTCTGGTTTGTAACGAAGTTTTCAATCTGTTCTTGACTGTTAGGAGCTGTGTTTTCATATTGTTGGTTTTCAATAACGTAGTCAAAGATGGATCAAGAAGTATTTTTTTCTTATTTTTGCATTGCGAAAAATACGTTTAATCGAAGTCATGTCTGTCTTAAAGTGAACAAAAACAATTTTTCGACTTTAGCGACTTGCTAAAGAAGATTTAGCGAGGGAAAGCGAGGGAAGATTCTTAATCTTACGATGAAGTTTCGTGACTGAAACTTCAGTGAGAGAAAAAGTGGCCTGTAGACCAGAAAAACCTGATTACACTGCAAGAATGATATTTCAGTTCCGTAGAAAACACTTCATAGAAGGTAAATTCATTAATTTTAACTAATATTTCGTAAAAAAATCGACAAGAAATGTGTAAACTAGCTGGAGAAACTCTCAGACAAGCCAAGGACGTTGGTTCGGCAAACATTGTCAGAAAAACTTGGATAGTTTGTCGTTTTTACTGCATTCTAGATTTTTATCATCTTTTTCTTCTTTTCATCTTTTAATTGTGAACCAAAAAACCGATATTTGAAGCTTTGATTTTTTGTTTTTGATCCCATTTCAAGAAAAAAGGCTAAGACTTAGTAAAAAGACTTGGTTCTTTGAAAAAAATATATTTGACGACCAGCGAACCTCACGCGAAGTCAAAACAAGATTTTCATGTCCACTTCGAGCTCGTCAGGGTAGTAAAATTTGCTCGGAGAATGGTCCTCTTCGTAGCTCATAATTTCTTTGTTCGCTTTTTGTTTTATTTTGCTTATAAATTTCTTGTTTAACGAGAAAATATGTCAAATTTCGCGACGTGAAAATTGTAAACAAACTCGCAAATTTGATATACGATCCGGACCAATTGTCATGGTAACGGTCTGAGATGGGAAAATCTCAGACCGGAAATCAGCCAATCAGAGCGCGCGTACTATCGTAGCCATATAATAATTCTTGTTATTATATACATACCGAGATTTACTCAGTAAAATCCTGTGTAATAAATTTTCGTTCGTTCACTTTTCCCAACCAATCACAATGCGCGTATCGCTTTTTCACGTGTGAGAAAAACGATACGTCCAATCAGAAGCCACGTACGGCTTTTCTTCACGTGTGAGAAAAACGATACGTCCAATCAGAAGCCGGCAGCAACGGGCTCCACTGCTCTTTCATGTGAGACTTTCGACTAAACTAGAAAGTTTTTATTTCAAAACATGAATGAAACTATATTTTAGACGACAAAACCAAAGAGAAAATCGATGAATTACCTATAGTAAAGCGGAGAAAAAGCTGCCTGAGATGTAAATCTATTGGAAAAGTTCTTTAAAAGTACTGAAAACTTGAACAACAACAAGGAAAGTCAGCTTCAGTTGCTTTTGTAAGAAGACGACTTCAATTCGGTGAGACCTAAACTAGAAAGTTTGAGTTCAAAACATGGATGAAAATATAATTTAGACGACGAAACCAAAGAGAAAATCGATGAAATACCAATAGTAGAGCGGAGGAAAAGCTGACCGAGGTGTAAATCTCGTGGAAAAGCTCTTAAAAATGTATTAAACAACAACGAGGAATTGAAAGGCAGCTTTGTCGTGTAAGAAGGCGACAGAAACTTCGGTAAGCTTTCGCAATCATTTTTAGTGTAAACTAAAAGTCTAGAAGTTGAAAAGATTAAACTTAGAAACCGAATTAGAATTTAATAAGAATAAGTTTTTATTATGCTTGTAAAACAGCGTTGTAAAATAAAGAATTATTGCAATATAATTTTTAGTTTGGAAACTGAGCTTTGTTTACAAACTTTGTAAACTAAAATAGTCTCTAATTCAAACCAAATTGAAAATCTCGGTATGAATATAATAAAAAGAAAACACCATGGAAAGTGCTTTGTACAGTTTTTATTCACTCGTTGTTTCGTATCATAAAACTCACGCGCTCGAAGACTCGCTTGTTCGTTTTATGATACTTCACAACTCGTGAATAAAAACCGTACGCGCGCACTTTCCATGAAGTAATCTCTATTTATTACATGTATTTAATTAATAATCCATTTTTTGTTTAATTCGAATATTTCCTATTCATTTCTTATAGCAGTAGCCTCATGTGCTTCACGAGCGCTTAGTTTTAACTGTCTCTTCCCAGTCAAAAACATATAAAAGGAACCGGCTAATTCTTTTTGGGAGCCAAAACGTCGTTTGCACACGTTAAAAATTTGGACTTTTCCCCCCCAGTTTTAATCATTAGTTGGCATTAGGTCTAGACACCACATCTTACTTGTTTGTTTACTTAACATGTTAAGACATGATTTTCTTTGATTTGATCTTAGTTTTTTCTAGCATGATTTGTTCCTCGTTAATATGTTTTGTTTCTCTATGGGAGTATACGGATTTTAGTTTTGTGCGATTCGAGAGTACTAGATTTGCAATTGGCTATCTATCACTGCAGCAACATAAAAAGTGTAAAAAGCAAGTCTTAGAAATACCTCAAAGCAAACATCTCTTCCGTCTCTTCCATTTACTCCATCTCGTCCATCCCTACCATTTTTTCCATCTCTCCCCTTGCAATAACTGGTGCACTGAGAAAAAATAAGAAAGTGCATTATATAAAAAATAGATTTCCTATTGATTTTTCTTTCATAGTTTTTTTTCCTTTCGTCTAAGTTTGATGAATAGTTTCAAAGGCTCAACTAACCTGCCCGTTTCCCATCACGAGAACAGTCATCAAAGCAAAACACAAAACAGCAAGGAATCTGAAGGCTGCCATAGTTTTCTTCGCTTTTAAGATGCTTCAAACAAAAACTTACAAATTGCTCAGTGCGCTTTAAAAATGAAGTGCTTTTCCCTCTGAAGGCTGGCGACAACTGGTGACGTGTGCTAAGGTAGTGACCACTTGACTGCTGACACTACTCTCGTTTCCATTCCTTCTCAGTTGAAATGAACGAGGAAATCATATCAGTCACTGAATTTATTTACGAGGCTGGATTACCTGCATGCATTAAGGATATGTCAAAGTTGAAACGCGTTAACACGGGAACCCATTTTAACCGTATCTGCACAGAAGCCGCGGAGAGGAAGGGGCTATGTGGCTATAGTCCCACCAGGCTACTACTTCAGTTTTTTGTCCACAGGAAGCCGGTACGTTTTTGAAGGAAATTAATTATTATTTTTTAAATGGAATCGTTATTGCTTCTCGAAAACTGTTCACTGAGCTCCACCTGCTATTTTAAGCTTGCTCGGGGGATACGGTATCATATCATGTCTCAGGGGCGGATATAGGCAGGGAGGGCCGAAGGGGCGGCGTCCCCCCTTTTGAACGGTATGCATTTTTTGTATATTAGTGGTATTTTCGTACCTGAAAACTTGGCTCAATCAAAAATCATTGTCGATGACCATGCAAAGCGAAACCACAGCAAAATGTCATTTATACCACCCCCTCCATGCAGTAGTTCTAAAGTCAGTTGAGTGAACGACCAGTCGAAGGCTGTTGTTCCCTCGGCAGTGTTCCATCGCAAGATTTCTAAACAGTTGAAATACAGATTGTGGCAATTGCACTTTCTTGAACATTTTAAAATTCAGGTCAGAGAACTTCTCCAGTTTTAGCTTGATTTTAGGATTTTTTTTATTAAGAAATATCGAATTGAATCCAAAGTTTAGATTTCCCCTACCTTTTTAGTTGTTTTTTTACAACTGACTAGCATAATTTTATTTCGACACATTTCCTAAATCTTCTTAATATTTTCTGGGTTTTTCTTTACTGTTCTTAAAAAGTAGAAATCTGAAAAGCTACCTTTTTTTCAGAAATTCACAGTAAAAAAAGGGAAAACTTTTTTCCAGAAATTCACACGAGAGCAGAAAGCTGAAAAAAATATACCTATTTTAAAAAATTCAACGAAAGCAAAAAGCTGAGAAAAGTGTAATTTTTGTAATAAACCAAAAAAACTCCCCATAACTAAAGCCGGACTTTTAGAATTATGAATTTGCATAAGGTAGCGATTACCGTGACCTTATCCTTAGTAATTTCCACGATATAGCAGACAAATCGTGTTGAAAGGGACTAAATTAGGCGATTTTTATACTGATCCTTTCACTAAGAAGGACTTTTGAAAGTATACTCAATCATATAAGATACACAGTCGTCTAAATCCAAACTCTTAATATTGGCAGCTCATAAGATGTAACACGAGGGAAATGGCATTAAATATAAAATTAAATATTTTATAAGGATTTGTATGTAAAATCTGGTCCGGATGGCAAAGCTTGCCATCCAATGCACTTTTCCCATTCAAATCCTCATAAAATATTTAATTTTATCTTTACTGTAATGCCATTTCTCCTACAGTCAACATTATGAGCTACAAATTTGCTCTCTTACTAATATCGAGGTGCTCTTTTCATTTCTGATGTTCATTTTGACCAGGCTGCCCGATTTAAGGGGGGTAGGGTCACCTGACCTGTTGTTGCAAAAGGCCTATTGTGGCTCCTCTAGATCTGTACGTGAAGCTTTTTTTAAGGTGACTGCCTACTTTTGAACGCTCGATTTGAGCCCACGATGTGCGCGCGCACAAAAACCGCTAAATAAAATACGAAATTTTATTGAGGAACCATACATGTTTTGAACTTCAACAGCGCAAAACCCTTAAATTTTGCATGTGACTATATTTTTTATAAGCTTAATTGAAAGAACTTCTAAAATTCTACTTTTAAAAAGTTAATTTTTTTGACGCAGGAAAAAATAGACTTTTGTAGGAATTTTTGTTTGACTTTATGAGATTTTTGAGAGCACTGAAAGGGCGAAATATGACAAATCGATGTATTTCTTTGTGTTTTATTCAAAAATATCCGTGTAGTATTGTAGAATGATTCACTAGCTGGCATTTGCGCATCATGATATAGTCATCCATTAAATGCTGATTATCTTGAAAACGAGCGCCGGACACCACATTTTTCTTTTCATATTGGGAATCAGCATCAAATTTCACTTTAGAAAACCGTAGTTTAAGAAAAAATTATTTTTTTCCCCAAAAGTAGCCATTCACCTTAAATTTCACTTAAAAAATCATAGTTTAAGAAAAAGTTTAAAACTTTTCCAAAAGTAGCCAAGTCACCTTAGCGCTTCAGTTTGAGGCCTCGGAATTATGTCGATCAAACCCTAGTTTTTCATCCAGAATATCCCCTAAAACGCGCAGGGAATAGCATTTCTGGATATCATACATGCCGAACTCGACGAATGCTTGGTTGGGCCACCTGTGTCATGAGTCTGGTTTGCACAGGAAACCCATTATTATTATTACTCATCATGGCTTCCATGGTCCATAGTCAAATGATCTTGCAAACTCTGAATGAATTTCGTACTACAGACTATTTATGTGACATTGATCTGGTAGTAGATGGTCAGGTTTTTGCTGCTCATTGTAATGTGCTTGCTGCTTCGAGTCCATTCTTTAAAGGACTTTTCTCGTCAAGTATGAAGGAAACCCAACATAGCTCTATTATGCTCGAACAGTTTCATCCTGCGATGAGGGATGGATTACTTGAATATCTTTACTTAGGGGTTACAAATATCAACGATTCCAATGCTCTGGATTTCATTATTGCTGCAGATTTTCTTCTCTTACAAGACTTGAAAGAAAAAGCAGAAGAGGTTCTTGACATGAGCGTCATAACAACCGAAGACTGCATTGCACAGTTCCTCTTTGCAGATAGACATCAATGCCCAAAGCTAAAGAAACGTACTTTTGAATTTATATTGCAGCATTTTACAGACGTTTACAAAAATGAAGACTTCCAAAATCTCGACTACGAAACTGTTTTAGAGTTGGTAAGCAGAAACGATGTTTTTGTATATCGAGAGGAAGACATATATGAGGCTATTTTGAGATGGCTCGAATACGATAGTACTCGACAAAGAAGTTCCCTCAGCTATTTTCTCATGTGCGTATATTTTCAATATCTGCCGACTACATGGAAGCTTGGATTCTATCGGGTACTTCGCTGGTAAATCGTCATCCTTGTTGTAAAGAGCATGTAAAGAAAAGTCTTGAAAACTACGAGCCTTGTTCGCCTGTAGGGTTACGACCACGGAAATGTCTTGATCAACATTTTGATGCTTTCGTCATATGTAACAGAGCGTTTGACCCGTAGGTCAACTGTTTCATTCCTGATCATGGTAACTCATGGTACAAACTGCAGCCAATCCCAAAGGGTTTATCATGGCAAAGTCTTGTTTACTGTCGGGGTCACATTTATGTGATAAGTGGTATTGGATGGGAGGGGCCCCACATTCCAGTCTCTTATGTCCATTGTTAAGACCCATACCTCAACATATGGACCCAAAAAACTTCATTACCGCAGGACGCAGATAACTTTGGTGCAGCTGGGATGGACGATTTTACATTTGTCATTGGGGGACATAATAGTGATGGCGCGAAATTATACAGTGTGCAAAGATATGACGTATTATCTAACAGCTGGGAGTCTAAGAGCTCACTTACACCTGCAAGATCAGGGTCCAGTGTTGTTTCACATAATGGCCATCTTTATGCCATGGGTGGTTGTACAGAAAGAAAGTCTCTAAATAACCTGCCAATGTATAATCCATCCTCTGATACCTGGAGTGCGCTCACACCCATGAAATTTACCAGGTCCTTTGCTTGTGCAGCTGTGGTTAATGACCATATATTTGTAGTAAGTGGGCACAGCGAGGAAAAAGATGGAGACAATTCACTCAATGATGTGGAACCCATCACAGCTTGCGAAGTGTATGATACAGTTTCAGATACATGGAGTCAGATCGCTGATATTAATCTTGAACGATCGGATGCTGGAATTACGTATTTTGATGAGAAAGTCTACGTATTTAGCGGAGATGATATTACAAGTTTTGCAGAGCTAGAGGAGACATTCGAATATTTGAAGACCAAAGAATGGTCAGACCCAGATAAGTTTGTATTAAGTTTAGCCAGACCGCGAGCGTGCTCGGTACGTTTGCCTTCAAAATTATTGCATGGTTTACAACCTATTTCTTGAGTTTGGACATGAATGTCAATCAGTTTCATAAAAGTAACAATATAAAGGAGTCTTCTTTCCAATGGCTAAAAGTAAAACCAGATAAAAAACAATAGAAAGAAAGAGTGTGAGAACTAATTAAGAAATTTTCCCCTCTAAGAAGAGCATTAAATTGCCTCTGATCAGTTGACATCAGTTGTCTAGCTGTCAAGATCAGAGCCGATTGTCATCCTATTATCAGCCTTAATTATTCTAGTTTTTGAGTAGTTATGATGTGACAATAGAGATATTTTGTTTCCGTTTATACCGTTAACTTTTCGCCTCGGTCGTTTCGTTTTACATTTATAGAAAAAGCTATTCTTATTCAGTGAATCATATGGGCGTACATCATGTGATCAGTGTAAAAAATACTTGCGCTTTCTAGTGTTACCACAATGGCTGTATTGCGGTTGATAAAAAATCCTGATGGTTTCCAGTGGTATATAGACGGTATATAGATTAGGTCGGCACAGAAAAATATGCGGTTTTTTCTCAGTTATTTGACTTTATTGAATAAAAGCTCATGGTGAATTTATCAGATACACAGATAAAACATTAATATATATGGGTTACCAAAGTAATTTAGCCTTACGCGACAGATCTTTGACTGGAATAGAAAGGTCGTTTCGTTGATTCATGTTGATTAGTCTGCTTTATCCTTCGTTGTGCTGTCGATTGCGTGACTTTCTGAGAAACAATTTGACCCTTGCCGCACCCAGTATTAGCATAACTCCTTTGCTGTAGAAACCAGCAACTTATCAAGGTGTGGAGCTGATCTTCTTTGGCTGTGCGGGAATTCAAAGCCTTCCTTTTGGGAACCAACGCGTAAAACCCTCAAGAAAGTACCCCGTATTTATAATTCTACCTTGGTTACCGTGATGGCCAATTTAGGTTGGATGTGGTCTTTTATTTGGTTCATTATTCTCATCGCCTTAGCTTGGCCGTTGGGTATCGTGGCAGCCGTCTTCTATGCCATCTTTTCCCCTTTTGCTGCTTGTTGTAATGGTTGTACAGATTTTACTAACTTTCTAATGAGCGGGGTTAAGTTGCCGTACACTGCCGCTACCAATATGGTTCAGGGGCGATCTGGATGCTAAATGGAATGGAACGACTGATGAACCGTACAGAGAAGACTTTTACTAGATTCAGTTTCAAGTATAAACCGACTATCTTGAAAGTCTTCGCCGTTTTTATCACAGACTATCACATTGAAGACATCTCATTTATAGACTTTAATAGGTGGATGGGTTATGGTTCACTTGGACAAAGACTTGGATCAGTGGAGAACTCCCCTGGAATTATTCAACTTACAGACTACTAATTGTTTTAGTACATCGTAAACTCTAGCAGTTTTCTATTGTTCAACCTAGATAAACAATGGTTACTTTTACAACGAGCATTTATAGCTATTATATAATATGATTTTTCAAAAGTCATTTAGTTAGAAGTTAGAAGTTTTTTTTATGTTAACACAAATATGTGCAACAATAGATTGAATTTCATCCTATATTTTACTCATAATTTTAGTCAACTTTATTCAGGGTGTTTATTTGTATTTCATAATGATTTTTAATACCAAGCACAAACATTATTGGCTTCCTAACCTAAATATTCCAAAAAAAATAAAATTAAAATTTAATTTTTATCCTCAGTCTGCTATCATTTGGTGTGAGATTTTTATCTTTCAGTCTTTTGACTTATGCACAGACTCTTATTCAAACTCATTTGACTGTACCTTCATTAAGCATTACTTTTTCTCAAATTTATTCTTAGTCCATTCATCAGAAGCCATCCATCAAACTGATGATGAACTGTGTCAGTATTTCCTTCTATTAAGAGAAGAGGAGAGGGGATGGAGCTACCTTTTTAGCCAACAATTTTGATAAAAAATAAGCCAAGCCAAAATATTAGCTTTTTTCTTAATATGTGCATACTGCTCTAAAGGGTGATCCATGGTCTCAACCTGATTGAAAAGCAATGCTAATAGGACTTAAAAACATAAAGTAGGATAATATAACCCATGAAATAATTATATTAAATAATAAGAATTGAAATTCTAAACATTGAAAGTTATTACCATAAATTTTCATGTCTGTATAAGCCAGTTCATAGTTTAAGAATCATTTTCAGTGTGCATGTGATTTTATCCCAAATTTCTCACCTTTTGTTAAATTGAAAACAAAAGGTTTAAACAAAAGGTGAGAAATCCGGAATAAAATCGCATGTCACTGGCTTATAAGATCAGGTCCAGGTGCTCATGATCAGACACCTCCCATTTTTATTCCTATGTATTATTAATTGATGATAATGGCACACTACATCGATTCATTGACATATCAATATATGGACCTCCAAAAGATGTTTATTATTATTAATTCAAATTACAGAAACTCTCTGGATATGAATAACAAAATAGAAAGTGTTTGTGCATGCTGAGTGCTCATGCCGAGTGAGTATAAAGCATGCATGCCAAACAAATCAAAAAGCAAGATTTAATTCAAACAGTTACAAGTATTTTATAAATTATGACAACATATATCAGGGTGGCACGGGTTATGCATGACTCATGATTCGGCCTTTTTTGGACAGTGATAAGTCTGTGATTTATGAATTTTAGTCCCCCAGTGATGCGTAATAGACTGCTTATTTTGGAGTCCATAATTCGTGAGAATTTTTTTACACCCTAAATCCTTGTACCAAGGTTATTCATTAATCACATTTTGTGATTCATGCAATAATTGACAGTGATTTGTGATCGATACCCCCTCCCCCTGTGCCACCCTGATATACAGTATGTTGATGTTTTGAGAAACAAAAATTATTATTATAATATATTAGGAGTGGAGACTTTGACAGTCCTCTGCCTTCATGTTTAAGTTCATGTGTGCTGAATAAAACACAGGCAGCACAACCAGGATGATACAGTACATGCTGGACAAAGGGTATTTCCGACTTGTTTCCCACAAATTTTAGCGACCCAAAAACTGGTCGCCGATGCTAGCACTCTTTATCAATCTATGAAAATTTAGCGTGCACTACAGAAATACACGAAATGCAAATCAAATCTTGCAAGAGGAAAAAGTCAACCTCTCATGACTTTCAACTCTACTTCCTTTTTTTCACTTCCATCACTCGTGACTTTGTCAGAGTCTCAGAGAGGTTGACTTGGAGCAAGTGGAGTCTGAAATTCCTGGATCCAATTCTCCCAAAAAACATTATTTCATCATTTCTTAACCTTGAACATAGCACCATGTCCAGGAATAATCCAGTCGGCAATCTGAAGAACCCTGTCTCTGTTCTTTTGTTGTTTGTCAGGGAATTGACTAACATCCTTCCAACTTTCTTCATCATTCTCACACTCAAATAAATCACCAGCTATAACAACTGTTCCATATTGTGTATTATACACTACTACACTAATGTCTTCACTGGTGTGGCCAACAGTTGGGAGAATCACTATTTGATCAGATTCTAAAGTCAAAGCATTGCCTTCCTTTAGAGAATTCTCCTTATAAATATCTTCTGTCTCGCAAATGTCGTTGCCAACAATTTGAACGGCTTCAGTAAAGAGATTTAAATTCCCAACGTGGTCTACATGTCCATGAGTGCTGATCACGTGATCGACATCCTCTGCATTCAGACCATGTCTTTTTAACCCTTCCAATATGTTGTGTTTTTCCCTTGGACTTCCTGTGTCTACAACTATAACATGTTTACTGGTCTTTACTAAAGTACTTGAGCCAGTAGCCCTATACTTCCCACTACTATCAGTCAATGAATATCCCTGTTGAATAACATGGATTTCGTTCATCTTGGAATATGATTTATCAATTTCGTCCCCAGAGCATGCCGGGACCAGATTTTCGCATATCTGAGCATGCGCACAAAATCAAAGTTTTTGCACACGGGCTCAAGTTTATATTTAAAGTTGAAGTCACCTGAGTTGAAGTGTATATTGGTACTTGTTTTGAGCTTTGGTTTGACATTAATCCTATTCGAGACATCCAAAATGTCTAGTTCTGAGCAAGATAATAAACCTGATGGTAAAATGGTCTCTATACCTTTGTCTTCAGACGATGAGCTAACTTATGGAGGCGAGTATTTTGAATTGCAGAGCGGAGTAAAATTTTCAAATGGGATTTGATTACGTTTTGCGTTCCCATTTCTTTTCCCGAACTTAAAAACTGTTTTAGGTACTCTCTTTTCTCAATCGCTTTTACAGAATATTTTACTATCACTGCACACAATTCTATTACTTGTAAATAATGTTACAGTCAGCAAGAAATTCTTCGCTACTTACAGTATTAAAGCTGACATGTTAAGCACTTTAGGTGTGCAATTTAAGATTCTCTGTATCCATTGATCATAGGGAATTACCGAGCGAACCTTCAAGACAGCAGGTCAGGTAAGACAAAGGAACAAGCAAATAGACGAGACATTATTTCAATAAATTACATAGTACTGTAATTCACAGTACAGATCAAGCTTTTAACAAGTAATTTAGGATATGGCGTGAGAATAGGTTTATTGATCACTTTGTAAATTCGTGTGAATTTAAAAAACGTGATTTTACAACATATCATAAGAGATAATATTGAAGGATAACTACTATATACAAGTTGTAAATATGAGACATTAATCTATTGCGGTTTATCCCAGATGCTAACGCATTTAGGAATAAAACTGTTCTTATAACGTTCAGTCCTGCATGACACGGATGACACGTTTAATAGCTGTTATTACAGATGCATGCTAACGAGATTGTATCTGGTTGATACAATACTTGTTGTCTCATTTGCATCTCATTTGCATGCATTTCTCCATGGGTCGGCATCGAAGTAAATTATCCAAAGGATGCCGACGCATGGAGAAAGGAATGTAGACTAAAATGTTGGTGTTTACAATATTTTTTAGACCATCACATGATCAAAAAACCACCAAGGACGTATTGAAACTCTAGATACCTGTTTTGATAGTAAATACATTGTTCAAACTACACCTAGGATATTTCATAAGGATTTCTATGGGAACATGGGCTGGCTGGCAAGAGCTTGTCATCCAACACATTTTCCAATATAAATCTTCATAGAATATTCAATTTTTTATTTACCATTTCTCCTATAAATATATGTTATTTACTGGACAGTAGGTCTGGATAGGGAAAAATTGTGCCCAAGATCTTGAATATATATGGAGAGAGTCCATAAGGCAGAGGACACAGTTTTTCCCTATCAGGACAACTTTAGGTCAGTAAATAACTTTTCCCCCCAATCGACTTGATTCATATCCGTTATGTTATGCACACGTAGATGACATCAGGATACTGGGCCACAGGAAGATACTGAGAAACATCGCCTGCTCAAACAGCTAATCAGAACATGCAATCTTAAGGATACTGGACTGGAAAAAAATTTGCCTTTTTTAATATCAAAAAAGCTATCCATTTCTGGTGCACTTTTCTATTTTGAAACAGCAATTGTTTTAAGGTGGTAGAGTTGTGTCACCATTTAGTACAAATGGTGTATTACATGTATGAGGCAGAACAGTTCAAAGTACTAAGTCTAAAATGTTGATTGATGATAATGATGATGGTGGTCAAGCTCATGGTGACAGTCAGGTGGTGATAATTTTGGGACTTTGTAGGATAATGAGATCTGGCCAACATTTATTGCTCCTTCCCTTACCTGTTTGGAGAATATATTTTCTAGGACTACACATTATATATGATCAAAATGTTTGTTTTTTTAATTAAAGTATGATTTAATAATTTATAGGTGAAAGCCTTGATGATGATGAAGCAGAAGAAAAGAGCAGACTTATTAATGAAGTACTAGAATTACAGAATACTCTGGATGGTAGGTATCTAATCATTTATTGGAGGAGTTTTGTGGGATCTAGCCAGAAGGTCAGTTCAGTAATCATCAGATTTTCTTAGCTTCATCGATTTGTAAATTATTTCAAAGTGCATATTTCTGCCACCTAATTAAGTTTTAAGAAAACATGTTAACCCATTGAAGCCCTTAAAGACAGCTTAAATCAGCATGATCTCAAAGAACTGAGAGTATTCAAGGGATTTTACTGTCAAAAATTTGTAGATCATGTACATTCGTACGAGTTCAAATTTTTGGGCTCAGGGCTCAAAATAACAACCAGTTATATGCCGGTCAAGATGCCTGGCATATAACAACCAGTTATATGCCGGTCAAGATGCCTGGCATATGATATTTGGTTTTGTTTTTTTCAAATATGACCAGTCAACATGTCCGTTCAAAACCTTATTTGACCGGTAAAGTACCAAATTTGGCTGGACATTGACCATTGGCCGGTGGTATTTTGAGCCCTGGTCCTGTGAGTTCTGAAATTGATGAACAGCCAGGACCTACTGTGGCATTTTATGGAATATTTGGCTTGTGGAGAATGCTCTGAAGCTGATATTTGGACAGTAGGACCTAGTGGTTCGACACTTATATATTTTCTTGAAAAATTCAATATGGGGTCCATGTCACCGAAATCCAAGGGTGTCCCATAATGCATTGCGCTAGAGAGTAGTGAAAATCAATATCATGGATAAAATAGGTGGAAGGAAATGGCTGTCGCTTGCCATGTAGAAGGAATTGATGGAAAAGAAAGTACTAAAGACTAAGTAATAGGACCAAACTTTACTGTTTAAGGGTATATTTTTGAGTAGAAATAAAAATTGCGGGGAAAACAGTCATTTTTGATTTTCCAAAAATGTTCAAAAAATATTTTCATTAAAATTTTGGACATTTGTGCAGGTTTTTTGATTTTAAAAGTTGTTCTGTTTCCTAGTAGTGAAAATTTTAGAACATGGTATTTAGGTCAGCCTGATCAATATTGTTGAAGCTGGAAGTTTTCATTTATTTCATTTATTGCGTTTTTTTTATGCGCGGTTTTGGGCATTGTAGGAGTCAAAGGGTTAAATCAAAAAGGCAGAGGGGGCCAGAAGGAGTAAAAACCTTATTTCTAAACCATGGTTTTGAAAGACTGATGGAAAAAAATCAATTCTAGGTTAAATTTTTCATATGGGAGCATCTAAATGAGATCTTCCAGGGTTAGAATAATTTTCAATTTTTTATTGACAAGATAAACTTATCTTGTGCATTGAGCAGCTACAAGATAAATTGGTTGAATGCATGTGTTAAGACTTTATCTTTATTTTTCTTTGCATAATATCATCATTTTCTTAAAAGAGGACTAGCTACTCTGAGAATGCGATTTCAATTTCTTTTCACTTGATATTAGTAGTTTTCAATTCGCATTTAGCCAACTATCTTGTGGGAATTTCGAACCCTGTCTTCATGCAGTTCAGGGCTAAAAGTCAAACAATTTTTGCGGGCCAGAATATTTGAATTTTAGATTTCTTAATCCTTTACTCCTATGACACCCAAAACTGCCTGTAAAAATTGACCTTAAATGAAAAAATGTGACATAGAGTCATGCCACATTTGATTTCCCAATAAAATATAAAAGTGTTGAGCCACTCGGTCCTACTGCTGAAATATTAGCTTCAGAGCATTCTCCACCAGCCAAATATTTGATAAATACCAAAATAGGTCCTGGCTGTTCATCTGTATGGAGCTCACATGATAATCACCCCAAAATTTCCGACTCATATGATTGCAGATGATCTTGAAACTTTTGATGGTAAAATCCCTTGCATACTGTATAAGCAAGTCTCAGTTCTTCAAGATAATGCTGATTTAAGCTGTTTGAGGGCTTCATGATGCCATTAAGCACTCCATAGATGCCCAGGCAAAATGGTTCTCAAAATCTCTTGTTATGGAAAAACTCTAAAACAAGTCGCTATTAAAGCTTGTCATTCAAGGGCTTCTGCATAAGACAGTGACAGTGTCAATCTATTAAACTCAAAATATGGTTAAATTGCTAGGACTTGCAGAACGTTTAAATCCAGAAAAACCCTGAAAAACCTCAAAAATAGTCCAGGAGTTTTAACTGTTTTAGTTTTGATAACTAGCGGTAAGCTAGTGTGGGCTGCATCGGTGTTTCTAATGAAACAGTTGTGATAAAAAGTTAAATTTTACACCGTAAAAAATAAGAAAGATCACTTACTGACATTTCGGACGCTAGTCCTTCGTCGGAGTAAGTTTTAACTGTTTTAAGTTTAAAAACTCTGTTAATTAATACTTTTTTATTCATTAACACAGATTTGTCACAAAGAGTCGATGCAGTAAAAGATGAGAATTTGAAGTTAAAATCTGAAAACCAGGTACATCTGAATGATTTTTTTCCCCTTTATATACAGATCAGCTTTACAAGGCTGCAAATAATTTTTCGATACTTAGGTAGTTCATTTGTCAGGCCAGAGGAATATTTGACCTTTCAAACCCAAGTGTGACTGGTCAAATGCATGTCCAGAGAATGGGAATTCATTTACCAGTAAAGTGCAGGTCATTTTTACCAGACATTTGTCCAATGACTGGCGCTTATTTGCAGCCTTGACTTTAAAAATTTAAAGGCTCTTCTTTTAGAGAAGACTTCCAGAATTTAGCATTTTAAGTTATTTTACTTGATTATAATTATCATCACTCTATAATCCCACACAGGCACCTCAATGGTATCATTTTCATCATGTTGAAATAAAGATTAATTCGTATAGTTTCCATACGAATTTTTACTCAGTAATTGGATAGTTTGTCTCAGCTAATCAAAACTCAAGAAAAACAATAGAAATTAACTTTCAATCAATCAGCATACAGCCTATGCTTGCATGTCTGCTTTGTTTACTTTGTCCTGGATTCAAAATGGCAGATCAAGGAAGAAGTTAATTAGGCTTAAATTGCTTAACAATGTTTTTAGTCAAAATTGTAATAATCCCCTCAACAAGGAACTGCAAGAAACATTTATGTACTTCCCAGATGTATTTCCAGCATATGAGACAAGAATTTGGATAAAAATATATGGAAAATCTACCCCAATATGGATAAAACTACATGACTGTCAGTGACACTCATTCAACTAGATTTGGAAATCATAAAACCATGCAGAACAAATCGTTTGCACCATATAAAAAAAGATTTCAAAAGTACTAAAGTGTTTGACTGCTGGGGAACATTTGGCCAAATAAGAAAAGTATATTAATTAACATTGGCTGTTATTGACTGAATGCCAGTATGGATGCCACTTCATTATCATAATTTTTTAAATTCATATTTCAGTTGACCGCTACATTAAAATTATAGATTAGAATGACATCAACAAAGCTAGAAAGTTTGAGACAAAAATATTAAATTCTTGAGAAATTATGAGAATTTTAGCTAATTTTAAAAACGTGAAAAACACCATAATGAGTCTAGCAAGGAAACAGATCACTCGACACATACAAATCTCTGTAATTTTGATTCCAAATAGCTTCACTTGAATTCAGTTTATGAAACTTTCCAAAAATACATATATGTGTTTGCTCTTTCTGATGGTGGTGCTTATTTTTTAAGATTAGGTTTTTATTTCTGAAAGTCATTGGTGGCCATATTGGCATTCGGTCTATATCACAGTGTGGGACAATCACAGAACTCTAAGTTCCATACTAGCTAGGTGAAAGACCAATTAAAAGATCAAATTGGAATCTAGAAGTTGAAGCAAGGCAATATTGTTATATTATCAACTAATTTATTATTTAACTTAAGCTTAATTTATAATAATTCTGTAATAGGACTGCATCATGTAATGGCAGGGACCTCTATACAGTGTATGTGGCTTTGTCACTACTATAAACACATCAAGAGGCTATACTGACAATGCTTTACCATATTTGTGGCAAAATAACAGAATAATTAGAATTAGTAAATAACAGGCAAACAGAGGAAAAATACATTCAATCCTCCACAAATCTTCCTCAGCTTTGCCATTCTTGGCTTGATAGCCTTATTCTCGTGCGACAGTCACTGAGTTGCAGACTCAACCAAGCTAACAGCTATTGAATCCAATGGCATATAAAAGTGTAGGATGAAAGGGGGGCTGTTGTCCTCCTGCTACTTTAATTTGCAATAATACTGGTCAGCACTTGATTGTACACTTTTACAGTCAAGTTTTTTCTTACACATTTCCTTCTGTATTTAGGTTCTCGGCCAGTACATTGAAAATCTGATGTCAGCATCAAGTGTCTTCCAACCAACCAATACAGGTGGCAAAAACAGGTTTGACAAGAATTATTGATTTCAAAGTACAGTATGACATCAAAAGATTCATTTTGTCTTTCATCAATACGTTTTAATTAAGTAAATGTAAAAATGGTCCCCAAAAGATCATGAGCTTGTCAGCTGAGTTAATGAACTAAATAATCTGATAACTTGATTTGTCCTAAATATATTGCATAGGCATGTTATTTGCTCAGTGGTGGACAAAGTGTTGATTATTCCCTCCCCCAGTTTTTTAGCAACCTCTTCTATTTTTATAAATATTTTAAAATTTATTAAAATTTTTAAATTTATTAAAATACCCCCTAGTGCTTTCCCCAAAAATGTACACTTTGTCCAAAAAAAAATTGCTGCCTCCAACCCCTTTCCTGTTATGGCCCAGATTCTGTGATACTGATTTGTTTGTATGTTTTTATTGTTTTTGTTTTCTCTACAGGGAAAGCCCAAGCAAACCAACATCAAAGAAAAGTGACAAAAGATGAGAAAATATCAATCAGAGTCAGTAATATCAATGAAAGTCACTGTAAACTCTTTATTGGCATAATTCAATATTTTCATTTGCAGTCGAGTGATAATTAAGTACATGGCTGTGGACGTCTTTTATCCTGGTTAAACTGCCTCTTATTTGTACATATCCAAAGATTAAATATTAAATATTAAGTTATGATAGCGAAGTTTTATATACTTCATATTATGTTTTGTTTAAGAATACAGCACCTTAAATGCATAATGCATGTCAATTTAAATTGACAAGTTTATTACAGATATCAAATTTCACGAGAAAACAGTTTTAAAAATATTACAATGCTAACCAAGTCTAAAACTGACCAGTTACAGGAGGTCAGGCTAGATTATAGAATACCCCGCCACTCTTGAAAGCACTATAATGAAGCGCTACCACAGTCCCGCAGTCATATACATATCAAGTCACGTACAAATAAAGGTCAAATTATAATGTATGCTTTTAAGATATGCAGATGCTGCTACCGCGGTCCCGCAGTCATATACATATCAAGTCATGTACAAATAATTAAGTATCAATATGCTCCCATAACCCATTGCGCACACTACGGGACTGCAGACCACGATTCCATTCATTAGAGTGCTTTCAAAAGTGGCGGGGTATTCTATAATAGACCTCATCGGCTTGGGTGTAATGTTGTCCCATTTCAGACCACGTGTCATTCCCCAGAGAATCATTTCATTGTTTAATGGTTGCGCATGAGAAGATACGTGAATATGGATACAACTCAAACAAAGAATCTTATTCTCAAGAGAATGACACGTGGTCTGAAATGGGACAACATTACCCCAAGCCGATGAGGTCTATTGCTCACAAGAGAAGTCTTAGGAGACGCA
Source organism: Anthopleura xanthogrammica (assembly GCA_964019055.1). Lineage (NCBI taxonomy): Eukaryota > Metazoa > Cnidaria > Anthozoa > Actiniaria > Actiniidae > Anthopleura > Anthopleura xanthogrammica. The sequence continues at coordinate 7,621,034 of OZ025213.1, forward strand.
CGACGCGTAGCAGATACGGATGACGTAATAGAAACTGCGTGTGCTTGCTGTGTGCAGTCATAAAACACGCGCCCAATTAATCAAAAAGCGAGATTTTTTACAGTTATTTTGTCTATATCTCGTCGTTTGTTCCTTTACTCCAACAATCTTCAGTAAGATACTGACTTAGTTAATAATGCTCAGTATTAGTTTAGCTACCGTCACTATTGTGCTATTAATTTAAGCGTTTGCAATATATTTGCAGATATAAATAAGTAAGAGTATGCAATCAGATCAAGAGAGCATAAATAAGAGAGGGAAACTTCTTGATAACGAGCGCGCCATGTGACTTCGCGGTTGGTCTATTTTTAGCATCCGCGTACAAACGATTTTCGCCATACACGACTCCTGTGCGTCAAAAATTGTGCGCTTCATCCAAACCTGGAAGTAGCCAAAGCATGTAAAGATTTTTTGGGAAAAACATAATTTTCGCGTCTTTTTGAGTGTTCAACAGCCTCAGTCGTATTTTATCAGAGAACAGAACATAGCCAATCCTGATCTTTCCGCGCGCTGATTGGTTAGTGGGACGTCATTTTGTAAGATGCTGAATGCTTTCTTCAGCGAATTTATTCAAGGAATTCTGGCTTAAAAGTTTCGTTTATTTATGGCAATTTCGGTTAAAAAGTGAAGCTTCTCGAAAATATATGGATAAAACAACAAGACTGCTTATGCAAGTCCAAGTTCAACTCTCCGTGATCTAGAAAACGGACATCAAATCTTCAAATAAGCTTCACTGAATAACCAAAGACTTAACAATGAAGACAAGAAATGCTCTGCTCCTCTCTTTTACTCTGTTTTGGCGTCTACTTTCGAGAAAGACACGAAAAAACTCTAAATATAAGTTCAGTAAGAAAGTGTTTTGGAAAACTAATATTTGCAAATTTTGAATAGCTTTTCCTCGAGAAACGAATTGCGAAAAACTGTCAAATTCTTAAGTATTTATTTTGGAATTACTTTAGAAACAGACCAAAGAAGATTGTCAACTCAGCTTTATTCAAGCAGAATATCAACAAATGTTAATTTAGGGCAGAGAAATTCACAATATTGACATGATTTTCTGAAAACGTTTCCGAAAAATCAACGCGGAAATCAACCACTCCCTCGCTTCAGGTAAACACTTTTCATGAAATAATCGTTAATTGTTTTTTTGTAAACGGATTTTTTCCATGCTGATAAAAAAGGTGTTGAAACCGTCCTCTCCGACATCGTTTATTATTTGAAAATAAGCTTATTCTTTGGATTTCAGGCTCCTACAACCATGTTTTTGCAGAAACCAGACAAAGCAGATCACTTTTTGAAGTATTCAAGTTTTGATACCAGTTTTATAGATCATGACGAGTCGATCTTGGGGTCAGTTTTATTACTGAAGTCTTGTTGTTGAATCCACATATTTTCGATCACAAGCATTAATTTTATTAATTTGTACTGAATTGTCTATAAAAATTAATTTTTAGCCAAAATTTATCGATAAACCTAGCCGCCAAAAAAAGCATTCAGTCTTTTACAAGATGACGTCACACCCACCCACCAATCTATTTATTTATTTAGCTTCGCCATTTAAAAACCCACGCACACACACTCACTCAGCGCGCGAGTTATTTTTAGCCAAGCTAGCAATCTGATGGACCAGCGAAATAGATCGAGGTGGACTCCCCTAGTAATTCTCCCCTGGTTTCCCTCTCTTATTTATGCTCTCTTGATCAGATCTCATTGAAATGAAAAGTGCGATCCACGTGGCAGGGACGGCAGAGCGGTTTTCGCCGTCTCCACCATCCCCATTGCCAGAAATATGGGACATGAGCCTGCTTATACATGCGCAATGATGCGTTTCAGCTTACAAAATAGCCGCCGAGTCTTATAGGAAATTTATGGGGAATATAGAGCTTCCTCTATTTACGGCGAATAGGGTTTTATTTCCTCTGAGCTCCACATCGCGACAAACAACCCACCCTACAAGCTACTAAATATGCGTAAAATGATCATTGAATCATGCGACATATTGGTTCCCGGACTACTTGCCTTCGAAAGGCTTCGAAAGCTCTAGATTCCATACATCGTCTATAAATCTGGCCACACTTGACCCCAAAATCGTCTTATTTGAGCTCGAAAAAATTTAAAAGTAAAAGAGCTCCACCTCGATATCACCAAACGAGTGTTTAATAAATCCAAAACCGCTCAAAATAGACAGCATGCCTTCAGAATGTAGGTTCCCAAGAAGCTTGAAGTTAGGTTAAATTTTAAGCGATTCGACGCGTTGTTAGCTCGTAGTTTTCAGTTAAAAATGACAAGAAACCACAGAGAACTGTTCCAAACAGCTTCAAAACCCCCTAAATATCGCCATTTTGTTTTTACAAGCTCCTATTGACTGCTGAGATACAATAAGGAAGCTTAAAGTAACGATTTACGTTTGAAACTTGTTTCTTGTCCTTCATGGGCTTCCTGTGGTGAGGCTTATCAACAGAAAAATAATAGTTGTTCTTTTGATTGTCAAGTAACTATTTTTTGGTAAGAATTGTTTTACTAACATCATAGTTGAATATAAATATGTGCTTGGAAACCATGTAGTTATATTTTTCCTCTAGAAAACCACTTCTTTTTCATTCATGCGTAACACCGCTGACAATGTCCAATATTTCTGGCAATGTGCGTGGCAGTACCAATAAAATCAATGAAAGGTTTCCATCAGTACTTTGTATATCTAGAAGTATGGCACTTGAAATTTTTTGAGAATTCAGGAATGAATAAAGTTGGCAGTGGCATGGTGAAATCAAAATTGATACAGTCAGGCATGGTGAACATTTTGAATAGGCAAAGCTGTGGTTATGGAGAGCAGACCAAAACATATCCGTGTCCCCTATCATTAACACAGCATGTATTTTGTTGATTAGTGCCCACATTGTAAGATCCTCCCCCTCCCCCACAGGAATTCACATTATTATCCCCACTAGCACCCCCAGAGTAACCTCCTCCTCCTCCAGCTCCACCACCACTACCATACGAACCACCACCCCCTCCAAATCCTCCAGGGACCGAGTTTACATATGACCTTCCTCCCACTCCCCCATTGAGAAACCCTTTTCCTCCTTCTCCTCCATAACCAGTAGAACCACCAAAGTGAGTACTGCTGCGACCAGCTGAGTAGAATCCACCACCACCACCACCTAATGAAAACATGTAGTGAAAAGCTTACACCGAAACAGTGCAAAATATAAGGAATTTAAATTTGAGGGAATAAGTTGAAGATAAAAATAAAAAATACGTCTTCTTCTACATACCCGAATTACCAGAATCAGCAGTAGTTGCTCCTTGACCGCCAGTACCTCCTGGCCAGGAAAAACCCTCATATCCATTTCTTCCTGATGTAGTGCTCCCTGCGTCACAGAAATCTGAATGTCGAGACTTTGGACTTTCTATACCTCCTCCTCCACCAGCCACAATTAAAGGTGTATTGCCTCGAGCAACAAAACTTCCACCTCCCCCTCCGGAACTTTGGCCAACGGAATTGATTACTCCTTCTTGGCCGACAAGGATCATAAGGACTTCACTTTGCTTTAGGGTGAACGTGCCAATCATTCGAGCACCAAAACCACGAAATACCTCAGAACCAAGTGGTTTACCATAACCACCACTAGCACCCATTACTTCGATACGGTATTGGCCTGTGAATGGTACAGTCCACTGCTGTATACCGTTGACTAAGGTAACTTGATGTTGATGGGGCTGACCTTGGTAGTGGTTCCCAAGAGATGTTGGACCAAGACGACCACTTGCACCAAGTGTAGTAAAATTGTACTCTAGGCCTATCGTACCTTCAACAACAATGCATAGTAAAATAATTTTAGTCCAAGATGCAGCAAATCAATGGCGGTGTAGCGTAGTGTATTCTCCTCTCACCTCTGAGGTCTAGGGTTCGATTCCTGGACTTTGCATCACATGTGAGTAGAGTTTATTTTTTCCTTTGATGCAAGGGTTTTTTTCCGGGTATGTTTATTTATTTTTCGATGCTAACCGCTGTTTTTGAAGATCACAGACTCATTTGCACAAGCTTAGCCTCGTTTATAAGTCAGCTATTCATATAGACATCAAAGTCCGTGGGTTTCAAAACATGCAATGGTATAATTCACCTTGCAAATTCTTTACATTAAAGTTGACTTTTGCTAATCATTAGCAACAGCCAACTGTAATGAATAGAATATACTCAGTGCCGGAAATGAAATTAATATAACAGATATCCCACAATCCTTTGCATTGTATAAATTACAGCCAATCCTGTGTTTGCACACAGTCATTCGTTCCATCGACATCAAGATTGTGCGTTTCTTAATTTGATGTCCTGTACACGCAAAACCGCTTTATCAACGTACTTCAGAAAGCCGGCGTGCATGTTGAAAAGTTTACTCCAAGACTGAACCAGAGTGTAACACTTTCATTTCTTGTGTTCTGTCAATCCCTGCGTGCTTTTAACTGCACACACACACAGCACACATGCAAGTTTTCTATTTCTTTAGTATTACCGATGCTGAATTCTGACAAATCGCTATATTGATAATCTAAAATGCTAGAAAAGGTACATTTAAGTCTTTTTCTATTTCCGCTCAGTGTTTTCGCGTTACCGCATGGCTTTTATTTTTGGTATTCTTGATCGTTATGAAAGTAGCATCTGCCCGTATGAGGCATTTTTCTTTTTGACATGAGAGGGACATCTGCTAGCAGGGTATTGAAAACCATGATCATTGTATAGTGTCATCATAACTTACATGCTGTGGCTTTCTCCGTAGTCTTTTGCTATGGTTTGGATTCAAGAAAAGAAATTTGAAATGGTTAATAGTGAATATTGTACAAGAATTCAAAAATATCTAATTTTAAAAATTTTAAAAATTTAATTTTTTTTTTAAAAAGTCCAAAAGTCCAAAAGAAGGAGGAGAAGAAGAAAAACGTAAAAATGTTACCTCTGCTTCATAGTAAATGTACTCGGCCTTGCTAACATATGAAGATGAGCCTGAGCCGGCAGATTTACTTGAGTTGTTCAGTTCACATCGAAGTTTGCCTGTGATATCAGCAGCTTTAAGATTATAAGACTGACATCTTGGATCTGCCATGCAATGAAACGTACAATCCAGAGAGGAATCAACTTGGTATATTGCAGTGACACTACCTTCCAATGCATAACCTATACAAAACACCAACTAGTATCAACAGTGGTATATGACAGTACCATCATATGCATAACCTAAACTAGTATCAACAGTGGTATATGACAGTACCATCCTATGCATAACCTATACTAGTATCAACAGTGGTATATGACAGTACCATCCTATGCATAACCTAAACTAGTATCAACAGTGGTATATGACAGTACCATCATATGCATAACCTATACTAGTATCAACAGTGGTATATGACAGTACCATCATATGCATAACCTATACTAGTATCAACAGTGGTATATGACAGTACCATCATATGCATAACCTATACTAGTATCAACAGTGGTATATGACAGTACCATCCCATGCATAACCTATACTAGTATCAACAGTGGTATATGACAGTACCATCCCATGCATAACCTATACTAGTATCAACAGTGGTATATGACAGAACCATCCCATGCATAACCTATACTAGTATCAACAGTGGTATATGACAGTACCATCCTATGCATAACCTATACTAGTATCAACAGTGGTATATGACAGTACCATCCTATGCATAACCTAAACTAGTATCAACAGTGGTATATGACAGTACCATCATATGCATAACCTATACTAGTATCAACAGTGGTATATGACAGTACCATCATATGCATAACCTATACTAGTATCAACAGTGGTATATGACAGTACCATCATATGCATAACCTATACTAGTATCAACAGTGGTATATGACAGTACCATCCCATGCATAACCTATACTAGTATCAACAGTGGTATATGACAGTACCATCCCATGCATAACCTATACTAGTATCAACAGTGGTATATGACAGAACCATCCCATGCATAACCTATACTAGTATCAACAGTGGTATATGACAGTACCATCCTATGCATAACCTATACTAGTATCAACAGTGGTATATGACAGTACCATCCTATGCATAACCTATACTAGTATCAACAGTGGTATATGACAGTACCATCATATGCATAACCTATAAATCATAAATATTTTTAAAGGCATTTGTATTTTGTATTTTGTAAAAAAAAATAATTGTAGTGCTCCCCAATGGTTTTCAGCTTCCGCCGCCGCTGGTGTCTCCTTCGCTCTCAAGTCTAACCTAAGGCTACGCAACATGATTTTGAATTCAAAACTTCATATGGGCAAGTATAGTAGTACAGTGTTTGGCTAATTGGTAAGGTCTGTGCTACTCTAATTTTATTTCTATTTATTGCCGTCTTTAGGCATGCATACTTCGTCTTTATGTCTTGCTTTGAAGACAGTAGCTCTATGGGCTTTTCTTAGTTTATCTGGTAGTAAAATTTTGCTCTAGCTGCTTAAAACATGGAGCTTGTGAAAATTTTCCATTTTATAGCGGCATTGTTTTTGGCGATTCCATGTAAAAAATTTTTCTTTCTGTTCTCGTAAAAATCTTTCTCCAGTTTTGTGTTTGTCATGAGATATTTGGCTCAGCATTTTACTCATGGCTTTCGTACGTTTTATGGATGCAGTTTTTTGGTTTTTCGTTATATTTATGTGCACTCCATTATCCTGGCCTCGTTAACTGAAATCTTTGGCCCGGATTTTGTTCGTCATGAGATATTTGGCTTAGTATTTTACTCATGGCTTTGGTTTTACTATGCATGCAATATTTTGGTTTTTCGTTTTATTCATGTGCACTCCATTACCCTGGCCTCGTTAAAATCTTTGGCCCGGAGTTTGTTTGTCATGAGATATTTGGCTTAGCGTTACTCATGAGTTTTGTACGTTTTACTACGCATGCAATATTTTGGATTTTCGTTTTATTCATGTGCACGTCATTATTCTTGCCTCGTCGTTCAAATCTTTAGCCAGGATTTTGTTTGTATTGAGATATTTGGCTCAGCATTTTACTCATGATTTTTGTACGTTTTATGCATGCAGTATTTTGATTTTTCGTTGTATTTATGTGCACTCCATTATCCTGACCTCGTCGTTCAAATCTTTGGCCAGGATTTTGTTTTGTCATAAGTTGTTTGGCTCTGCATTTTACTCATGTTTTACCGTGCAATTTTTTTATTCTGTGATATTATGCACGTGTACTATGCTATTCTGGCCTTGTCAAATCTTTTGTATGGCCAGTCTTTGTTTGTTACGAGATATTTGGTTCCGTGTTATTCGTAGCTTTGGTTATATTCATCACCATTTTTGTTTTAGTTTTCAGTATTCGCGTGCATTCTGCTAATCTGGCCTCTCCAAACTCTTTTTCCTAGTATTAAGGTGATTGACTACTAATTGATTATCAATTGATATCAGCAATTGATTATCAATTGATATCAGCAATTGATAAAAATTGATAGCCGAAAAGTGAGTGAGATCAATTGATAAAAATTGATAAAAATTGATAATCAATTGATACTAATTGATACTAATTAATCTTAATTGATACTAATTGATACGAATTGATACGAATTGATACGAATTGATACGAATTGATACGAATTGATACGAATTGATACGAATTGATACGAATTGATACGAATTGATACGAATTGATACGAATTGATACGAATTGATACGAATTGATACGAATTGATACGAATTGATACGAATTGATACGAATTGATACGAATTGATACGAATTGATACGAATTGATACGAATTGATACGAATTGATACGAATTGATACGAATTGATACGAATTGATACGAATTGATACGAATTGATACGAATTGATACGAATTGATACGAATTGATACGAATTGATACGAATTGATACGAATTGATACGAATTGATACGAATTGATACGAATTGATACGAATTGATACGAATTGATTGTCATGCTGGATTGATCACATTAGGATTAGTGTTGACAGGCATAACTTCCTGTAAAGCATGTTTGTAAAAAGAACATGGTAGAGTTCCGTTCCCGAACATGTAGTTTAGATCTATCAATTGATAAATATTGATATCAATTGATACCAATTGATTAATTGAAAAAAAATCTGAGTGAGATATCAATTTTTATCAATTGCTGATATCAATTGATAATCAATTAGTTAATTCTTTATCAATTATTATCAATGTTATCAATTGACAATTGATAATCAATTTTTATCAATTGACTACGCCGGGATTAAGGTATCAGTGTACCCCTAGCGACCGGTGTTCATTTATCTCAATATAACGCTAAACCATTTCAGAAAACCCCCAATAAAGTATACATTTTCTGAAAGCTGAATAAATGTAGAAGCTGTTCACCTCTTTATTTTTGTAAAACAAATTTATCCTTTTGCCAGTGAGTTAGAGCGAATTATCCAAATTATCACATGGGTCTCTTCGCGGAGTTCGATGACAGCCGGTATTCATTGGAAACCAATGCATATTATCTTTCTGAGATCCCGAGATATCACTTGTCAAAAATGTGTCTCCGATTTTTGATTAATTGCACCGTTGCGTTTTTATACGCGCCTAAAATTGTAACACTACTAAATTAGGTGTATCCGATATAAAATCTACAATAACTTAAAAATAAACAAGGTATCATGACTTTCGCAAAATTTCAGGTAAATCGGTCAAATTCCCTTTGACAACGAACTAAAAACGTAAGGTAACTAAACGCAAATTCACTTTCGAGAAAAACGCAGAATTGTTTTTGAAGCTCAGAAGCGCATTTGTTCACACAAGGGGATTAAAACACCACATAATCTTGCCCGATGACAGATGAAGCAACGAGAAACCAAGATCGTGTTACCTTTTCCCGCATATTTCCCTAAGATCTAGGTAAAGTATTTGCGACCAGGCCTGCATGTAATCCCTCCAAAGTTGTTAGCCTTTTGTAAGCCTTTAGCCCGTGCATTTTTACAATGCGTCATTGCGAGAATATAAACAAACCGAAGGGAAACCCAACAACTCTCGTTCGCTTCTTCAGTAAATTTAAAAGAAGACAAGTGTTGAAAAGCTTGCAGCCACTGAAACATTCGCATTATGTATTTCTACACGTATCAAGATATTCGCAGGCTTTCTTTTTTCTAGAATTAAAGTGATAACTGTTAAAAAATACTGTTTGAATATGTTAATTCATGGAACATGTTATAAAGCGGCCGGTCAAAACATAGTTAATGGAGTCCATTAACTATGGTCAAAATAAGGCATGCCGTATAATATTCACAGAATAAAAGCTTAGCATCTATACGAACATGTAACTAGTATTAGAATTTAGTTAAGTTCCCTTCAAATGCAAAGGGAGTTCGCTGCGTCGAATAGGACTCTCCACAATTCAGTTTTATTATTGAGTATTATGAGAATTCATATCAGCTGAATTATTTGTCAGCAACTCAAACTTACTCGATTAGAGCAGCACAACTCGCGTCGCTAGAACTCTTAGAGGAATCCAAAGCCTGTCAAAATGATTTAACATGGCTAATATTAAGATGCTACGGCTAAAACTTCGTTTTAGTTTTTCTATAAACTTCGTGTTCACGAGCTTCTTTGACAAAGTAAAACCCGCATCCAATTATCAAATCAAGGGAGGGGAGCCTGAGCATTTTCTCCAAGCTCGTTCTAGCTCTCGAATTTGAAAGAAAAAATAATTTTATTGATAATAACTTTTCAGTATTTGAGAAACACTGGATCCTGCGTTTGTAATGAGAGAAATTTCAATTCTAGTTCCAATTTTGTTTATACCGAAAAACATTTGCCGTATCCTACCCTACTAAGGCAGTCATTGGTGCGCAATTTTTTTCCCGTCATGGGTTATGTTAACAACTTGAGCTTGTTAGCTTCGCGCTGATTGGCTAGTTACATTTTCTTGTATCAGATAGATCGTCATAGCAACGTGACGGAAGAGCGACGTAACGACAGGTCATTGACAAGTTGTGTCAACAGATAATTAAAGAGGATTAAGAGCCAAAAAACGTTTTTCGATTATTACGTGCTGAAAAAATCCGGAATTTATTTTTTGTTGTAAATCTTAGCTTATTATGTATTTTATCGGAATGTGAAAAAATGTAAAAATCGATCTTTGAGAGCGATTTTGGGGTACCCTGATACCTTAAGCTAATAAAATGCTTTAAAACTTTCTTTAAAACTTTTTATTTAGGCTTGGAACATAAATATGTTTAGTTAGTCTTCGCAATTAATGTTTAAAGTAGATATCCTGAAAAAGTTACTTCGCTGGCAAAGCTTGGTTTCCGCCATTTTTATCTCGAAAACGAGCTCGGAACACCCTATTTTTCTTTTCATTTTTGGAATCACTGTTAAATTCTGTATAAATTGGCTTTTTAACTAAAGAAAATTTTCTAATTACTCCTTCAAAAGTAGTCACGGTCACCATTATAGAATGGCCGAGTCAAGTGAATTTTGCTTCAAGGCCTTGATTACATGATGGTATAGAGACGGTTTAGAGTGCTTTACCATTTCTTACCTTTGTAAGGGACGAATATTTTTTCTTTGTTTCTTGACTCATCAACGTCCATGTCAACCATTCCACTAGACTCTCGTAACATCATTTCCAAACAAATAAACAACAAAAAATTCATGATCTTGAAGAAACTCCTATAAAGAAGGAACAATTGCGTTAACTCGTTGATTGTTTTTTGTAGCTATTTTAACCAAGTTCAAACAAAAGTCTGACTCTTAAACTGATTCCCGCCTGGCAATCTCCCCTTAATGAGCTGAGGTGCTACGGTGGTCATTGAAAAGAAGAGGATTATTCAGCCTATTAAACTTTGTATAAGTTTAGGGACATACCTAAGGATTAGCGAGAGTCCTGTATGTCATGTATGAAACTGCTGCTAATCAAAAACAGTGATGCCACTGTTCCCAACAATTTCAAAATAGATTTCAATCCTAAAGAGAAGGGAGTTTCTTGTTTTTGTTTTGACCCCCAGGTTGGGAATTAGATATTTTATAATGAATTACACAAGCTGTCAGTGTTCCAAATTTGAGGATAAAATTAATTGAAAATCTTAATAAAAACACGTAATTAGATGAAATTCGAGCCAAAAACTAAAAGCTATTCATATGTATTCATGAATATTTACTTAAAGTTTTATCTACAGGTTATTGTACAGTTGTTTCAAAAAAACTTTTACCAATCTCTTAATTTTTTCTACAAAAAAAAAAAAGACTTTATTTCTCGACTTATATGTTATTATGCGCCAGCGATTTTAGACAAGATAAAGGCTGCACATTAATATCATGTCATTCCTAAACGTAGTCTCTCCCTCAGAGGGTTTGAAACAATAGAAAGTTCATAAAATATAAAAAATTCAAAAGCTATTCAAAACCAGAGCAGATGGTACGGTCGATCGTTTTAATTAACGCACTTAGCTTCGAGCTTTATTTCGTAAACATCGATTATTGTTACTTATAATTAATCAATATAGAGAAAGAGTCAAAGTCAACAGGAAAGAATCGATACAAAAGGTTATTTTCATTTTTCGTTTTAGCTTATAACGCTAGCTTTTGGTACCTTTTTGTAACCGAGTTCAAGTCCAACTTGAAGATTTACAGAAAGAGTGAAAAAATTAGAAAGTGAAAAAAAAAAAAATCAAGGTTTTTTATAGCCGTCCTTTTAGAGCTTTCATTCGTAACTACGAACCGAACTGAAATAATGCACAGTAAGACAATGGTTCGTACTACATCTCCTAGACAAGATTCAAGGACTTTTTTAAGGACTTTTCAAGGTCCAAAATGACGATTTCCAATTAAGGATCAATTTTGTTTTGGAATTTTTTTTCTTAACAATCAATGAAAACATCTAAGGGTATTCAAGCTTATAGTCTTTAAATAATTTGAATCGTTGTAAGAGCTACTTTTCGCCCTGATGATGCACTAGAATTGCGAATGCTCGGTAAATTATTAAAAAATCGTGGAAGAAACAAACGTAAACAATATGGTATTCAAGCTTCAAGGAATTCAAGGAGTAGTAGCACGAACCCTGTAAGACACACAATTAGATCTAACCCAACTCACCTTTTAGAATACTTTTCCCTTTACTTTCCGTGGCTCGGACACTGAAATAACGTGATGACGATGATTGAGAAAAAAGTCTGAATATGCTGCAATCGATCCCACATTACAGCTGTTCCCGTTGTATCGCGCGGAATGATTTCAAATTCTTCACTCGGATTGGGTTTTTCCTAGCCGTCAATCATTATGCAAATTAGAGGGTGAACAAGCTTGCTCGATTGCTTGCACGGATTCCGCCATTAAAGAGTGTTTCAAATTCAAACTTTTCTAGATAATCTAAGACGAATCGACGATATTTCAAGAAAAAATATATCTTCGTAAGATCGAGCCCATGAATATTCTTAGGAAATAAGCATTATATTCCTGCATGAGGCTGAAAAACCTTGATGAAAACTCCAACATCGAAACATCAAGAACATGTGTCTCTTGACCATACATAGAACTTGTGCTAAACGGTGGAAATCAGATTGTAAATATATTAATTGAAATAACTCGACAATAATGATATTTAACCTTCTGTTTTATTACTAATCTTCTCAAAGCCCTAGATATGTATGAATCTCCATAAATAGTATATGCATGAATCTCCATAAATAGACGTCCATTGTGAATTCGTTATTCGGTTTGAAATGCAAAACAACAGCCCTGCGATCGTAATCTGTAAATAAATTTATTGCTCTTACAGCTGTTATATGGAAACCAGCTGAGGCTCGGTATTACTAGCTATACGAACCAGTTTCTGAATTGCAAAAATCTATCTTTCAAGAGAAATTTTTGAAGATTTTAAGCAAAATATTCTACCTTGTCTACTTAACAATTAGTCCTCGAGTCCGAATGGTCTACGAGTCATTGACTCGTAGGCCATGAGGGCGAGAGGTCTAATTGTTTTAGTAAAAACCTACTAATCGGTCCAATAAAAGGATGCAAAAAGTTTTTGATTTTTTTTGGTTTTCAAAACCGGCGCTTTCCGCTACTAGAGGTCTATCACTAATAGACCCCTAGTAGCTCAGCCAATCACAGGGCTCGATAGACCATTAGTAGGTTTTTTTCTAATAGTGTATAGCTCGAGATTCTCACGGGAGACCATTACTAGTACAGCATTCCATTATCATGGCAATAGCTTGAATACTTGACAGGAAAAAAGGCTGAAAAACAATTCTCCCTCTCGATTTAAAGCTTAGAACACTATCGATTATTTTTAAATGATCGAAGAAGTTTGAATTTGAAGCACTTTGTACACAGGTAGCCCAAGCTATGGTTCTGAATATATATAGAGAGAATGTATGGCAGATCAAAAAATTTCTTTAAAATAAAATAAATTTCATATTTTATTGTTTCTTTACCGGTATATCAATGTTTTATTGCAGGTTTTGTGGTTTCCTGACGATTTGGTTGCATTTTAAGGCGATTTTAGGAAATTTTATCTCCTCTCTAAAGACGAAGTCAAGGTAGGAATCCTCAGACTCGGGTGCTTTGCTTCAACAGGCCGTAAATCGCCAGAAATCTGTTCCACAGCAAATTTTTCACTGGCTACCCTTTGCCCAATAAATATCCAACACATCCAATCCGAAAATGGCCATATCGCTTCACTTCTTCCCGTCGAAATTCGCAAATATATACGCTTTACTTTGACAACTTCATCGGCGGACGGATCAGCCTCGCCACGGATTCAACGGTTGGTGACAAATCATTAACTATGTGGGGGAGGGTACATGACAAACGTTGACCTTTGCCTAGCCTAAAAACCGCTCGATGACAGCGAGAAACAAGACCAATGTTTAGCTGAACGGAATGTAAAATTTATGCAGAGGAAAACCAGAACGTTTAGAGTTCTATTTCGTAAACATTATCTAGAAATCTTGAATTATTTTTGGTTATATGGATAAGGAATCTTTTATTTCGAGCGGTTTTTAGTCTAGGCAAAGGTCAACGTTTGTCATGTACCCTCCCCCACATAGTTAATGATTTGTCACCAACCGTTGAATCCGTGGCGAGGCTGATCCGTCCGCCGATGAAGTTGTCAAAGTAAAGCGTATATATTTGCGAATTTCGACGGGAAGAAGTGAAGCGATATGGCCATTTTCGGATTGGATGTGTTGGATATTTATTGGGCAAAGGGTAGCCAGTGAAAAATTTGCTGTGGAACAGATTTCTGGCGATTTACGGCCTGTTGAAGCAAAGCACCCGAGTCTGAGGATTCCTACCTTGACTTCGTCTTTAGAGAGGAGATAAAATTTCCTAAAATCGCCTTAAAATGCAACCAAATCGTCAGGAAACCACAAAACCTGCAATAAAACATTGATATACCGGTAAAGAAACAATAAAATATGAAATTTATTTTATTTTAAAGAAATTTTTTGATCTGCCATACATTCTCTCTATATATATTCAGAACCATAGCTTGGGCTACCTGTGCTTTGTAATGGCGGAATCTGTGCAAGTGCTAATTTGCATAATGATTGACGGCTAGGAAAAACCCAATCCGAGTGAAGAATATTAAATCATTCCGCGCGATACAACGGTTTTGGCTGTAAAATTCCTAAGTTGCTTTCTTTTTCTTTTTCTTTTTTTTCTTGTTCTCGGCCATCATCGTTTTCTTTCTGTTCATCTTTGGGAGTTTTTTGAAAGGTACTTTCGGCTGGTTGAACCAATATGATTACCGGCTTTAGTGAAACTTGGATGCGAAGAAACTCAAAGTCATAATCACCGTTCACTGGTTCACTAGTAGTTTCTAAGGAGATATTTTCTCTTGGGTATTTTCTTTCTCCTATTCCTGGTTTGACTGAATTCATTTTTTGTTGAAACTTTTCCTGCAACTTGTTGAGAACTTTGAACATTTTATATGTCGAACACACGCTTAGCGTACAGCTCTGACTGGATTTGAGAAAGGCTAACTAACAAACAGTGCGGAATGTCGGCTATTTATGGTTGCAACTCCTCTTAGTTGTTGTAGTTACCGTTGCCATCGTAAACTATGAAATGACTTATTCGAATTCTACACAGTAAATTCGATAGGGCTGATTTGGCCCCACAGAGCCGTTCTGGCATTTTTAAAATAGTGCTATTTTGGCCCAGAGATGGGTCAAAATAGAACAAAATGCTATTTTGGCCCCATGAAAGCCATTTTGGCATAGCTTTATTAGTAATGTTTTGGCCCAAGGGTAAGCCAAAAAAGAATAAGAGGCTATCTTGGCTCTACCACAGCCATTTTGACCCTATAACATTTAGTGCTGTTTTGGCCCAAAAGCTGGCGAAAACGGGAAAAGGGGCTATTTTAGTTTGAGGGAGCCATTATGGCCTCATAACATTTAGTGCTGTTTTGGCCCAAAAGCTGGCGAAAACGGGAAAAGGGGCTATTTTAGTTTGAGGGAGCCATTATGGCCTCATAACATTTAGTGCTGTTTTGGCCCAAAGGCTGGCCAAAATGGGACGAGGGGCTATTTTAGTTTGAGGGAGCCATTTTGGCCTCATAACATTTAGTGCTGTTTTGGCCCAAAGGCTGGCTAAAACGGGACGAGGGGCTATTTTAGTTTGAGGGAGCCATTTTGGCCCTATAACATTTAGGGCTGTTTTGGCCAAAAGGGCTGTTTAAGTTTACTATTTGCTAATCGGGTTACCATATTAAACAAAAGGTTAATTATAATATCATATCCTATATATAAAGCTGTTCTGGTTCTATCATGGGCTAAAATCTGTAAAATGGAAACCAAGGTGCTATTTTAGAATCCAGGGGGCCATTTTGGCTCCATACATATCTTGTCTAAATTTGTTTTTTATTTTGAACTGATCGTGCAAATATTTTTTTGAAATAGATAAATTACAAACTTTGCCGTAGCGAAAAAGCAATTTGAGTAAATATCATTTGATTGTATAGCCAATAACGTATATGAAATGCAAACCTGCCCGAAAAAATGATCCCATAACTCATTGCGTCCCGAAAGACCATGATTCTCAGCGGGGAAGGCATTTCAAAGCCCGCCATTTTCAAGAAGCATGGCCAACGACATGGCGAACAGTAGCTTCTTTATGTGATTCTTTTAAACCCTTTTAGGTAAGAATATTGACTGAAACTCAGAAGAACGGCACTTAAGATGTTCAAGATCATTTTGGATCAGATTTTTTCCTTGAAGATGGCTAAATTATCGGTGAGTAGATTATTTTAGCCGAACCTTTGTCCTTTGCCTATAAAAGTTTACAACTGTAATAATAAACTTCATGGAGCTTCAAATGTTTTTTTAGGGTTAATTTTTGATAATAGAAAGCGGTGAATTGTGTAGAATTGCCTATAATTATCTGTGGTTTCACTTTTTCAATACTTTTTAAGCTCATGGTTTTGTTTGCTTCTACTTAGAGATGGAGATTACACATTATATATGGAGCAGCAATTGACTACATACAGTCATGTAGAGTAAAGGAGTAGCAGCTACTTGCAAGTATAAACTGATATACTCATAATATAAAGAATATACAATGTTTTCAGATAATTAGGTTTTTTTAGGTTTTTGACTAAATTGAAAATTCGCTTTTGTCTCTGATCGTGATTGCTATTTTTATTAAATCATGGTTACACTGTAAACAAGTCTTCAACAGTTATTTTAATGAATGAATAAAAATGACTACACCGATTATGCAGCAAAAAAGGCGATTTCCGGATCATTTAGTGGCTCTAGACATGGGATAAATTGGCCCCTTTAAAATTGGGCCAAAAAACGGCCCTAATATTAAGGACTAAAACGGCCCCGTCAAAAGAGGGCGGTATCCGGGTCAAAAATTGGCTCTAGACATGGACAAAAATTGGCCCCTATAAAATTGGGCCAAAAAACGGCCCTAATATTAAGGGCTAAAACGGCCTCGTCAAAAGAGGGCGGTATCCGGGTCAAAAATTGGCTCTAGACATGGGAGAAATTGGCCCCTATAAAATTGGGCCAAAAAACGGCCCTAATATTAAGGGCTAAAACGGCCCCGTCAAAAGAGGGCGGTATCCGGGTCAAAAATTGGCTCTAGACATGAGCTAAATTGGCCCCTTTAAAATTGGGCCAAAAAACGGCCCTAATATTAAGGGCTAAAACGGCCCCGTCAAAAGAGGGCGGTATCCGGGTCAAAAATTGGCTCTAGACATTGGCTAAATTGGCCCCTATAAAATTGGGCCAAAAAAAAGTCCTAATATTAAAGGCTAAAACGGCCCCGTCAAAAGAGGGCGGTATCCGGGTCAAACGTTTGGCCCCATTTTTGGGGCTGAAACGGCCCCGAACTGATTTACTGTGTAATAAGTGAGTTTCTCTAGATCTAAGAATCACTGAAATTACGAGTGTTATTTTGTTTGTTTATAGTTTCTTAGCAACGAGTAAGCCATTCCTTGGTTGTCTGAATTCATTTTTTGTTAAGACTTTTCCTGCAAATTGTTGAGAACTTTAAACATTTTATGTATTCGTACTCCAGCTTTGCTCCTGAGTTGAGAATGGCTAACTAGTACTAAGAACATACAGTGAATGTCGGCTATTTATGGTTGCAACTCCCTTTAGTTATTGTATAGTTACCGTTGCCATCGTAAAATATGAAATGACTTATTCGAATTCTAATACGTGAGTTTCTCTAGATCTAAGAATCACTCAAATCACAAGTATTATTTTGTTTGTTTATAGTTTCTTAGCGACGAGTAAGCTATTCCTTGGTTGTGAAAATAAAATAAAAGTGTCTCCTTGTGTACTCTTTAAGATGTTTCTATCCTTTTTTTATAACCAAACCAAACTTTATTTTCATTGGGGTTTTTTAAAACAAACTTTCTGAGTGTACCTAAATACCGAGCCAGGATCCGAGCCAGGACTCGAGTCAGGACTCGAGCCAGGACTCGAGTCAGGACTCAAACCATTTGACATTTTTTATCGTAATATAAGTATTTTGAGTAAAAATTATTTTAATTAAACTAAAAAAAAATATTTTAATAAAAATCATTTTAATTAAACTCCATTTTTCGGAACGGGAGCGCACGCATTTAGGTCCCAGTTTTTTTCGGTATTTTTGTGAGCCTGCGATAGTGACGGGAGTTTGTACTTTAAACAGACACATTTGATGTGAAGTTGTCTGATTTTACCGAATAAGGTGTATAAAATCTCGTTTCGCAGCATAAAGTCCGTGCATGCGAATATATTAAAAGTGGTCATACTTTTGCGCGTCGCGCTGTAAGCCTTGGTGTCTGGCTATCAAAAAGGATCTGTTAAGGTATGAGACCTGGGTTAAGTGGCTGTCATTTCTACGAAATTAACTTACACTGTATCCAATACACCATAAAAAGTACTTCATAATTAATATATATATAAATTTTTTTTTTCAAAATTACACATCAAAGGTGTGAAATTTCACACCTAAGGTGTCAAAAAAACGCAGGCAACCCGAGGCTCTTTTTCAGTAATTTATCAATATCTCACTAGAAATAATAACAATAAAAAATTTAACTTGGCGTCAAGTCAAACTAAGTAGGGCTTATTGTTTAGGTCAAGTTAGATGTCAGCTGGAGTTTTTGGTTTGCCAGACAAACCCAGTAAAGAAATACAGTTTCAGTTTTCCTTTTTTTAACCCTGCCTATGAAAATAGTATCTGTTGTATCTAGAGTTAGGAGGGCTTATTGTTCAGCTGAACTTTAACTGTTATTGAAAGGAGGTTGCCATTCAAACTCGGTTATTTAATTTCAGTTTTGTTTCTTGGTTCAAGTTACGCCAGAAATTGCCTGGCTATCTCTTATTGTGTTCAATAAAGTTGTTAGATTTTGTTTAGTTATTGGAGATTGAAACGTTAGGAACGATGGCTACGCAGGTTAATAAATTTGAGAAATGCTAGGTTAGTAATGATCAAGGTCAATTAATAAATCTTTAAGTTGTAAAAGCTTTCTAATGTGCACACTCAAACCAAAATAAACGTACGTATAATGACCAGCAATGTATGTCTAATTCCAACTGTCTGGCCGGCAAATAGCGCATAATATATATATATATATATATGCAAGGCAAGCATCTCTTGTCAAAGCGTTTTTTAACATATTAAACACTGGACCCGAATGTTATGTAATTCAGTAAAAAGTCAAGGATATAGTTAAATCTTGTTTTCGCATTATCTACACCGGATAATTTTTTTTGAATTAATTTAAAATGTTAATGTTAAATTCAAAACATTCCTTCGTGAAAAAGCAGGATTAACCCAAGTCCTGACTCGAGTCCTGGCTCGAGTCCTGGCTCGAGTCCTGACTCGAGTCCTGGCTTTGCTATTAGTTTATCTCAAACTTTCCGAAGCTGTATTTATTTGAAATTCACACCAGACTTTAGCCTTAGATTGAAGTTTATGGTGATGTGCATTTCAGTGGAATCAATTATATTTCTATGGCAACGATAAACAAGAAACATTGAAATCAGTTGGACTTAATGTGATGCGAGTTTGCAAATTTTTTGTCCAATAATTTTGTTTTAAAAGTTGCCACAAATATGTATTTTGAGTGCTAAAGGTAAAGAAACTATATTTAACGTCGGTAGTTCCTTCAGCTACGTGGCTGGTATCAATGGAAGCCGACGATGCGCACTTTAACCCCTCTCTCCATCAGTGCTCTGTTTTAAGAGTATTCAAAGCTGAAGCTACACGGATTAGAAAGAAGTCGAAACAGACGTGGAGATCCTGAGGATCGAACCTACGCCTGCTCCTACAAAAAAAAGATATATAATAAAAAATAATGCTCACTGAATTCGTTAAGATTAAAAGGTGAAGATATAATTTTTCAAAAATGTAGCCGTTGCGGCCATCCTTTTCGGGGAAAATAGGATAATGGAGTAGCAAGCTGTTTCAGTGGCCTTCAGTCCATATCGGCCTCTAATAATAAAAACAAAAGAAATTTTTCATTTTATTGTGTTGAAGAATACGTTTTGTATGCAAAAATTTCAAAAAACAGTACACTTTGACTGTCCTTAAGGTTTACGATCCTCTATATTTGAACTTTTTGGCGCTTTCCTTAGAATTTAGCTTGAATATTTCGAGTTTGCATGGTTCAATTGATTTAAACACTGTTAAATAATTACACCTGTTTTGCAAAAAATGGTTAATTCCTATTTTTTATATGACAAAGTTTTTGCCATTAGATGCATGTAATATATTTTGACCTTTGTTTGAGTTCAAATAAGCCATCCCATGGGAAGCTTGATTAGTCATTGGTCTGATTTGGACAAGTTTCAATAGACCCTTTTCGAATATGGCGTCTATGACGTCAAACGAGAAGAATGAGAATGTCCCGGATGTCGAAACACAATGATTTCCACAATGATGTTTACGAAAAAAATACCCTATCTAAGACTCGAAACATAGAAGAGTAAATTCCTGTTGAAAACTTCGCTTCCAGGTATGCTTGAACAAGTCAATAAGATCAGTACTTTATAATGAAATGGGAACGCACCGAGTCAAGATCAAACGATGCCCACGTTCACAGATTATTTGAATTAAAAGAGCATGAATATTTAATACCAAAAATTGAAAGCAATAAATATGGCTTGCTGTAACTTGCTGCCCTGAACTCATCACATCATGAATAAACTCCACACAATGACATATACTTTGAAAACTCTCTTGACAATCCTATTGACAGTTGTTTCTGTAAAAGGTAAGTAAGATACAAGACATTTTAGATTCCGTTTAGTAATTTTAACCACGATTAGTAAAAGTTCCCCCAATCTCGAAAATAACAAAATAGTTTCGACACACAGCTGTCAAGACATTTTACTTCAGCTTTACACACTCTTCTTATTTTTCCTTATCTTAAAGTGGAGAAAAATACATTGAGGTTCATATTTTTCCTAAGTTTTTTACTTTATTGTTTCGCAGCAAATTTCTTCCACAAACATTTTGCACTTTATTATTCATATACTCTAGCAACAAAAAAACACATAAATGCAAAATCACATTTCTGAAATTTGTTGAAACTATTCTTTTCCTAGATTTTATGTTCGTTAACATTTTTTTTGCCGTTTTTTAAAAGTACTTTGCAATTTGCAATTGAAAGTTCTTTGAATATTTGAATTCACGCAGAGTTGGAAAGACGGTATTGTGTATTAATGCTCTAAAACTACCCAGGACATTCTAAAGTTTGTGATTTCGGTAAAAAACGCATTTATTTCTCATTTCCCCCCCACAATTTTACATAAAATATAGCAATATTTCACTAGTTTGCATTGAATCTTTCCATTTTTTACGAAAGAGAGAGAAATATAGTCACAATTCATACGTATTTTGACATAATAAGCGTTAACCAACTTTGTCAAATTTTTATCAAAAACTTTAAAATTTGACGGAAGTTAGCTTTTAAAGAAATTATGTCAAAAAACGCATTGATTTACTAATTCCTTCCATTAACAGTTACCAATTTTACGGTAAAAATAAGGCATTTTAATAAGAATTTAACATAACAGCAAGTAACATCATGTTTTAGCTAATTTCACAGCATTTTTTTGTTGTGGAAAAAAAAGACCCAAAAATGTGTATTTTACTGTAAAAAACTCACGGTAAAAATCGCACTATTTTATTAATATTTGACGTTCAACTAACTGGCACAGAAATTTCTGAGCCAACTAACCAGAGAATCACTGGCACAGAAATTTCTGAGTCACCTAACTAGATCACAACTGGCACAGAAATTTCTGAGCCATCTAACCAGAGCATCACTGGCACAGAAATTTCTGTGCCACCTAAATAGATCACAACTGGCACAGAAATTTCTGAGCCATCTAAGCAGAGCATCACTGGCACAGAAATTTCTGTGCCACCTAAATAGATCACAACTGGCACAGAAATTTCTGTGCCACCTAAATAGATCACAACTGGCACAGAAATTTCTGAGTCACCTAACCAGAGCTTAGAATATAGTCATACTCACTCGACCAATCAGCAATCAGTATTTCAATGCTCTATATTCCATAGAGAAACTAGGGTGTCAAGTGGTGGGGGACTTGAAGCACAGGGAAAATACGGGGTTATTAATTAGTATTCTCTAAGTTAGACATTAGTATTCCCTATATAGAGAATACTAATAAGGCCTTTTGTTTTCTTTTTGTTTCAAGGTCTTATTAGTATTCACTATATAGGGAATACTAATGTCTAACTTAAAAAATACTAATTGAATAAACCTGTATTTTCCCTGAGCTTCAAGGCTCTTTTCATTTTGACACCTCAGTATAATTACCCTATTGGATATACAGAAAATTATTCAATGTCCCCCTTACCAAAAGATTTAAGTCTTAGAGTTTTAAATCATATCTGAAATGTCGTAATATATAGCTCATGATAGCAAATTCAATTAACGTTGTCGTCAGTAAAAAAATCCTAAACATTATTTGCTTTTTTTACCAACAAACTTCACTGTAGGCTATCTAAAAATTAAGGAGTATATGTCCAAGTCGTAGAATTTGCAAGCATACAGTGTCTGATTGTTATAATGCCACGGTGAAACTAGTTTCATGAATCATGATTTCATTATAAGGTAGTAGCTTAATATATATTTCTTTGGCACTTGTACTAACTTTGCAAATCGAAATATCAAATTTTGGAAGCATTTCTGTGATTTCTTTGAATCGATTCTAGACCACGTCTTGCCAATATTCAGCTTTCAAACGGCAACTTATTTGCGTTCTTTGACGTAGTACTAAATAAATTTAGATAAGTTTTGGTTCCTTACTGGCGTATGCACATGGTAATAGACCTTTTGTATATCGGACATTTGTCTCATGTACCAGAGTGTCCCACTTTAGGAAAACCATTGTTATGCATACACGTGTGTGAAATCGGCATTCGCCGTGCAAATGAAGAGGCTATTATTAATTTTGGAATTAATGAAATGATTGGATGGTTAGCTTTCAAAGAAATGTATGAAAGATAACTCTCAAAAATATGCCTGTTTATTAAATCAGTGTTGTTTTATTTATATTTGACGATACACAAAAGTGAGACAATCTTTTTATTAAGAAATAATACTATGGGTTCATTTTATCGGTGTATACAACCGGTGTAACTATCGTGTAATAATATCGCGTACTCCTACGGCGGCGGTAATTCAAATTAACGTGTAGCGTTCGCTCCAATGCAGCGCGCTATACTGGTATACACTGATAACTTACACCCATTATGTGATTCATTATTATGTTTAATGCATACCCCGATAGTTCTCAAAAATTAGTCCGAATCATCGGACGAAATCTCTTGCCATTTATTGATAGCCTTCTTATGTGCTTTGGCTGCGCTAGAAACTGAATGGACCATTTCTGGCATCAAATCCAATATGGCTTCCAGTTTTCCTTTCTTGCCCTTTTTCTTCTTTGGTTCGGTGGCTTCTACTTCAGCTATAGGGGGAAAAAAGGTGTGATTATCATTCTACACAATGGAGCTGTTGCGAAATGTTTGTACATTGCGATGCGCTGATCACAAAATGTTGTCAGCCAGTAACGCAAGACTTTTCCCACAATAACGTTTGGACATTGTACATTAATTATACAATGATACAGATGTAGAAATTTAACAGTGTAGTGTACAATATATTACTTGGTATTGACCTACCCGTCACTTCGTCACTCATTTCAAAGATGTCTCTGTCGATATCCTGTTTCTTTTTTTCTAAAGAATGGGTTTTCTTGACCCACTCATTGGCACTTTTATCTT
Source organism: Anthopleura xanthogrammica (assembly GCA_964019055.1). Lineage (NCBI taxonomy): Eukaryota > Metazoa > Cnidaria > Anthozoa > Actiniaria > Actiniidae > Anthopleura > Anthopleura xanthogrammica. Next base: position 7,644,871 of record OZ025213.1, read on the forward strand.
GTCCGGGTTTGAATATGTACATTTCATCTGGGTCTTCCTTTTCCTCTTCTGCACTACTACTTTGATAAAGCAGCTCAGCGTCAGCAGCACAACTGTTGCTTGACACGTGTCGTGTCGTCGACGTACTTGGCTTTGAGCTGTTTATGGTCGTCGAGGTCGTTGACAAGGTCGTAGTCGAAGTTGCCTTAGTGTCGCTAAAAAGAAAGAAACATTTTTAAGCTTCCTTGTTTGATGCACTGGGACGTAAATTTTAAAATGAAAACATATAAAGCTATATGAAGCGTAAAACAACTTTACATTTCTTTTATCTTTCTGGAAATTCTGCGTCTAGCTGCCTCTCTGGATGCTCCGCCAACAGTACCCACCGAAGAATAGTACGCCTTTTCGTGTGGGCCAAGTTTGATGGCCATTAACTCGACATATCGAAGCACTTTGGTTGGCAGACGCCCGACATTCTGAACTGCTTCTTCAATTACAGCCATTTCTTGCGCTTTGTTGGGCTTTATCTTGTTCACGGTTTTCTTACTCTCGATTTTTTTTGTCATTTCCAAGGCATTTTTTTCCTGTTCTTGCATATTTTCAATTTCGCTCAGTTGTTCCAAAACGGGCTTTCCTGCAAATGCTGCTTCGAGAAATATGTTTCTTTTTCCTGACATCTTTTCATCGAAGCCAAGGTGCATCTGATAGTGATATCATGCACTTTCGAGTTGGATTTATACTCAAAAGATGCGAAATGCTAACAATTACAATGAAGTTAATTTTTGTCGCCGAAAACACCTCTTGACATTGTTGAATGTTCTGTCGTTCCTTTTGAATATTTATTGTGAGGTGTAATTATTTGCGTTCATTGTTATTGGTTTATTTGGAAACAAATTCCCAAGGCGCCACCGGAATGTGTGAAGTTGTTGTGTGTGTGTTGCAGTTTGGCATGCATGTTTGTTGTTGTCGTTGTCAAAAGAACAAACAAACAATCCACACGCTATTGTTGTTATGCTAGATTAACACTTGCAATCATATATTGTTCAAAGCTTTTTAATATTGGTCAAACTTCCATCACCTTAAAGGCGGTCCAAATGATGCATCCCCCAGTATTTCCATCGTTGTTTGGTCATGCTGCATTTACTATAATAAGTGTATTAGAAATTATATCCTTAACTAAAAGAAAATTTCCAACGTTTCCGTTTGAAATATTGAGCATGTCTTGTATTATATTGGTGTGCATACTTCAAGTTCTGGATGAATACAAAATAGGCGTTTTGGAGCGTCTCGGTATTTTTGGTCCTGACGCACATGGTGGTCGGGATTATTTCTCGTACATTAAGAAATCACCTATCAAATTTTGGTATTTGACTGGAGAAACAGTTGAAACATTTCAGGACATCGTTGACAGGATGAGACTGCCTATCATTGCACTAAATCGTTGTCGTAACGGTACTCAGAGAAGACCAAGAATTCAAAGGTTGAACATTTCAAATCGACTTTTATTGGTGCTAATTTGGCTTCGTAGATATCCACGACTCCACACCATTGGGAGCATGTTTAAAATTGACATAGCCTCTATCAGTCGAACTGTTCAAGAACTGGTTCCTTTATTGCTGGAAAATTTCTCTAATGAAATTGAATGGCCAACGGAAAACGAATGGCGAGATTGGGCTGGACACTGGAAGCATTTTCCTACCTGCGTGGGAATTATTGATGCGACAATTCACGAAATATGTCGTCCCTCTAGAAGACAGGCGTTGTTTTACCGCGGTGACAAGAAAAAGCATTTTATGTCAAGTACCTTGATCGTAACCCCAGATGGGATGATAGTTCATTGTTCTGCAGCGTAAGATGAAATATTATGTATTTAAAATGCGACTATAGTGCACTGATTGACTGATAAAATTTTTTATTCCTTCAGATTTCCAGGTCATTTAAATGACATAAACTGTTTCAACATGATGCCAACCATCGGTCCTGGATGTGACCTGGCCCTTCCACATCGCTGCCATATTATGGCAGATTTAGGTTATCCACCCCACCCAGTCCTTGTCAGGCCAAAGAAAAGGAATCAGATCAGGGGGAATGCAAGGCTGGAACGTATAAACAACGAGTTAAGAAGTTGCCGAGTCAAAGTTGAACACGCCATAGGATTTTTTAAAACCTACAGATGTATTTCGGGTCGTTGGAGACACAGACGCGCCTTCCTTCCCATCGTTGTACATTGTTGTGCTTGTTTGAGCAACAGAAGACGGAGATTTTTATAACTATATACATGCATATATCTGTGACGTAATTGATATAGTTAATAAAGAAATATATTGTGCTGTAGGTAGCTTTTTCAACCCGATATTGGCATATTTCGTTTATTACAGCCATTTGCGGCTCCTTTCCAAAAAGCGGCCCAATAAAAATAAATACGATTTACTAGAATTATAATTTTAGGTACCAGGCTGATTTGTATAATTTTCTCCGATGGGCTAATCAAAATCAGGCTGATAAAATCGTAGCGTGTTCTGTAAAGGATCAAACACTAGGGCGAGGGCATTCTTCAAAATAAAGACCGAGGCCGAGGTCTTTATTTTTAAAGAATGCCCTAGCTCGCGTGTTTGATCTTAGTTAATAACCAGCCCGTAACAAGTCTATATTTTTGAAATATAGACCTGTACCGGGGACAATATTCAGCCGTGTTGATAATCAACAAAAAACAGCACTGAACAATAGGATTAGGGAGTGGCTGGTTATTAATTCCAAATAAAAATAGCGTGTTTTGCGTGCTGCATCAGCTCACTTCAGACTTCTAATTTTATGCAGATCTAAAGTGTGAACCCCGGGTGTGAACCCTCCTCATTATCTTTCTACACGTGAGCTGATAAGTGGGACACTCTGGTACATGAGACAAATGTCCGATATACAAAAGGTCTAATGGAGTAGTATTTTTGACTGTTATGGACATACTATGGCCTTTTACATTCGCTCTGACATCTATGAGATAAAATTCAAAAAGCTTTTTTTTTTCTTCTTCAAAACTTGTACTTACAATTTTGTCTTGGAATTATATTGAAACTTGTCGACAGAAACCTTGGCCGCTTACGTCTCTTCACGTTACAGTTACAACTGACTATGTAAATTCTCGATTAAAATTCTTAAGTCTCGGGGGACAGACCATCACATGCATGTTTTTAATGAACAGAGCATTTTATTGTATTTCTGTTATTTCAAAGCTAAAAAAATATGTGGTATATTACTTTTATTCAAAGATTAATTTTCTCTTGGGAGGGGAACAAAAAAACGTAGTAAACAAATGCATACAAACAATGATCTCGTGAGTATGACTTTATATTCTAAATCGGTTAGAGAATAAACACTCGTGCTTTATGGGATTTAAAGCTCCTCGCAATGATAGAAAGCCTGTCGGGCTTCGCCCTCGTGCTCTATAAAATCGTGTTTAATTTAAACTAAGTTTAAAGCGATATGATATTCCCAAATCAAGGGGAAACATTCTTAGATATTTAGCATGAAACTCTACTAAATTTACATTCATAAGCTTACTGTACGTTCTTTTACTGTTGATATCACATTGGTCACTTCGCTGTCCACGCTGCTTGATGTACACAATCCCTGGGAGTCTAGCACTGATTTCCATGAGGCGCTAGTCATTGGCAATCAAGATATCGTGTAAATACTAAAGCCGAAGAAACCAGTAAAACTGACACTGGAGAGAGTGATGGCGCCGTGATCTAACATCAGCTTCAACTGAATTACTTTTATGAACTGATGAACTTAAAGAGATTTGTATAGAAGCGCTCTAAAGCCCTCAAATAACGCTAGCGGGTTAATTTTGTGGCGTTTGGGGCTATCATGATACCTCCAATAACTCAGAACCCCAAGAAAACACTCAAAAATACCAAATGAAATAACAAAGTTTGATTGTGAACACTATTTGGTAGCAATATCGTATTTTTAAGAGTAATATTCGCTATAAAAAGAATTGGTTAATTCAAACTATTATGCTCTGGTTAGGTGACTCAGAAATTTCTGTCCCAGTTGTGATCTATTTAGGTGGCACAGAAATTTCTGTGCCAGTTGTGATCTATTTAGGTGGCACAGAAATTTCTGTGCCAGTTGTGATCTATTTAGGTGGCTCAGAAATTTCTGTGCCAGTTGTGATCTATTTAGGTGGCACAGAAATTTCTGTGCCCGTTGTGATCTATTTAGGTGGCACAGAAATTTCTGTGCCCGTTGTGATCTATTTAGGTGGCACAGAAATTTCTGTGCCAGTTGTGATCTATTTAGGTGGCACAGAAATTTCTGTGCCAGTTGTGATCTATTTAGGTGGCACAGAAATTTCTGTGCCAGTTGTAATCTATTTAGGTGGCTCAGAAATTTCTGTGCCCGTTGTGATCTATTTAGGTGGCACAGACATTTCTGTGCCAGTTGTGATCTATTTAGGTGGCACAGAAATTTCTGTGCCAGTTGTGATCTATTTAGGTGGCACAGAAATTTCTGTGCCAGTTGTGATCTATTTAGGTGGCTCAGAAATTTCTGTGCCAGTTGTAATCTATTTAGGTGGCTCAGAAATTTCTGTGCCCGTTGTGATCTATTTAGGTGGCACAGACATTTCTGTGCCAGTTGTGATCTATTTAGGTGGCACAGAAATTTCTGTGCCCGTTGTGATCTATTTAGGTGGCACAGAAATTTCTGTGCCAGTTGTGATCTATTTAGGTGGCACAGAAATTTCTGTGCCCGTTGTGATCTATTTAGGTGGCACAGAAATTTCTGTGCCAGTTGTGATCTATTTAGGTGGCACAGAAATTTCTGTGCCCGTTGTGATCTATTTAGGTGGCACAGAAATTTCTGTGCCAGTTGTGATCTATTTAGGTGGCACAGAAATTTCTGTGCCCGTTGTGATCTATTTAGGTGGCACAGAAATTTCTGTGCCAGTTGTGATCTATTTAGGTGGCACAGAAATTTCTGTGCCAGTTGTGATCTATTTAGGTGGCACAGAAATTTCTGTGCCCGTTGTGATCTATTTAGGTGGCACAGAAATTTCTGTGCCCGTTGTGATCTATTTAGGTGGCACAGAAATTTCTGTGCCAGTTGTGATCTATTTAGGTGGCACAGAAATTTCTGTGCCCGTTGTGATCTATTTAGGTGGCACAGAAATTTCTGTGCCAGTTGTGATCTATTTAGATGGCACAGAAATTTCTGTGCCAGTGATGCTTTGGTTAGATGGCTCAGAAATTTCTGTGCCAGTGGTGATCTAGTTAGCTGACTCAGAAATTTCTGTGGCAGTGATGCTCTCGTTAGGTTGGGCTCAGAAATTTCTGTGCCAGTGATGCTTTCGTTAGGTTGGGCTCAGAAATTTCTGTGCCAGTGATGTTCTGGTTGGTTGGCTCAGAAATTTCTGTGCCAGTGTTGCTCTGGTTAGTTGGCTCAGAAATTTCTGTGCCAGTGGTGATCTAGTTAAGTGACTCAGAAATTTCTGTGTCATAGTCGCTATAATGAGCTGCCGCCGAAACCTCTGTGCGACAGCATCTGCAGATTGAGTCCGGAAACATTTCAGTTTTATTAACAAAATTTGACATTTTGAAAAATTCATACTCCTTGTATGAAATGGCAAATAATAGCAAAAATGTCCGAAAATTGACATTCACTAAGAATGGAAAAAATCAAAAGGTTTCCATGGATTTTGACATTTTTTACTGCGCAATTTGACAAAATGTCAAAATCGTACCGAATAAGCTCAATGTTTCCAAAAAAAAACCAACTTTAGGATGTCCCGGGTACTTTTAGAGCATGTAATAACAGTGAGGACACTCGAACCATGAACACTTGATATTTTTATATTTTTTATTTTATGAACTTTCTACTGCTTCAAACCTTCTAAAAATGAAGTACTGAACTCAAATAATCTTATTGTCAAAATAAATCATATTTCCAATCGTTTCACACAAGGGATAAAGGAGAAAAAAGTCATGAAAAAGCCTCAAAGTGTTCACCGGCGGTTCGAGTGTCCTCACTGTAAACGGTGTTAAACAATTGTATTAAAAGTGAAAATACTCGATTCCTTTTACTTTCCTGTAATTAGAATTCCTTTTCCTTTTCAGTATTACCTTTATATTGTGTACTCAGTAATTTTTTCCCATCTGTTATTTAACTATTTCACCGGCGCAGTTCAGCAATTAAAAAACAGCCGGCTTGTACGTTGACGTGATACAACATTTGTTTAACATTCCACAGTTGATACAATATAAAACCAAGCTTTAGGACACTGCGTCCATATTCAACTATTTTTGTGTTTTATACTGATATAAACGTAGACGAAACGAATATTGAAAGTTTTTATATCAATTGATAGTTTTTACCGCCATCACCGAATCAGCTTTATTCTGTGTCTTTTTACAATAAAAATTGTTTTCACTGACTTTTGAACAACTGAATTTTTTTAGTATTGATCAAATCAAAAATGGCTGTCCCTCCTCTAGAAGACTGACGTGTATTAGGATCTTGAAATTCAAATTTTATCAATACCTTAGAATTGATCATTTCTTGGTTGATGAAAGTCAGACCGGGCACGGCTATCTCATAGATTCAATTGGAATTTGGTTTCTCAGTTAAAGGAAAACCGTAGAAACCGGATAAAAACCCTCAGTTGTGAATCAAGAGAGTGAAGCGAGAGGATAGAGAACTATCTCCACGTCAAAATTAGTCGTTAAAAAGTCTAGAATCGAACATTCAAGGTCTTTGACTTTTAAAATTGGATCGAATATATATAATTGTCCTTGACACCTCCCCCTGTACAGGTGATGGTGGTTGTAAGGTACTGGACATTCTTGACTGTGAGAAAAACAAAACCTTCACTCGTCACGTGATCAAATCTTTCAGAATCTTAGCACCCGGATTAGAGGATTGTCAGCACAAATGTTATCTGCAAGACAACTGTGTGTCGTACAACTTGGGTCTAGTGGAAGGGATGGTAACATCATGTGAACTGAATGACGCTGATCATTGGATGTGGCCGCAACACGTGGTACCAAAAGAGGGTTTTGAATACTGTCCTATCAAAGTGAGTACCAATAATATCTTTACTGTGACTGGATGAAATTTAGGTGAGAGTTAAAGTCGAGTTCAGGCGGCTCAAAGGCTTCTCGACCATGACTGTGTGGCCTGGTTCTGTGATATAATTAAGAGAGCTTATGTCAGGTCAGCGGTCTTTGTAAGACGTTTACATATTAAATAGTTGTTAGAATCACAATGGCGGCTTGATTACTCAAGATCTCACATGGTGTCAGAACCCAAGACAAATCCACGCTAAAACCTAGCCATCCGGAAACAATCCAAACAAATTCTGAAAATGACAAACGTTAACTTTGAGTACCCCCAAATAGACTGGAACAGCGATGACTTATATCAAGAATTTAGCCGATTTAAAAGTCATGTAGAATTCGTGTTTGCTGGACCACTCGCTAGTTCGAGTGACAAAGAAAAAGCTGGTTGGCTGGGCACCTGGATCGGCCCTCAAGGAAGAGAAATCTACAAAACCTTCGACTGGCAGGAAGGAGAGAAGGAAAACCCGAGCAAAGTACTTGAGAAGTTTGGAAACTACACTCGACCGCGAAAGAACAAGCGAATAGCACGGCACAAGCTAAGAATGAGGAAACAAACAGCGGAAGAGTCCTTTGATAATTTTGTCAAAGACCTGAGACTTATATTGATGGACTGTGAGTACTTTGATGCGGACGACATAATGTTAGACACCATCATCGAAGGTGTATACGAAAGGAAGTTACAAGAAAAGCTGTTAGACAAAGGAGAAGAGCTAACGCTTGGGAAAGCGATAGCTATTGGACAACAGTTCGGACTGTCCAAACAACAAATGAAGCTTGTACGTGATGTACGAAGACCCGCAAGTCTCGGTGCTGAGATGGAAAAAACAGCACAAAAGAAACCACAGAGAACCGAAAAGAAAGAAAATCCGACCAATGAAGACACCAATCAGTGCAACAGGTGTGGTAAGAATTCACAGCATAGCTGTGTCCTGCCATAGGATCATCGTGCTCGTACTGCAAGAAGCCAAACCACTGGCTTGCCGTCTGTCAGCGTCGACTGAAGGTACAATCCATAACAACCAGCTCCGACAGTGCACCAGAAGATGGGGCTGACATGTACTCGATAAAGATCACCTGTGATCCAGAGGAACCTTCTGAAATCCTAGATATCAAGGCAGTAAAACTACTTAAGAGCCAGTCTAATGACAAGTGGACAGCCACGACTCAAGTGCTGAAGGCCAACCTAATATTCAGGATTGACACTGGGGCCCATTGCAATACCCTTACACTAGCAGACTACCAGAAAGTCAAGCACCAAGGTGAGCTCACCCAGTCTACAAAGGTACTTCGAACTTATTCAAACCATCAGATCAAATCCGTTGCTACGGTGACACTGCCAATAAAGTACAAGGATTGTACAATTGAAACAACCTTCCAAATAGTAGACCTAGTACAAGAAAACATACTATCAGGAGACACTGCAGAGCAACTGGAACTAATAACCAGGATATCATCAAGCAGTGTACAAAGCAAGCAAGCAAACCACCTGAAGACCAGCAATGACACTGCACCTGGATTAGAGGATTACCCGGAAATTGCACAAACAACTGGAACCCTACCAGGAACTTATACCATCAAAATAGACTCCAACGCCAAAGGAGTTGTACACGCAGCCAGACGTCTACCAGCATCGCTAAAAGAAAGAACCATTGACAAGCTACGACAAATGGAAAGTGATGAAATAATTACAAAGGTTGAGCAACCAACAGAGTGGGTCAGTTCTATGGTAGTATCTCTTCGGAATGACAAGATCCGTATCTGCATTGATCCCCGGGACTTGAACGAAGCAATAAAACGGGAACACTATCCCATGAGGACAATAGAGGAAGTAGTAGCAGAAATTCCAGACGCCAAAGTGTTCTCCATTCTGGATGCAAAAAGTGGGTTCCACCAAATCAGATTAGATGAAGAATCATCACTTCTCACCACGTTCAACACCCCAATAGGACGGTATGGATGGCTTAGACTCCCATTTGGCTTGAAGTGCGCGCCTGAGATATTCCAGCACATTATGGATCAAATGATAGAAGGAATACAAGGGGCATATGCAATTGTTGATGACATCCTAGTAGCCGGAAGTGACGTAGAACAACATGATGAAACACTGAAGCAGGTAATACAGAGAGCCACCAGCTACAATCTGAAGCTAAACATGGACAAGTGCAAGATCAGACAGCCCCAAGTTCCATATGTTGGACATATTCTAACTCCAGAAGGACTCTGTCCAGATCCAGCGAAAGTAGAAGCAATCAAAGACATGCCTAGACCCCAAAACAAAGAAGATGTCAAGCGGTTCCGGGGGCTAGTGACATATCTGGGGAAGTTCATCAAAGACCTAAGTGAAATCAGCACTCCCCTACGAAGCGTACTCAAGAATGGAGTGATTTTCCAGTGGCAAGCCGCACAGGAAACAGCCTTTGCAGCTCTGAAACATCAATGTGCAGAGCCCCCTGTATCGAAATACTACGATGCTAGCAAGCCAGTGGAAATACACTGCGATGCCAGTCAAAGCGGTTTGGGAGCGGTGCTGATACAAGATGGGCAACCGGTAGCATACACTTCATGAGCAATGACAGACACAGAAAAGCGTTATGCTCAGATAGAAAAAGAAATGCTCTCGATAGTACATGCTTGCAAGAAGTTCCACTGTTACATCTTTGGCAAGGAGACCACAGTCTACAATGACCACAGACCGCTGGAGCAGATATTCAAGAAACCACTCTTAGCAGCCCCGATGCATCTACAAAGAATGCTGCTAAATCTCCAGTGGTATGATCTGATTGTGCACTACAGACCTGGGAAAGAAATGACTGCACCGGATGCCCTCTCGAGAGCCTATTTGGTAGAGCAGCAACCTGAGGATATTGAGCTAGAACAAGTGAGTGCCATTGACTTTGTGTCCATAACCAAGGACAAATATGAGGAACTGCAGGATTGCAGTGAAAGAGAACTCAGTGAGCTACAAGATATTATTCACAAGGGATGGCCGGACACAAAAGGAAACCTACCCCTAGCGGTCTGTCCCTTCTGGGACTCGAGAAGTGAACTAGCTGTTCTCGACGGTGTAGTCTACAAAGGAATGAGGTTAGTTATTCCTCCCAGCATGCAGCAATCAATGCTCAAGCTAATCCACAAGTCACATCTAGGAATAGTGAAGTGCAAACAGCGTGCTCGGGAAGTCCTGTACTGGCCGGGAATGAATGCAGATATAGAGCAAACAGTCAAGAACTGTGGAAAGTGTGCTGACTTTCAGAAGAGCCTACCACCAGAGCCGCTAGCAAGTAAAGCTCCGCCAGACCTACCCTTCTCAGAAGTTGGTACGGATCTGTTCGAGTATGATCACAGGACATACTTGTTATCAGTGGATTACTACTCAAAATACATAGAAGTAGACTTACTAAAGAACATGACAAGCAGTTCAGTGATTGAAGCACTCAAATCCCAGTTCAGCAGACATGGAATTCCCACCATTGTAAGAAGCGACTGTGGCAGCCAATACATGTCAGCAGAGTTCTCCAGGTTTTGCAAGGAGTATGGAATAATTCACATGCCTTCAAGTCCCCACTTCCAAAGTTCCAACGGCGAAGCGGAAAGAGCTGTACAGACAGTAAAGCAACTATGGAAGAAAGCAACTGACAAGCACTCGGCTTTACTGGATTACCGGACAACCCCCCTGGACGGACTCAACTTATCACCCGCTCAGCTACTGATGGGAAGGCGACCACGAAATGTTCTTCCAACAACATCAGCCATACTCAGACCAACCCCATACAGCTCACAAGAAGTGAGACGCTATCTCACCATGGAAAAGGCCAAGCAGAAGTACTATCATGACAAATCATCAGCCAGAGAACTGACACCACTGCAGGCAGGAGAACAAGTCAGAATAGCTCCATACCCAGGGACCAAGAAGTGGACTCCAGCAGTAGTTGTCAAACATCACAACATGCCCAGGTCATATGTTGTAGAAGCAGGAGGACGAAAGTATCGTCGCAATCGGCGACACCTAAGGAAAGCAACTGACAGTGCCAACAAGGACGCTCGATGGTCTTTCAGGAAGGCTGATGAAGGAGAACAGGATGAAGAGGAGAGTACATCTGAAGAGCATGAGGAGGAACCAAAGTCATCTACTGGAGGGCAAGCACAGATACCACTGTCACCATCCCCAAGTAGCGAACCATACCTCCGAAACAGTGAACAGCGCAGCTCAAGCAGCGTACAACGTGATCCCCCCTCAGAGAAGAGTGGCACAGAAATGGGCCCATATGTCAACCGCAGTGGAAGAGCTGTTAGAGCTCCAAACAGACTAGACTTATAAGCAGATACATTTGTTGTTATTTGTTGTTATTCCCCTTTAGAACATTTTATACTGACATTTTATAGCTCCACTTAAACTTCATATGGAAAGGGAAAGGTCAGCGGTCTTTGTAAGACGTTTGCATATTGAACAGCTGTTAGAATCACAATGGCGGCTTGATTACTCAAGATCTCACAGGTTCCCATGGCTATCTCCATGAAAGAGAGTGATCACGCGCCGACAGCACTTTCATTAGATTTCCCCTCCACTCCCGAGGGCCTGCTACGCAAGCTACACTTTCATCTGTACCTTAAACCCAATTTTTTTCTAGTCGATGATTGTGTCGGGTACTATAGGTGTGCGCTGTGTTCTAGGTAGAAAGAGTGTGGTCCGGGACCAGACCTCACATCGTTACATAACCCCAAATGATTTTTTGAGCCGACTGATTGGTTTTGATTGACGGCAGCGAATAACCCATTTCACAACAATCCGTTGAAATTTCCGAGTTCTAGGATATTGAGAATCGCCGTAAAACATGTGGCCGGTTTGCGATTGGAAATGTTAGACTTAAACCGATTGTAATAAAAAAGTCTTCTTTTATTGATGGGAACATTTTTTTAAAAGAATTAACCGAATTAAAATTCTTCTTGAAAACTGTAAAACTTTCAAAGTATATTTAAGAAAGTCTGGTAAATCATTGACGCATATCAAAAACAATAGCGGTCCTAATATGGAGCCTTGAGTTTTCCGTTGGAATTCCGTTTGGTGTTTCACTGCAACCAGTCACAAATATAAAAGATACCCGTTTAGGAGCATTTTAACAGTTACTTCCTTATCTCAGTGGCGTCTTTTTTCTCCTTAGAACCCTTGCTCTTCCAGTCCTTGTTCATCCAACAAGTTATGTATTTCTGACTTTTTATTGCACAACTTTACCTGTGTTGGTGAGTTCTCTTTTTAAGAGATAAGAGGCTTCAAAGGCGGGTAGAATATAACCGTTTTAGTTAACAATCTAAAATATGTCATCCGATTGCGAAATTATTTTCTCGTTTCTAGATGGCGTTTGGACACAGTGGATGTCATAGACTGTCTGTCATCTCCCAGATTGTCCCAGGACTCGTACACGATATTGTGCCAACCCTGCAACACCTCAGAACATCGGTACCAACTGCATCGGGCCAGAAATGGAGAACAAGGAATGTCAAATACAGTCAATAGTCAATACAGTCAATACAACGGGTAAGAAACTATCTCTTCCAAAATTCGAAATCCTAAGAAAATTCTTCGAAATTTTATTTCATATTTTATGTGAATAGGATGTGAAAATCCGCTGGGTATGGAAGATCAAACCATCCCTGACGTCCAGATCACTGCCTCATCTAATTCAGGTAAAGCAATTCATGTCCCACAGGGAGCCCGACTGAATAATAAGAATGCGTGGTCTGCAGGTGGGCGAGTACATACAGGTTGACCTTGGTAGAGTCAAGATTGTTACTAAAATCGCCACACAAGGAAGACCCGTATATCGGCAATGGATGACCGAGTAGAGTGTGTCCTACAGCAACGACACAACCGACTGGACAAACTACCTAGGAGACTGTGTTAAGGTTAGAAATGTTTTAGGGATTTTGATTGTATCCTTTTTTTGTGTGGATTATGCATGAATTTCAAAATCTACGCTATTTCGAAAATTACGTTTCCAATCTTTATGCAGAAACCAAACTTCATAAATTTAAGAAATATGAAACATTTTTCAGTTTGGGTCTAAAAAGGCGGGATTGTGAGAGAAGACTAGGAAGGCGAACTTAATCAGGACACGAAAGTATTTGGTTTCAGCTTCCAGAGTCAAAATTGAGAAATTCAGAGTACATGCGCGGAAAAATATTTAATAAGTATTTTAGATACTCTTATCTAAAATGATATTTTGACCAAATAACAGCACAAGTTAGAACTCAGCCTTTTTATAACATAAGTTTTATTATCTTTGGATTTAGAAATTTCCTGGAAACTCTGATAGAGACACAGTAAGCTCGAGATACCTATCATTGCTCGATACATTCGTATTATTGTATAGAAGTGGAGAAGCTGGCCTTCTATGAGAATGGAGCTGTATGGCTGTACCCTACCATGAAGCACAAACAAACACCAAGAAATGCCTTGTTTTCCAGCTACAATTAGAACCTTGTCTTCACCAATCACCTGATGTCAGCCATCATTTGTGGAGCTGTATGGCTGTACCCCATCATGAAGCACAAACAAACACCAAGAAATGCCTTGTTTTCCCCAAAAAGAATATGAAATGAACACTATGGAAATACAGTTTCCCGGATTCTCGTTATATAGAATAGAGCTGAATATTTTTCTTGCATCTCTCACTCATTGTGAAACTGGCCTATCTCGGAACTGTTGGTCAATTTGCCAACATTTCCCTATTACCAGAGAAAAAAGATCGCCCAAAATGTGCGTTTAGCAGTGAAAACGTCGTGATCTGAGCAAAAGAAAATTGACAGCCAAATTCAAATTTTCTCAGCAAAAAACACCTTTTTTGACCAAAAAGCACCTTTTCTCACGCCGTCACGCCGTCACGCCGTCAGCGAAAAACCTGGTTTTGAGAGCCAAAATGGCCATTTTTCAATTTTTGGGGGCAAAAAGCTTTTTTTTCCCAGCAAAACAGTGTTTTGGACACCTAAAATGTGCTTTTCTCGTCCAAAACTTGCGTTTAGCAGTGAAAACGTCGTGTTTTGAGCAAAAGAAAATTCTCAGCAAATTTCAAATTTTCTCAGCAAAAAACACCTTTTTCGACCAAAAAGCACCTTTACTCAGCCAAAACCGCATTTTTTTTCACCAAAAAGTCGTGTTTTTATCTCAAGAGGTATTTTCATGAGCAAAAAGTGGGGGTTTCAGCAAACAGGTCACGCCGTCAGCGAAAAACCTGGTTTTGAGAGCCAAAATGGCCATTTTTCAGTTTTTTGGGCTAAAAAGCTTTTTTTCCCCAGCAAAACAGTGTTTTGGACACCTAAAATGTGCTTTTCTCGTCCAAAACTTGCGTTTAGCAGTGAAAACGTCGTGTTTTGAGCAAAAGAAAATTTTCAGCAAAGTTCAAATTCTCTCAGCAAAAAACCCCTTTTTTGACCAAAAAGCACCTTTACTCAGCCAAAACCGCATTTTTTTTCGCCAAAAAGTCGTGTTTTTATCTCAAGAGGTATTTTCATGAGCAAAAAGTGGGGGTTTCAGCAAACAGGTCACGCCGTCAGCGAAAAACCTGGTTTTGAGAGCCAAAATGGCCATTTTTCAGTTTTTTGGGCTAAAAAGCTTTTTTTCCCAGCAAAACAGTGTTTTGGACACCTAAAATGTGCTTTTCTCGTCCAAAACTTGCGTTTAGCAGTGAAAACGTCGTGTTTTGAGCAAAAGAAAATTCTCAGCAAATTTCAAATTTTCTCAGCAAAAAACCCCTTTTTTGACCAAAAAGCACCTTTACTCAGCCAAAACCGCATTTTTTTTCGCCAAAAAGTCGTGTTGTTATCTCAAGAGGTATTTTCATGAGCAAAAAGTGGGGGTTTCAGCAAACAGGTCACGCCGTCAGCGAAAAACCTGGTTTTTAGAGCCAAAATGGCCATTTTTCAGTTTTTTGGGCTAAAAAGCTTTTTTTCCCAGCACAAAAGTGTTTTGGACACTTAAAATGTGCTTTTCTCGTCCAAAACTTGCGTTTAGCAGTGAAAACGTCGTGTTTTGAGCAAAAGTAAATTCTCAGTAAATTTCAAATTTTCTCAGCAAAAAACACCCTTTTTGACCAAAAAGCACCTTTACTCAGCCAAAAGCCCATTTTTTTTCGCCAAAAAGTCGTGTTTTTATCTCAAGAGGTATTTTCATGAGCAAAAAGTGGGGGTTTCAGCAAACAGGTCACGCCGTCAGCGAAAAACCTGGTTTTGAGAGCCAAAATGGCCATTTTTCAGTTTTTTGGGCTAAAAAGCTTTTTTCCCCAGCAAAACAGTGTTTTGGACACCTAAAATGTGCTTTTCTCGTCCAAAAGTTGCGTTTAGCAGTGAAAACGTCGTGTTTTGAGCAAAAGAAAATTCTCAGCAAATTTCAAATTTTCTCAGCAAAAAACCCCTTTTTTGACCAAAAAGCACCTTTACTCAGCCAAAACCCCATTTTTTTCGCCAAAAAGTTTTTTTTTTTTTTTTTTTTTTTTAATTATTTCCTTTATTCTAAATAAGACAGCTACAATACTACTAGTACTACTACTATTACATTACAATACAATATAATACAGTACAATACTACTTCTACTTTTACAAAGATATTACAGTTTTTTCCTGTTATTATCATTAATTACATTGTCTGAACAAAAAAGCAACATATTTAAACTTATATTATTTGTTTTATAGCTTTGAATTTTGTCAGGTGGAACTGCTTATTATTATTTTTTACAGCAATACAATATTCAATCCTTTCATAGTATTTAAGGTATGCTTTAAAACCATTAATTTCCAACTGACTTCCATTAAGCTTTGCTCTATAGATATATGATTTAAATAAAAGTAACAAAAAATTGATAAATATAGAAGATTTTGTTAATGGACATGGCCCTACAATTAATAATAATAAACTTAATACTGGCAAAGCGATACCATACTCTTTAAGCCATATTGAGATTTCAGAGTATAATTTCGCAGATACTTCACAATTTATAAATAAATGTTCGATTGTTTCAAGGTGCTTATTGCAAAGAGAACATAATTCAGAGTCTTTGAGCTTAAACTTATATAAGTCCTTATTTGGATACAAACAATTCATTAGTAATCTATATTGAAACCATCTAAGTTTTGTATCTATCGTTGTTGAGTAAACAAGTAAGTAGGCCTCGCTCCAATTGATTTCACTATTATTTAATATTTTTTGCCACCTATGTTGAGCAGTTGGTTGCTCAAATTTTTTGGTTACAAGTTTTTGGTATATTTGATTTGTTTTAACTTTATTCAAATCAAACATATTTCCATCAATTTGTATCCTAATGGTGCTTATATCTTCAATTTCACATTGAAAACCCACATTAAGCTTTAATGTTTTAACCCACGGTGCTGGTAAAGCCCTGATAATCCCCATCCAAGTTAACCAGTCCCTGTTAGAACAACCTCTCTCTACTGCAGCTTTCCAACTAAAGCCAGTGTTAAAATTCCAAAGATCGTTTATACATCGCACATTAAAACTCAACAAACGTTCCATACATTTTACGTTACAGGTGAACTTAATGAAAACATTATTCCACAAAGATTGTTTCAAAATACTTTTTAAATCATCACTTTTTACTCCTAAATAGCTAAGTTCCGACCAAACCCCAAGAGCTTTGGCATAGAACTTTGACATGTCCTCTGGTATTTTGCCACTATCAAAGTTCTCGCGAACACATTCAATTCCTCCTATGATGTTTAACTTCTTTAAAGGTAAGCTTTTCCAATAACTATTTGTTTTATCCGCTAGCCTTGACACCCATCTGACCATGCTTGCCTTAATCATACTACCGAAGTCAAGGAGTTTAAGTCCTCCGTCATTATATTTGCCAATCAAAGTATTATATTTAATTTTTGGTTTTCTACCATTCCATATGAAGTTTACAGCTTCGTCTTTAACACGTTTGAAGAAGTTTTCATTAGCTCCTAACTTTGTGCATACATATAAAAGCTTAGAGAGGCCTAGTGCTTTTACTACTTGAATTCTACCTATGGGCGTGAGAAGTCTACTTTTCCAAATTGTGAGGGTCGTTTTGAAATTTTGAAAAATTCTTTCGTAATTATTAGTAATATGATAATTCCTATTGTGAGAGAAATATATACCTAGAATTTTTATCCCTGATTCATGAAAGTCAATCCATTTTAAATTATGATGTGACGTATCAAGTAAGCTATTCGTGATGTTGGGGCCTAGCCACCGTATCTCAGATTTTTCACGGTTTATTTGAAGACCAGAAAACTGTTTAAATTGTTTTAATACCTCTAGTGTTTTTGATAACGAGTTGATATCTTTTAGAAAAAAGGTAGTGTCATCTGCAAAGAGAAGAATTTTTGTCATACATTCATCCCCAAAGTCAATTCCTTGTATGCTATTGTTATTTCTTATCATTAACGCCATGCATTCAATCATTATAATAAACAAATATGGAGAGATAGGATCCCCTTGTTTGGTCCCCCTTCTTACCTCAAAAAAGTCTGTAGCCGTACCATTATTTAATACACAGCTTTTTGTATTATTTAGTAACAGACGAATCCACTTAATAAATTCGTCATTAAAGCCAAAGTGTTTGAGCGTAGCCCAAATGAAATTATGATTTATACTATCAAAAGCTTTTTCGAAATCAGCCGCAAATAGCAATATCGATTCTTGCTCTGTTATTGTATATTCCATCAGATCTTCAATAAATCTGATGGGCTCGTCAACGGTCCGACCTTTGACGTATGCTGCTTGATTAGGGTGAATGATGGAAGGTATTATTGTAACCAGTCTATTAGAGAGGGCCTTACTGCAAATCTTAACATCAACATTGATCAAGCTAATTGGTCGCCAATTTTTTAAATACCTAGAGTCTTTCCCTGATTTCTCTATTAAAGTAATAATAGCTTGGCATTGTGTTGTTGAAAGAGAACCCTTTTCGTAACCGTCATTAAAGCTATCAACCATCAACTGTCCGATATTTTCCCAAAATGTACAATAAAACTCTTTGGTTAGTCCATCATTACCAGGGCTTTTCGAGTTGCCCATCTTTTGTAGGGATCCAAAACACTCCTGAACAGTTAAGTATCCGTTACATCGTTCTGATTCCTCAGACGTCAATTTCGGTGTATTTACGTGATTGGACAAGAAGTCTGAACATTCTTGTTCGGACACATTACTTTTTGACGAGTATAAGTCACTATAATATTTCGTTATCTCTTCTAAAATACTTCTAGAATCTGTTATTTCAGAGTTTTTACTTATTACTTTCTTTACGCACGTCTTAGCTTTATTCCTTGTTTCCAGAGATAGAAAATATTTGGTGCTTTTTTCACCTTCCTCATACCACTTACACTTGGATCTTAAAATTATACCTTCAGTTACATAGTTGCTGTACTCGTTTAATTCTCCTTTCAGCACGTCATGCTTTTCTAACAATCTTGGGTCATGAACCCAATCTATTTTCTTTTCTATTTCTGCGATATCTTTTTCTAACTTAGAGTATTTAGATCGAAACTCCTTAGCTCGAATCTTCGAATATTTTATTGTGAACTTTCGTATCTCATACTTCATTATCTCCCATATGCTCTGACGATTAGAAATCATCTGTTTTTTTAAGATCCTTCAAAACATTAGGAATTAAATGATTTATCTCATTAACATATTTCTCTTCTTTCAAAAGAGAATTATTTAATTTCCAGAAAGATGGACCTTGTTTACTTTCCTCAAATGACGAAAGTTTAATAGTTATGGCTGAGTGATCTGTGGATGGGGCTGGTATAATTTTTGTGTAGTCTATGAAAGGTTGCAGGCAGTCCGAAATGAAAAAATAATCTAGTCGTCTGAATAGCCGTTTTTCTCTATTCGTTACTCTTCCTTGAGCCACTCCACTCCAAGTAAATTGTTTAGACTCTGGATTGCGGATTCTCCAAATGTCACAGAGATCCAGGTCCGAAATGATTGTTTGAAGAGACTCTATCGTCTTTGTTTTGACGGAGGGGTTACCCCCTGATGCATCAAGTGCAACATCAAAAATTGTATTAAAGTCTCCACCCCAGATTATTGGAGTAAGCACTGAGATGTTTAACGAGTTAACCTTCTCAATTATTTCGTTTAAAGTGTCTATTTGGCCTTTTTCATCATTTGGTTGATAAATATTTATAAGAATAAATTTACTGCCCTGAATAACTACCGAGAGAATTATATATCTACCTCTTCTATCAATAGAAGTTTCTTGGATTTTGTGTTCTAACTTGTCGCCAAGAAGTATGGCTACACCTTTACTATTGTTTGTTCCGTGGGACATTAATATATCTCCTTTAAAAACATTTTCCCAAACTCGCTTACATTCGTCAGTTGTATGCGTTTCTTGTAAAAAAGTTATTCCCTTAGAGACATTATGCCTAGAAAGCCAATGTAACATTTTTCTACGCTTTTTATAATTTCGCATTCCCCTGACATTCAAAGTAGTCACTTGAAAATTAAATTGCTTTGCGTCCATTTTTTTCTTTTACAAAATATAAACAAAAAAAACTGTTTAATATCTTTGTGGAATAAAGAAACTACACATACAAAGAATAAAGGAAAAAATGAAGCGGACGACACAACACAAAACACACAACACACACACAACACACATATAACAAAACAAAAAAGCTGCATTGAAAATCGCGGCAATTGAACGAATCCGTCAAATCCCTAGTGTAACACTAAATAAACGAACTGACAAAGCTGTACCAGCACCACGATTAAAGAGAAACAATGGGTTCTAATTATTATTCATAACTGCTCAAAAAATTTCTACACTGAAATTACGTCGTAAATCCAAAAAAATAAATTTACCAGCAAGGAGCATAACTGTTCATAAATTAAAGTGAATATGTTTAAATGTTCATAATGTTCATACGTAAATGTCCTCTAAATCTGTGTAGCTGCTTATTTTAATGGATCTATCTCCTTTTTCCTGGCAAACAAAAATCTTACCATCCACAGTCCATACTTTGTGCCACTTGTGTTGTTTTGCTCTCTTTCTTGTTTCCGCGAAGAGTCGTCTTTTCTGAGCTGTAAGATTCTCGTTAATATAGATCTGTTCAGCACCATTTAGAATGTCTCTGTCTAGCTCTGTTCCTCGAAGTCTGCGTCGAGCGAAGTATATTTGACTCTTTACTTTGTGACTTTTAAACTTGACTATGATAGGTCTTATGTCGTTGACTTTCACTGGGAGGCGATGTACAATATCTATGTCGTTCTCCTCAATTTCTACTCCTACGTGATCAGCGACCTGTACTACCACGGTGTCCAAGTCCTCTTCTTTAGCTTCTGGTACACCATGTATTTCTAAGCTGCTTTTCCTTGTATACATTTCCAGATCGTCTCCCTTGTTCTCAACCTGTTCTAGTTTGCATTGCAACAAGTTATTTTGTAAAAGACAGGCATCTGACGCCTTCCTTAGTTCTTGCACTTCAGTTTTTAGTTGCTTGTTCTCTTTCCTTAGCTCTTCTACTAACGTGTTCTGCATCGATAGCCCTCCTTTTACTTCATCAATGTCTTTTCTCAAAGCATTATTATCCTCTAGCAGCGCACTTGTGTTCTTCTGTACTTCCATGAGTATCGCAAACAGCGTATCGATAGTGACAGGCTCTTTATGTTCGGCCATTTTTTGAGATTTAGCTTGGGGTGACACTAAAGAGCTTTCTGTTGACTAGGTTGATGATAACTCCTCTCTTGTCCTACGAACCCCTGATTTACTTGAATTCATTGACATTGGCTGGCATTTAACTTACAAATTGTAGGGATTTAGACGAAATTCGGCGGAGCTCTCAAGGACACGTCCTACCGCTCACCATGGTTCAGCGGTAACATCCAAAAAGTCGTGTTGTTATCTCAAGAGGTATTTTCATGAGCAAAAAGTGGGGGTTTCAGCAAACAGGTCACGCCGTCAGTGAAAAACCTGGTTTTGAGAGCCAAAATGGCCATTTTTCAGTTTTTTGGGCTAAAAAGCTTTTTTCTTCAGCAAAACAGTGTTTTGGACACCTAAAATGTGCTTTTCTCGTCCAAAAGTTGCGTTTAGCAGTGAAAACGTCGTGTTTTGAGCAAAAGAAAATTCTCAGCAAATTTCAAATTTTCTCAGCAAAAAACACCTTTTTTGACCAAAAAGCACCTTTACTCAGCCAAAACCGCATTTTTTTTCGCCAAAAAGTCGTGTTTTTAATTCAAGAGGTATTTTCATGAGCAAAAAGTGGGGGTTTCAGCAAACAGGTCACGCCGTCAGCGAAAAACCTGGTTTTGAGAGCCAAAATGGCCATTTTTCAGTTTTTTGGGCTAAAAGGCTTTTTTCTTCAGCAAAACAGTGTTTTGGACACCTAAAATGTGCTTTTCTCGTCCAAAACTTGCGTTTAGCAGTGAAAACGTCGTGTTTTGAGCAAAAGAAAATTCTCAGCAAATTTCAAATTTTCTCAGCAAAAAACACCTTTTTTGACCAAAAAGCACCTTTACTCAGCCAAAACCGCATTTTTTTTCGCCAAAAAGTCGTGTTTTTATCTCAAGAGGTATTTTCATGAGCAAAAAGTGGGGGTTTCAGCAAACAGGTCACGCCGTCAGTGAAAAACCTGGTTTTGAGAGCCAAAATGGCCATTTTTCAGTTTTTTGGGCTAAAAGGCTTTTTTCTTCAGCAAAACAGTGTTTTGGACACCTAAAATGTGCTTTTCTCGTCCAAAACTTGCGTTTAGCAGTGAAAACGTCGTGTTTTGAGCAAAAGAAAATTCTCAGCAAATTTCAAATTTTCTCAGCAAAAAACACCTTTTTTGACCAAAAAGCACCTTTACTCAGCCAAAACCGCATTTTTTTTCGCCAAAAAGTCGTGTTTTTATCTCAAAAGGTATTTTCATGAGCAAAAAGTGGGGGTTTCAGCAAACAGGTCACGCCGTCAGCGAAAAACCTGGTTTTGAGAGCCAAAATGGCCATTTTTCAGTTTTTTGGACTAAAAGGCTTTTTTCTTCAGCAAAACAGTGTTTTGGACACCTAAAATGTGCTTTTCTCGTCCAAAAGTTGCGTTTAGCAGTGAAAACGTCGTGTTTTGAGCAAAAGAAAATTCTCAGCAAATTTCAAATTTTCTCAGCAAAAAACACCTTTTTTGACCAAAAAGCACCTTTACTCAGCCAAAACCGCATTTTTTTTCGCCAAAAAGTCGTGTTTTTATCTCAAGAGGTATTTTCATGAGCAAAAAGTGGGGGTTTCAGCAAACAGGTCACACCGTCAGCGAAAAACCTGGTTTTGAGAGCCAAAATGGCCATTTTTCAGTTTTTTGGGCTAAAAAGCTTTTTTCCCCAGCAAAACAGTGTTTTGGACACCTAAAATGTGCTTTTCTCGTCCAAAACTTGCGTTTAGCAGTGAAAACGTCGTGTTTTGAGCAAAAAAAAGAAAATTCTCAGCAAATTTCAAATTTTCTCAGCAAAAAACACCTTTTTTGACCAAAAAGCACCTTTACTCAGCGAAAAGCCCATTTTTTTTCGCCAAAAAGTCGTGTTTTTATCTCAAGAGGTATTTTCATGAGCAAAAAGTGGGGGTTTCAGCAAACAGGTCACGCCGTCAGCGAAAAACCTGGTTTTGAGAGCCAAAATGGCCATTTTTCAGTTTTTTGGGCTAAAAAGCTTTTTTCCCCAGCAAAACAGTGTTTTGGACACCTAAAATGTGCTTTTCTCGTCCAAAACTTGCGTTTAGCAGTGAAAACGTCGTGTTTTGAGCAAAAGAAAATTCTCAGCAAATTTCAAATTTTCTCAGCAAAAAACACCTTTTTTGACCAAAAAGCACCTTTACTCAGCCAAAACCGCATTTTTTTTCGCCAAAAAGTCGTGTTTTTATCTCAAGAGGTATTTTCATGAGCAAAAAGTGGGGGTTTCAGCAAACAGGTCACGCCGTCAGCGAAAAACCTGGTTTTGAGAGCCAAAATGGCCATTTTTCAGTTTTTTGGGCTAAAAAGCTTTTTTTCCCCAGCAAAACAGTGTTTTGGACACCTAAAATGTGCTTTTCTCGTCCAAAACTTGCGTTTAGCAGGGAAAACGTCGTGTTTTGAGCAAAAAAAAGAAAATTCTCAGCAAATTTCAAATTTTCTCAGCAAAAAACACCTTTTTTGACCAAAAAGCACCTTTACTCAGCCAAAGACCATTTTTTTTGCCAAAAAGTCGTGTTTTTATCTCAAGAGGTATTTTCATGAGCAAAAAGTGGGGGTTTCAGCAAACAGGTCACGCCGTCAGCGAAAAACCTGGTTTTGAGAGCCAAAATGGCCATTTTTCAGTTTTTTGGGCTAAAAAGCTTTTTTCCCCAGCAAAACAGTGTTTTGGACACCTAAAATGTGCTTTTCTCGTCCAAAACTTGCGTTTAGCAGTGAAAACGTCGTGTTTTGAGCAAAAGAAAATTCTCAGCAAATTTCAAATTTTCTCAGCAAAAAACACCTTTTTTGACCAAAAAGCACCTTTACTCAGCCAAAACCGCATTTTTTTTCGCCAAAAAGTCGTGTTTTTATCTCAAGAGGTATTTTCATGAGCAAAAAGTGGGGGTTTCAGCAAACAGGTCACGCCGTCAGCGAAAAACCTGGTTTTGAGAGCCAAAATGGCCATTTTTCAGTTTTTTGGGCTAAAAAGCTTTTTTCCCCAGCAAAACAGTGTTTTGGACACCTAAAATGTGCTTTTCTCGTCCAAAACTTGCGTTTAGCAGTGAAAACGTCGTGTTTTGAGCAAAAAAAAGAAAATTCTCAGCAAATTTCAAATTTTCTCAGCAAAAAACACCTTTTTTGACCAAAAAGCACCTTTACTCAGCGAAAAGCCCATTTTTTTTCGCCAAAAAGTCGTGTTTTTATCTCAAGAGGTATTTTCATGAGCAAAAAGTGGGGGTTTCAGCAAACAGGTCACGCCGTCAGCGAAAAACCTGGTTTTGAGAGCCAAAATGGCCATTTTTCAGTTTTTTGGGCTAAAAAGCTTTTTTCCCCAGCAAAACAGTGTTTTGGACACCTAAAATGTGCTTTTCTCGTCCAAAACTTGCGTTTAGCAGTGAAAACGTCGTGTTTTGAGCAAAAGAAAATTCTCAGCAAATTTCAAATTTTCTCAGCAAAAAACACCTTTTTTGACCAAAAAGCACCTTTACTCAGCCAAAACCGCATTTTTTTTCGCCAAAAAGTCGTGTTTTTATCTCAAGAGGTATTTTCATGAGCAAAAAGTGGGGGTTTCAGCAAACAGGTCACGCCGTCAGCGAAAAACCTGGTTTTGAGAGCCAAAATGGCCATTTTTCAGTTTTTTGGGCTAAAAAGCTTTTTTTCCCCAGCAAAACAGTGTTTTGGACACCTAAAATGTGCTTTTCTCGTCCAAAACTTGCGTTTAGCAGGGAAAACGTCGTGTTTTGAGCAAAAAAAAGAAAATTCTCAGCAAATTTCAAATTTTCTCAGCAAAAAACACCTTTTTTGACCAAAAAGCACCTTTACTCAGCCAAAAGCCCATTTTTTTTGCCAAAAAGTCGTGTTTTTATCTCAAGAGGTATTTTCATGAGCAAAAAGTGGGGGTTTCAGCAAACAGGTCACGCCGTCAGCGAAAAACCTGGTTTTGAGAGCCAAAATGGCCATTTTTCAGTTTTTTGGGCTAAAAAGCTTTTTTCCCCAGCAAAACAGTGTTTTGGACACCTAAAATGTGCTTTTCTCGTCCAAAACTTGCGTTTAGCAGTGAAAACGTCGTGTTTTGAGCAAAAGAAAATTCTCAGCAAATTTCAAATTTTCTCAGCAAAAAACACCTTTTTTGACCAAAAAGCACCTTTACTCAGCCAAAACCGCATTTTTTTTCGCCAAAAAGTCGTGTTTTTATCTCAAGAGGTATTTTCATGAGCAAAAAGTGGGGGTTTCAGGAAACAGGTCACGCCGTCAGCGAAAAACCTGGTTTTGAGAGCCAAAATGGCCATTTTTCAGTTTTTTGGGCTAAAAGGCTTTTTTCTTCAGCAAAACAGTGTTTTGGACACCTAAAATGTGCTTTTCTCGTCCAAAAGTTGCGTTTAGCAGTGAAAACGTCGTGTTTTGAGCAAAAGAAAATACTCAGCAAATTTCAAATTTTCTCAGCAAAAAACACCTTTTTTGACCAAAAAGCACCTTTACTCAGCGAAAAGCCCATTTTTTTTCGCCAAAAAGTCGTGTTTTTATCTCAAGAGGTATTTTCATGAGCAAAAAGTGGGGGTTTCAGCAAACAGGTCACGCCGTCAGCGAAAAACCTGGTTTTGAGAGCCAAAATGGCCATTTTTCAGTTTTTTGGGCTAAAAAGCTTTTTTTCCCAGCAAAACAGTGTTTTGAACACCTAAAATGTGCTTTTCTCGTCCAAAACTTGCGTTTAGCAGTGAAAACGTCGTGTTTTGAGCAAAAGAAAATTCTCAGCAAATTTCAAATTTTCTCAGCAAAAAACACCTTTTTTGACCAAAAAGCACCTTTACTCAGCCAAAAGCCCATTTTTTTTCGCCAAAAAGTCGTGTTTTTATCTCAAGAGGTATTTTCATGAGCAAAAAGTGGGGGTTTCAGCAAACAGGTCACGTCGTCAGCGAAAAACCTGGTTTTGAGAGCCAAAATGGCCATTTTTCAGTTTTTTTGGCTAAAAAGCTTTTTTCCCCAGCAAAACAGTGTTTTGGACACCTAAAATGTGCTTTTCTCGTCCAAAACTTGCGTTTAGCAGTGAAAACGTCGTGTTTTGAGCAAAAGAAAATTCTCAGCAAATTTCAAATTTTCTCAGCAAAAAACACCTTTTTTGACCAAAAAGCACCTTTACTCAGCCAAAAGCCCATTTTTTTTCGCCAAAAAGTCGTGTTTTTATCTCAAGCGGTATTTTCATGAGCAAAAAGTGGGGGTTTCAGCAAACAGCTCACGCCGTCAGCGAAAAACCTTGTTTTGAGAGCCAAAATGGCCATTTTTCAGTTTTTTGGGCTAAAAAGCTTTTTTCCCAGCAAAACAGTGTTTTGGACACCTAAAATGTGCTTTTCTCGTCCAAAACTTGCGTTTAGCAGTGAAAACGTCGTGTTTTGAGCAAAAGAAAATTCTCAGTAAATTTCAAATTTTCTCAGCAAAAAACACCTTTTTTGACCAAAAAGCACCTTTACTCAGCCAAAACCGCATTTTTTTTCGCCAAAAAGTCGTGTTTTTATCTCAAGAGGTATTTTCATGAGCAAAAAGTGGGGGTTTCAGCAAACAGGTCACGTCGTCAGCGAAAAACCTGGTTTTGAGAGCCAAAATGGCCATTTTTCAGTTTTTTTGGCTAAAAAGCTTTTTTCCCCAGCAAAACAGTGTTTTGGACACCTAAAATGTGCTTTTCTCGTCCAAAACTTGCGTTTAGCAGTGAAAACGTCGTGTTTTGAGCAAAAGAAAATTCTCAGCAAATTTCAAATTTTCTCAGCAAAAAACACCTTTTTTGACCAAAAAGCACCTTTACTCAGCCAAAAGCCCATTTTTTTTCGCCAAAAAGTCGTGTTTTTATCTCAAGCGGTATTTTCATGAGCAAAAAGTGGGGGTTTCAGCAAACAGCTCACGCCGTCAGCGAAAAACCTTGTTTTGAGAGCCAAAATGGCCATTTTTCAGTTTTTTGGGCTAAAAAGGTTTTTTTCCCAGCAAAACAGTGTTTTGGACACCTAAAATGTGCTTTTCTCGTCCAAAACTTGCGTTTAGCAGTGAAAACGTCGTGTTTTGAGCAAAAGAAAATTCTCAGCAAATTTCAAATTTTCTCAGCAAAAAACACCTTTTTTGACCAAAAAGCACCTTTACTCAGCCAAAACCGCATTTTTTTTCGCCAAAAAGTCGTGTTTTTATCTCAAGAGGTATTTTCATGAGCAAAAAGTGGGGGTTTCAGCAAACAGGTCACGTCGTCAGCGAAAAACCTGGTTTTGAGAGCCAAAATGGCCATTTTTCAGTTTTTTTGGCTAAAAAGCTTTTTTCCCCAGCAAAACAGTGTTTTGGACACCTAAAATGTGCTTTTCTCGTCCAAAACTTGCGTTTAGCAGTGAAAACGTCGTGTTTTGAGCAAAAGAAAATTCTCAGCAAATTTCAAATTTTCTCAGCAAAAAACACCTTTTTTGACCAAAAAGCACCTTTACTCAGCCAAAAGCCCATTTTTTTTCGCCAAAAAGTCGTGTTTTTATCTCAAGAGGTATTTTCATGAGCAAAAAGTGGGGGTTTCAGCAAACAGGTCACGTCGTCAGCGAAAAACCTGGTTTTGAGAGCCAAAATGGCCATTTTTCAGTTTTTTTGGCTAAAAAGCTTTTTTCCCCAGCAAAACAGTGTTTTGGACACCTAAAATGTGCTTTTCTCGTCCAAAACTTGCGTTTAGCAGTGAAAACGTCGTGTTTTGAGCAAAAGAAAATTCTCAGCAAATTTCAAATTTTCTCAGCAAAAAACACCTTTTTTGACCAAAAAGCACCTTTACTCAGCCAAAAGCCCATTTTTTTTCGCCAAAAAGTCGTGTTTTTATCTCAAGCGGTATTTTCATGAGCAAAAAGTGGGGGTTTCAGCAAACAGCTCACGCCGTCAGCGAAAAACCTTGTTTTGAGAGCCAAAATGGCCATTTTTCAGTTTTTTGGGCTAAAAAGCTTTTTTTCCCAGCAAAACAGTGTTTTGGACACCTAAAATGTGCTTTTCTCGTCCAAAACTTGCGTTTAGCAGTGAAAACGTCGTGTTTTGAGCAAAAGAAAATTCTCAGCAAATTTCAAATTTTCTCAGCAAAAAACACCTTTTTTGACCAAAAAGCACCTTTACTCAGCCAAAACCGCATTTTTTTTCGCCAAAAAGTCGTGTTTTTATCTCAAGAGGTATTTTCATGAGCAAAAAGTGGGGGTTTCAGCAAACAGGTCACGTCGTCAGCGAAAAACCTGGTTTTGAGAGCCAAAATGGCCATTTTTCAGTTTTTTTGGCTAAAAAGCTTTTTTCCCCAGCAAAACAGTGTTTTGGACACCTAAAATGTGCTTTTCTCGTCCAAAACTTGCGTTTAGCAGTGAAAACGTCGTGTTTTGAGCAAAAGAAAATTCTCAGCAAATTTCAAATTTTCTCAGCAAAAAACACCTTTTTTGACCAAAAAGCACCTTTACTCAGCCAAAAGCCCATTTTTTTTCGCCAAAAAGTCGTGTTTTTATCTCAAGCGGTATTTTCATGAGCAAAAAGTGGGGGTTTCAGGAAACAGCTCACGCCGTCAGCGAAAAACCTTGTTTTGAGAGCCAAAATGGCCATTTTTCAGTTTTTTGGGCTAAAAAGCTTTTTTTCCCTGCAAAACAGTGTTTTGAACACCTAAAATGTGCTTTTCTCGTCCAAAACTTGCGTTTAGCAGTGAAAACGTCGTGTTTTGAGCAAAAGAAAATTCTCAGGAAATTTCAAATTTTCTCAGCAAAAAACACCTTTTTTGACCAAAAAGCACCTTTACTCAGCAAAAAGCCCATTTTTTTTCGCCAAAAAGTCGTGTTTTTATCTCAAGCGGTATTTTCATGAGCAAAAAGTGGGGGTTTCAGCAAACAGGTCACGTCGTCAGCGAAAAACCTGGTTTTGAGAGCCAAAATGGCCATTTTTCAGTTTTTTTGGCTAAAAAGCTTTTTTCCCCAGCAAAACAGTGTTTTGGACACCTAAAATGTGCTTTTCTCGTCCAAAACTTGCGTTTAGCAGTGAAAACGTCGTGTTTTGAGCAAAAGAAAATTCTCAGCAAATTTCAAATTTTCTCAGCAAAAAACACCTTTTTTGACCAAAAAGCACCTTTACTCAGCCAAAAGCCCATTTTTTTTCGCCAAAAAGTCGTGTTTTTATCTCAAGCGGTATTTTCATGAGCAAAAAGTGGGGGTTTCAGCAAACAGCTCACGCCGTCAGCGAAAAACCTTGTTTTGAGAGCCAAAATGGCCATTTTTCAGTTTTTTGGGCTAAAAAGCTTTTTTTCCCAGCAAAACAGTGTTTTGGACACCTAAAATGTGCTTTTCTCGTCCAAAACTTGCGTTTAGCAGTGAAAACGTCGTGTTTTGAGCAAAAGAAAATTCTCAGCAAATTTCAAATTTTCTCAGCAAAAAACACCTTTTTTGACCAAAAAGCACCTTTACTCAGCCAAAACCGCATTTTTTTTCGCCAAAAAGTCGTGTTTTTATCTCAAGAGGTATTTTCATGAGCAAAAAGTGGGGGTTTCAGCAAACAGGTCACGCCGTCAGCGAAAAACCTGGTTTTGAGAGCCAAAATGGCCATTTTTCAGTTTTTTGAGCTAAAAAGCTTTTTTCCCCCAGCAAAACAGTGTTTTGGACACCTAAAATGTGCTTTTCTCGTCCAAAACTTGCGTTTAGCAGTGAAAACGTCGTGTTTTGAGCAAAAGAAAATTCTCAGCAAATTTCAAATTTTCTCAGCAAAAAACACCTTTTTTGACCAAAAAGCACCTTTACTCAGCCAAAAGCCCATTTTTTTTCGCCAAAAAGTCGTGTTTTTATCTCAAGAGGTATTTTCATGAGCAAAAAGTGGGGGTTTCAGCAAACAGGTCACGCCGTCAGCGAAAAACCTGGTTTTGAGAGCCAAAATGGCCATTTTTCAGTTTTTTGAGCTAAAAAGCTTTTTTCCCCCAGCAAAACAGTGTTTTGGACACCTAAAATGTGCTTTTCTCGTCCAAAACTTGCGTTTAGCAGTGAAAACGTCGTGTTTTGAGCAAAAGAAAATTCTCAGCAAATTTCAAATTTTCTCAGCAAAAAACACCTTTTTTGACCAAAAAGCACCTTTACTCAGCCAAAACCGCATTTTTTTTCGCCAAAAAGTCGTGTTTTTATCTCAAGAGGTATTTTCATGAGCAAAAAGTGGGGGTTTCAGCAAACA
Organism: Anthopleura xanthogrammica; assembly: GCA_964019055.1. NCBI lineage: Eukaryota > Metazoa > Cnidaria > Anthozoa > Actiniaria > Actiniidae > Anthopleura > Anthopleura xanthogrammica. The sequence goes on from OZ025213.1 coordinate 7,674,794, forward strand.
GGTCACGCCGTCAGCGAAAAACCTGGTTTTGAGAGCCAAAATGGCCATTTTTCAG